>JARHVA010009965.1:5000-92500 GCA_037957365.1 Torreya grandis | reverse complement strand
TGTATTGAAAGAATGTTATGATTATATATTATGCACCCATTGATAAATGTAAAATATTTAATTGTATGTACATGTTTATTTTTAAATTCTATTTCAAGTTTGTCCATTCATAAGTTGTATCGTGCACACAAAAATTATATGAATCTGGACTTTTTCCTATAATGTGAGTTTATATGCACAGGGATGAGGAATGACATGTAGTACTTGAGGTTGTAGAGTAGGGATTATAGAATTTTGAATGTAATATTCCTATCATTCTAATTACATACTTGAATTTACAAAAAGCTTCATTAGCAATATGTTTATCTTAGCATGTGATTGGGTTTGTTTTCAAAAAACTTGAAGCAAAAATAATGATTCGATATAGACATATATTATTTGCAAATTGAAAATAAATTAACAAAGAATTAAATTTTTTTTCCAAAAATATAAAGAATTTTTTTCTTTATGGAGATTAGTGAATTCCCATTAAATCCTAGGTCAAAATAAAGCGATTTTAGTGTTATATATTATATCTAAGTTTAAAATAAAGGGATTTCCCTATCATCCATTAAATCTAATGCCAAAATAATGTTATTTTAGTTTCAGATATTATATTCAAGCTCAAACTAAAGTTATTTTGGTGTCTGATATAATAATTTTATCTAAATCCTAAGACAATTTATTTGAATCAATGCTTAAATAAAATGCTAGTTCACCAATATGATTTATTAGAATTTGGAGGAACATTCACACAATTAAGATAAATTGATTTGAAATAAATCAAATTTAAAAACAAAAAAAAAAAAAACAACAAGAGTGAAGTATCAAATTAGATAAAACATGATAATGAAAAAAGACAATTTATGATCAATACAAAAAACTTAGATGTTTATTGCCTATGAATTGACTACGTGCATTTGAATACTGGTTGGAATCAATCAATTTAGATTGATTATAAAAGTTCCATAGGAAAGGTGACTTTAACTGATGAGATTTATGATCAATAAAAATGGGAGATGATCAACAAGCACTATTGTCCTCTACTATTTGATTATGTCATGTAAGTTAAACAAGGGAAATCATGGCATAATAATATTTGTATGAGTAAAATGTGAATGTGTGTGTAAAATTAACCTTTGGATATGCACTAATAGCATTAGAATAACTTCTTCAAATTTGAATCCCTAATAGGTATTGTAACAGATGAAATACCTAGATAGAGAGAAGGGGGATTATAATGGGCTGATCTAACCCCAATCTCCCTTATAATGATTGATCGTTGCCTACATATTTAATAATTTGAAGAGATAAATCAATTTCATGTAGTTATCAAAGTTAGAGTGATTTTTACAATTAGGCTCCTTTTGCTACATGTATGCATCTATAGATAGATTGAAAACATTATAATGCTTTACTTTGATTTGCATATAATAGGTTGTTGACATTGTTTAGGTCCACTTCAAATGATCATAAATATCTCTAAGAATAATAGGGATGTTTTTATTGGTATAAACTAGTGTAAGTGCACCTTGATATTGAAAGTGCCATGTGATAAATTAGGTGACTTGTATGTGCCTTTATTGACATCCAAAAGGGGAAAGCCTCATGATACCTATCCTATAAACATAGACTAACCTATATGGGAGGGTATAAATTTGAAAATTAATCATTGCTAATATAAAGGTTAGGACCAACCCATAGGGTTCAAAAGCAACTACCACTATTAACCCATAATGGTTGATCTAGTCTTGAAGGGAAACATGTGAATTTAGGGATACTGGGTGACTATATAGGAATATTATGAAACTATGAAACATTAGACGTGTTTTTGGTATGGTTTCTCATTCCCCATAAATTTCAATTTGGGTTTCTTAATCCTTTAAACATTGTCAAAAATACCTTTTTCTTTGAGATAATCTATTAACATGATTCACATGCTCTTCATCTGATATCAGTTTTATACATAAATGTGTCAAACTCATTTTGTCATGGTTGGATTAATTTTTATAGTGCTTATTTACATCCAACAGTTCAATAACATCATTTGAAAACCTTTATTGCATTAATCATGTTCCATTTTTTCAGTTGATTCTGGCTTTGTCAATTGTAATATTATAAAAATTAATCTTTTTATTTATATAACTAGCAACAAACCACTTGAGATTCCAATGTTTGTAGTTGTGTAAATGGAAAAATATATAAACCCATCATGGGTTTTGTAACATAATCACAATGTGCCAATCCCTTCGATAATTGGAAACAATCTCAATTAACATCTATTGAAAATGGCTTATGATCTAATATTACTTAAATAGAATAGACAAATATCAAAAACAAATAATAATTGGTATTAGTGATATTGAACACAGGTCCAAATTTTACTATATTATCCAGAGTGTGATCTTTACACGGCCTTCAAATTTTGCCTCCTTTCTCTTTTGATCAATATGTAATAATTAAAAAATGTAGATACATCCATCTCAATAAAATATAAAAACAAATATTGTATTCCTTATCATAACTCCCTCTTAATTGATATCAAACATTTCAAATCCATTTTATTTGTTTTATTTATCCATTGATGAATCTTAATCACATGAAAAAAGTAAATAAATTTTAAAATCCTTTATATCAAATAACATTCTAAAATATATATTTTTAAATTTCACCTCTTAATTTTTTCAAACCATTTTCAAGACACTTCTTTTTGTTAATCGGATTTTAAATTGCACCTCGTCTGTATAAAATCTAGTTATGTAGCTACTAACGAGCATGACTAGGGGTTTATTTAACCCTAATTTTATAATTTATAATTATGGAGGTCATTAACCATAAATTTAAATTTTAAAATACTTAAATAATTTTGTAAATAAATCTTAATTACATAATATATATTTATAGAATAAACATTTGTTCTTTGTTAAAACAGAGAGATAGGTTCTCTAAATGTTAGGGTTTCGAACCCTGTATTCGAACAGGAACGGGTGACGACGACAATGTGTAAGAAGGATACTGCAGGATCTCTGATGGATCAGACAATGACTCCAGGTTATTGCTATAGGTCGAGTCAAGGGAATGATGCGCGGTGGAGAAAGGACAAAATGATTATAGAGAAAGCAACGAAAAAGGTATACGTATCTATCTAAAAGTGTGAGGGGACGGTAAGAACAGATAGACCCCGCCAGGAGCGAGCAAAAGAGCCAACCAGGGACGCAGATTTGGGCATGGAGCCAACTGGGGTGATAGTGTTGGATATTATGCAGGCCAGTACATAAAATATGGGCTAATTGACAGCTTCCTTGACTGAGACAAATATATTTGGGGAGCACATTTGGGCTAAGTGCTTTCCGGATCCAGTTCTTTCAAAAAATAGAGGATCAAATCCATGTAATCCACTGAATGTTCCATTTCAGTCTCTTTCATTGGGGAGTCATTAACTGTGGTGATCGAAATAGAGGCACGGTTTACTAGCAGGCGTATTGTTTCAGGGTTAAACAATATTTGGCCCTTGTTGAAGGATCTTAATAGATGGTTGATTGAAGTATGGTGGCCGTTCTTATAAGATAAACTTCAAATTTGCCCCTGTGCAAAAGGATTATTCATTATAGTTTTTTATATCATTTAGGATAGGAATATGGTCCTAGATGGGTGTTGGTCTTAGGAGGAGGATCTCATTTTTTTAAAACCTTGGTTCTATCCATCAACCCCTTAATCGAGTCTTTTTAGCACCAAGCCTATTTGGGTTCATCTTCTACATCTTCCTCTATAATTTTTGATAGATCCTTACCTCAAAGCCATAGGAGATTCTTCGGGTGATATATAATTGTCAGATTCTACCACTTCATATTTTTATTTGTTTAGGATATTTATTATTTCATTTACTTATTCAATGGATAATCTCTACACATGTAGCTTCAGCTTGCTTAGGTGTTATAAGAGGTTAAGTGGGTGAGTGGGTGAGTTACACCTTGAGTTGTACTTGGAGTTCAACTTAGTACCACTGTGAGTTCTCCTATGAGTTTGAAAGTGAGTTACACTCAGTCGCACAATGAGTTCCCTTGTGAGTTAACTCCCTCTACTCCTTATTTATATTCCTCTTCACTAGGTTATTGTAATAGAGTAGATAATTGGTATGAAAGACAATTTGATACATCAAACAATTATTGCACATCCTCTTCTTGCATATTTCTAAATACAATTAGGGTCGTTATTATTGTAAAAATCTCGTGTGCTCACTCTACTAGAAGATCCCATAGTGAACTATTTTGACATGGTATCAGAGCTACTATTTCTGGTAATGAACATCAAGTTATCTTTTTTATTTCTATTATGTATTCTGTTATGCATGTATTTTATTGGTAGTATAACATTGGTTTCTTAGAGCTGAGAGGAGGTTGCATCGACTAAGTTTTTTTTTATTTGTCAAGGGTTTGAATTTTTTTGGGTAATGAATTTCTTCTTCTTGAAGTTCACATGATGCAAACCAACCATGCACGAACCTTGGCATAGTTGTGTTTGGCATAGGTTTGATTTTTCATCAGATTACAAAATTCCCTATAGTGTTGAAAGGTTTTTGGTGCTATGTTCAAGCTTTCCCTCCTATGTATATCACATATCTTTAGTCCTTTGCCTAATTCTACTATTCCCTCAACCTCTCAATGGATCTCAACCTATCATTGCATGTCAAGATGAATTCTTGAGGAAGGAAGAAAGAAAGTGGTAGCTAAAATAATGATGTGAAGGATAGGTAATTTTGGCTCAGCTTGGGCATTTTCTATTTTAACTCAAATAATAGAGGCCAAACAGGGAATTGGAGCCACAACATTCCATTCACAGGTCATTGATAGGCACAAGAGAGGTTCAAAAGGAGGTCATAGCTAGGGAGAAAGAAGGCATCGACACCATTACTTATGTATTCATACATGGTTATAATTACATTCAAGGCTCACACTAAACTATGATTTATGTTGCTTTTCAAGTCTATTCCTTACTATTTCATCATATAAATGTTTACTAATCTTGTGGTAACCTCTATCTAAGATCCTCTAGCATTGATCTTATTTCTTTTAACTTACATTGGCATTTTTCCAAAGGCCTTCATATTGCCAAAAAGGTTCCTCTCTTCCAATGAAGTTCCTCTCTTCCTTGGTAGTGCTCACATCTAGTCTTTCACCTCTAATTTTTAGATCTGTTTCATCTCTTCTAGATCTATTTTTCCTATATATGTAATTCTATCTTGGGATGGCATTTCTTCGATTATAAATGCATCTCATGCCAATATGTAAAACCACAAGGAAATACACTAGTAACTCAGGCATCTTTATTTTCTTAAGATGATTTTCCATCACATGGCAGCACCCATCTCCACTTTCTTCAATAGCTAAGGTAATGAAAACCTAATTCTGCACTAATCACTTTTTAATAAATTAACCATAAAATCATTATAAAATTAGCTATTTTTTAGTTATTAATTTTTAAATAGATATTTTATTTTACATTAAGTGGCTTACTTCTCATGTGAGAGCACATAGGGGTAAAGAGCATCATTTTTGACTTTAGTTGATTTGAATAGGACCGTGGTTCAGTGCCAATTCCAACGAGTGGTTACAAGGCATGTTTAGTGTTTAAACTCTCCAATTTCTAAAAACTTTAGTGCAATTTTTATTAAATAGGTCCCATTAATGATGGGAAATGTATTCTTGCTATAAATTTTGATTGGTAACCAGGAATTGATTATTGATTTTCTCAAAAGTGCATATTTTTTGCCCTCTATCCATTAGTCTTATATGTTTTATAAAATTTACTAAAGTTATAAAGAACCATATTTAAGGGGGTTATCTATGCTATGGGCCCTACTGCTTTTTGCATTATACTTCATACACCTATTGCTCACATGCGGATGTAATCACGATTGTGTCCAATATGTCCATTATGAGTGTGCATTATCCCTCATCACTCTAGCACTAATTGCTCATTCAAATGCATTATTGACTATGTTTGATTTCTCATTCATGAACATGCTTTAGGGTTTCATTGCAGTTTGTTATGCAATCTTTCACTTCTTTGTGTCTTTTCTCAGACATGATGATTCCATTTGAGAGATTTTATAGGAATAATGTTGATTCTAAACTAGTGATTATTCTCATAAAATATAATTATGCTTCATAACATGCTTACATAGAATACTTTCTCACACACAATAATCGTATTCCCTTCCTATATAGACACATTCCTGCACCCATTGATATTGTTTGGTTCGATAAATGGGATAATACTTATGACAAAGTTTTCTCCACCATGTTACTACATGTTTCCTTAGATCTTCATTAGCATGTGGAATATAAAAAGTGTCCCTACATTTTTTAGAACATCCTACAGTCTCTTTCTACAAATATTATTGTGACCTACATCACACCTCTTCCTCATATTCTTATTGTGTCCTTGGAGACTATTGTACTATTTTCTCCTGCTTCTATTTCTTTTGATGACACATCCATGGTGGATAGTGATCTTTCTTATGTCAATCCCCCACTACAAGATGTGATTCTACTAGACCTTAGTTGTCTCATTACAGATTCTACATATGTTTTTGTGAAAATTGTTATTCTTGTAGAGCCTTCACACACTTACATTTTAGAGGACTTTATTGATTTCAGTGAGAGTATACACATTGAGAGTATTGATGACTCATATGTTCCTATGGACATTCATCTTGCAGACCTAAGTGATTCATTGGTAGACTAGTATCTAGTTTTTTTGTTGTTGAGCTTTGCTCTCCTCTTCCCATGGACATTCATTTAGAAAATGTTCCATGTCTATCTTTTTATTTGGATGTTATCTCCCTTTCATTGTATGCTTCCTTATTTTCACCTTCTATAGTTAGGCTTATGATTCTTGATCAGACTTTGGCACATTTGAGCACTAGCAAGGAGATTTTTGAGCATTTTTCAGATATTTACATCATGATTCCTATTTGCATTCTACTTGAGTGGGAATTTAATAGTTTGACATCTTGGGGTTTCTTTATTTATAAAGAAAGAGATAACATTTTTTCGAGAGGGACCTACTACAACATTCACCATATGACGTTCTGTACTTACCTTCTCTCTCTTCTTTGTAGATGAACACATCCTTCATATTTTTTTAGGATACTAGGATCATCACTATATACATAGGTACGTCATCATGCCTCATTATCGGGACCCAATATTATAACCCACCTAAACAATGCTTAAGGGGGGTGTTGAAGTGGGATTTTTAGTCCCACATTCTTTTGTTAATGATTCTTTAGGGGGAAGTTTTTTTCCATTTGGTTTACTCCTTTAACTTCACCTTTTAAGAGTTTCATTGTATGTGGGTACCTCATCAGACCTTGTTATCGGGACCCATCTTTTCATTTTCGTCCACTTAAGCTACACTTAAGCGGGGTATTAGTGTAGTATATTTATTATTCCATTTACTTATTAAATGGATAATCCCTATACATCTAGCTTTAACTTACTTAGATTTGATAAGAGGTTAAGTGGGTGAGAGGGTGAATTCCACCTAGAGTTGAACCGAGTACCATTATGAGTTCTCCTATGAGTTCCATAGTTAGTCCCATAAGGATTTTTCCTATAAGTTAATTCTCCCTAATCAGTAATAGAGAAAATAATTAGCGAGCAAGATAATTTAATATATTAGGAATTATTACACATCCTCTTCTTGCATGTTTATGAATACAAGCAAGGTCATTGTTGTTGTAGAATTCTTGTATGCTCACTCTACAAAAAGATCACATAGTGGTTTATTCAAACAATTTTTATCACACATTTTTGTCCAAAATGTTAGTTTTCATTGATATCTTCAAAATTATTTTAGCATTAATTGAGTTGAGGGTGGAGGATCAATATTTGAAATAATCCTTAGACTTTTAAGGCTTACCATTTTGTTGTCATAAATGTTTTTCAATAGGACACTTAATAGCAACCTATAGAAGTGCGAAAATAAAGGGGGAGTATTCATTGTGGAAGGATAGCCTTCCTAGACTACTCATAATAGATAGAGTTACTTATCCTGAGGAAGTTATTTCAGACCTAGTTTTAATTTTATCACTAGCTCGGGTGCAAAGGATGACCTTTTGTAAGAATATGATAATCCAAAGGATCAATGGAATTAAAATATTTAAGAGGAGAAGTCTGAGGAGCCAAGAACTAGGGTGAAACAAATGCTATCATATATAATGATAAAATGACCAATGCTTCAAATGTCAATTTTTAGCCCTTTAATTCATTTGAAATCAACATCCCAATCTTTTCAGATTCGAGGTAAAGAGAAGATTGGATTGAGGTTAGAAAGAATAAGAAATGTAAGAACGCTAAAATCCAGGAATCAATTGGCATGACACTTGGATCCCTCAAAAAGGTGAGCACAAGAGAGGATTTTAGAATTTTGTAGGTCTCTTGTTTATTTTTTTGGTGGTTGTTATTCTTAGTTGAATTTTGATGGTAAATGGATTTTTGGCTGAGTATTTGCTTCTTATTTGCTTAACTATTGGTTTCTTCACTGATTGCAATTGTTTGTAATTTAGAGTAGTGCATTTTTAGTAGGTTCGTTACTTTATATCTTGTGTACTATTAATAGAGATATTTTAGTGAGCTTCACTATTCTATATTTTATTCCATTATGGAAGACTCCAATACCTTTTTTACTTGTATCCAAAAAAATTATAAATTAAACATTAGCTTTTCAAAATTTAATTTTAAAAATCTTAATCTTATAAACCATTATTTTGAAAACCTTAACATACAATAAACATTAATTTTAAATATCTTAATTTCATAATTATAAAATTTTAATTATTTAACAACCCCTATTTTCATAGGACTTGATTTTGCAACTCTAAATTTATAGATCATAACTCTAATTTCCTTAGCACTAATTATTTAATAAAATATATTTTCATAATCTTTAATTATGTATCAAACTTTAATTTGGTAAATTTAATACTGAAAACATTAACTATACAATAAACCCTAAGTTTTCAAGTTTTAATTTTATAAATCCTAGTTTATAACCTTTTGAAAATCTTAATTTTTTTAAAAAAAAGGAAAAGAAATAATGTTTTCTTGCAATTGTATTCATACAATTTATATGAAATTGTGGTCGTAAAAACAAAAATAAACTGACTGCAATTGGTAAAAATTTACCGCACAAGAAATTGAAGGATGGATTATCTAATGGGCAATGAATATGAGTAACCGCGTTTCTTTTAAGGCATTCGATCATCCGGTGATGAGTAACAGCCAAAATAGGGTGCTTTAAGTGTTTTCTTTTATTAAGCCGGAAGGGAGGGAATCTCTTTTTAGTTTCGAAAGGAGGCATAGCATTACTTTTACTTTTACTTGTTTAACCTGTTTACTGCATAACCAGTAATAAACTAAAATTTTCTATCGTTGTAATGTTTAAAGCTGGAAGTATCTAGCATTTAAAGATTAGATTTGCGGATTGGAAGATATGGGCAAAGCTTTATCCGAGGCTAAAAATTTTAGGGAAAAAACGTTTCCATTGCAAATGGCATTTGAATTCGCAAGGCGGTGAGTGTAGGTGGTCACTAGATTTCTATTTTTCGGCAAAGTCTGTACTGCTTTTTTTCTGCATTTTTTTCCATTGCTTCTGATAACTTCTATTCATGCTTTAATTAATGATTCTCAACATGGAACTTCAGCTTGTAAGACCTATTGTCTACGAAGAAGAATTCCTCCCGCCTCAATCTTGTTTGGACAACACCCAATCAGACCTGGTATGTGAGTTTTAGACCGTATATTAATGGAAGAAATTTATCCCTTAACCGCCAGTACTCTACGCTTAGCAAATTTGGAAATAGTCTAGCGTGCATGTACACATAATTGATTTGTTTTATAAAAAATTGGTTAAATTTATTGGAAAGGCATTGATTTGACTTCCTCTGAATTCGGATTCTCCAGGACACGTTTTATACTCTCAAAAAACGAGACGATTTATAATTGCATATATTATTACAATTATGGGGCGAGTATGGCGAGTGGCGATTTTTTTTCTTTTTCCAAGTCATTTGAAGTGACTTTGTAGTCATCACCTTAAATATATTTGCGTTCTTTTATAAGTCAACGCTATAATTTCTTATCAAGAAACCTCTTGGTAGGCATTAATTTCTGCCATTACCTTAAATATGTTTGCGTTATTTTATAATTCAACGCTCTAATTGCATATTAGGAAATCTATTGGGAGGCATTAATTTCTGCCACCAAAAGCATTTAAAACTAAAGCTTCTTCCACTGCCATCCGAGACAGTTTGCCGACCATCTTCTAGCCCATTTTCAACGCATGTGTTTTGAATGTAAATGTTTATAGACAGTTCTTTTTAATACATTTGCAGATTTCCAGACAGTTCGAAGATATCTATTTATAGAGGCAGTTGTAATCTGTTCAGCAATGAATAAAAAATGTTTTTCCATGCTGTAGTATGTTCTGTCTGCCTTTTAGTACATTGGTTAAGTGTCATGCTGTGTATTTGCTGCCGATTCATATACATTTCTCTTTGTGTCTTTGTTTAGCCCTTGAGTCTGGTATCAGATCCGAAGGATATAATCTGTGGAAGCTGTAGCAATAGTTGTGCATCTTGCTTAAGATTGCAAGTTTCATCTGTTAGCAAGGCGGTTTGTGTAGCAAGCTCAGATCTGAGAGTTTTGATGGACGGATTCTAAAGAATCATTAGCAGCAAAGCGCCTAGCGAGCAGCTAGGGAGAGTAAGAGAAATTGCAGTCTGCTGTTTTTGAATGCCAAAGCATTCTAGCTGAAGTGCAGATGCCACTGCCATATCTCAAGCCATATGTCTACCACCAATATCAGAGATAGCAGCCTGTAAAAGAAGTCTGAATAAGTGTGGACTAAGAAGGAGAGTCTTACGTCTTACCATTACTAAAATCATTTGAGAAGCTCACGTCCCTGGGAGGAAGAGTGATTCCTCTTGCCGTGCTAGCACATTCCATGCCTACTTTCTGAATGTTACGATAATCTCTGGTGCAGGATGGGCATGTTGGAGATTAAGAAAAGGTAATAGTATTTTTATTGCTTACAATATTTGTGTGAACATTACAAGTAGATGCTGCGGATTTGAATTTCACCTATATAAGAAACATAGCAGAAAACAAAGAAAAAACAAGAACTGAAACACAGATCAAGAAAACACTCAGAATGCTACTGCAATTCTTTAAAAAAAAAAAATTATTGATCTTTTTTTTTCCTTGCTTACAATGCTGCGCCCAAGGCGTCTTTATATAGAATTTGAAAGCACAAATAACTAATTGTTTAACTGCCTCTAACTGCTTGAAAGAACTGACTGTTAACTGCTTAAACTAACTGATTCCTAACTGTCAGTTAACTAGCTGAATGTTAACTCCTGCATGCATGAGAACTGAGGTGGAACTGGTAGTTAAGTTGTGGATGGAGAAATTATCTCCAGTAAATCTTTAGTTTTCTAACACTCCCCCTTAATTTCTACCAATAACAACTTCAGCATTTACAATGCCTAAAATTTGTCTTAAATAATCAAAGGTCTCCTTTGCTAATGCCTTTGTGAATATATCTGCCAATTGATCTTCAGATCTGCAGAATTCCAGATGGATTTCTCCATTGTTCACTAACTCTCTAATAAAATAAAATCTTGTATCAATGTGCTTGTTCCTCTTGTGAAAAACATGATTTTTTGATAATGCGATTGCTGATTTGTTGTCACAAAAGATTTGTGTTGACTCCTTCTGTGCTTGTAATAAATCTTTCAATATTCTCCTCATCCAAGTTGCTTGACATGCTACTGATGTGGCTGCTACATACTCTGCTTCAGCTGATGAAAGTGTCACTATAGGTTGCTTTTTGGATGCCCATGTGACCACCCCTGTGCCTAAAAGAAAGGCATGTCCAGAAGTACTCTTCCTGTCATCAATGCTACCTGCAAAATCACTATCAGTAAAACCAATCAAACTAAAATCATTAGTTGTGGAATATAAAATTCCATATTCTGTAGTTCCTGCCACATATCTCAATATCCTTTTTCCAACTTGTCAATGTGAGTCTTTCGGTGGCTCCATGAATCTCGAGATTAAACTAACCCCATACATGATATCTTGTCTTGTAGCTGTAAGATACATCAAACTGCCAACTAGTCTTTTGAATGTTGTAGAATCAACATTAGACCCTTGGTCTTCTTTGTTAAGTTTGGTCCCTATAGCAACTGGTGTAGGTGATGGTTTACAATTTAGCATCTTAAATCTCCTTAGCACATCCTTTGCATTTTTAGTTTGACAAATAAAAATTCCCTTCACTGATTGTACAACTTCTATGCCCAAAAAATACTTCATTAATACCAAATCTATCATTTCAAATTCTTTCTTTATTGCTTATTTAAAAGTGTCTATAGACAAATTTCCAGTGAAAATCAAATCATCAACATACAAACACATAGTGAAAATCTGACCTTCTTTATTGATTTTTGTGTACAGTGTCAGCTCACTATTGCTTCTACTGAATCCATTGTCTGTCATATATGAATCAATCCTATTATACCATGCTCTTGGTGCTTGCTTGAGACCATAAAGGGCCTTCTTCAATCTGTAGACTTTTTCTTTATGTCCTTGTACTTCATAACCTGGTGGCTATTTCACATACACTTCTTCATCTAGTAAACCATTCAAGAAAGCTGATTTTACATCTATTTGATATACATACCAATTATTTTGAGCAGCTATTGCTAAAACCATTCTAATAGTATCCAGTGTAGCAACTGGAGCAAATGTTTCATTATAATCAACTCCATGTTCTTGTGCAAAACCTTTTGCTACTAACCTTGCTTTGTGCTTTTCAACATTTCCATCTACATCAAATTTAGTCTTATAAACCCATTTGACTCCTATACAATCCTTACCTTCAGATAGATTAGTTCGATCCCATGTTTGATTTTGTTCAATGGCATTCATCTCTTCATCCATTACTTTTATCTAATGTTCCTCATTAACTGCTTCTTCATAATACATAGGATCATGAGCGAAAAGAGCAAAATTTGAAACCAAATCTAACTTATGTTCTTCTTGATTATAAATTTCATTCAAGTTTCTCATTTTCTTACCTTTCAATCTTGATCTTAAAGTAGCAACAGTTGGATCTGATTCATCACTTACTTATGAATTTGGAGTAGGATGACATGCATGTCCAGATGATTCACCTTGTTCAAACCTCCTAGGTGTTCTTATTGGAGTGCTTGTTCTTGCTTGTGGAGAGGATTGATCTCCTTGAAAATTTTGTTCTTCAGATTCTTCCTCATTCTGTGGAATTGGTGCTCCAATTGTGTTGGTGCTATGATCCCATGCTTCTGCTTCGTTAAATTCAACATCTCTGCTAATAATCACTTGCTTTGAAATAGGGTTATACAACTTATAAGCCTTTGATTCTTCACTATAGCCAATAAAAATGCATTTCTCAACTTCATCATCAAGTTTTCTTCTAAATTTAGATGGTATAAGAGAATATACAATACAACCAATTTTTTTGAAATGATGTACACTATGTTTCTTACCACTCCACACTTCTTATGGAATTCGATCTCTGACACTCTTTATTGGGCTTCTATTTAGAATATATACTGCACATGCTACAGCTTCTGCCCAATATTCATTTGACAAGTGTTTGGCCTTCAACATGCTTCTAGCCATCTCCATGATTGTTCTACTCTCTCTTTCTGTTACACCATTCTACTGTGGTGCGTACCTTGTAGTCAGTTGCCTTTTAATGCCATGATACCTGCAAAAATCTTGAAATTGATTAGACATATATTCACCACCTCTATCTGATCTAAGTACCTTGACATAATGGCCATTTAGCTTTTCAACCATTGCCTTGAATTCTTTAAACTTTCCAAAGGCTTTAGACTTATTTTTGAGAAAATATATCCACGTCTTGCTGCTAAAGTCATCAATGAAGGTTAGAAAATAAGTACTACCTCCAAATGATGGAGTTTGCATTGGTCCACATAAATCACTATGGACTAGCTCCAATATTACCTTTGCTCTATATGAGGCTCCTACTTAAAAGCTCTCTCTATGTTGTTTTGCCAGAATACAACTGTCACATGAACTTCCTGGTTTTTCTATTGGTGGTAATCCCTTCACCATATTTTTCTTCTATAACAAATTCAAACCTCTAAAATGTAAATGTCCATACCTTAAGTGCCATAGCCATGATTGGTCTAGCTGCATGGTTTTGAAGTGGGCTTCCTCTTCTCTTTGGATACACTGAATTCGAAGAGGGAACATCCGATTCTTGGTCATCTGCACTTTTCCTATCAACCTGTCACTTGGAAACTTGTCCAGTATTGTGCAAACATTATCCATAAAAGATACTCTGTAACCTTTCTGTACAAACTATCCAATACTCATAAGATTATGCTTTAGTCCAGGTATAAAACAAACATCAAGTATAAACCTTCTTTCACCTTTTTTTGCCAAAACATTTATTACTCCTTTACCCATTACATTCGCTTTGATATCATTTCCTAATTTAACTTCATATCTTACAAAATCATCAAGACTAGCAAAAAAAAAATTATTCCCTATCATATGATTACTGCATCCACTATCTAAGAACCAAATATCTCTAGCTTTTTCTTGAGTAACATGACAAGTGAGAAATAAGCTTCTAGGATTAGAACTAGATTCACCTAGATTAGAACTAGATTCACCTATGTAATTAGCAATCTGCTTGTCCACATATCCTTTTTTTTTCTGCAGTCACTTGCATAATGTCCATATTTTTTGCAATAATAACATTGAATATTATATTTATCAAACCTCTGTGAACTTTGTTGGAAGTGATTGTTGCCACGTCCTCTACTGCTATAGTTTTGATTACTATGTTCACCTTAATCTGGATTGTTCCTTCCATTTTTTCCTCTGCCTCTTCCTCTAAAGTTTGACCTTGCTCTTCCTCTTCCTCTGCCAAATGATACCTGTGACTTGAAATCATTCTCAAGAGAAGTATTGTTATTCCTATTCATTCTGGATTCATGTGTTAACAAAGAACCCATTAATTCATCTACAGATAACTGTTCCAAATCCTTGGTTTCCTCAATAGCTACCACTACTGCATCAAATTTACTAGGTAAACTCATGAGTATTTTTTGTATAATCTTATGATCCGTGATTGTTTCTCCATTAGATCTAATTTGATTCACTATATTCAACACTTGACCCATAAACTGGTCTATTGACTCTGAATCATTCATTTGCAAATTTTCAAAACTTTGGTTAAGGGATTGCAATTTAGCAATTTTTACCTTTGTATTACCTTTATAGGTAGTCTCCAAGATTTTCCATGCCTCTCTGGATCTCATTGATGCTACAACTCTAGAAAAAATTGATTCATCCAGTTCTTGTTGGATTATAAATAAAGCTTTTGCATCTTTTTTTTTGTTCTCCTTAAGCTCGTCCTTTTGTGCGCGAGTTAATGCCAGATGGGCTGCCTCATCTTGCGGTTTTATAAAACCACTCTCTATCAAATCCCAAACTTCTTGTTAGCAAAACAAAGTTTTTATCTTAATTGCCCAAAAATCGTAATTCTTACCATTAAAAATGGGAATTTGACACTATGAAATACTATTATTCATTGCCATGTCAATCAGTAAAGAAACTAAATTCTCCTTCTTCCCTTTTTTGACTTTATCCACTGGTGCTTTTCCACGATCTGACTTTGAATTTTTTTTTTACTCCACGAGCTGGGCTCTACCTTTCAACGACTCGGTTGGTTCTTTTATTCCAAGTTGGCTAGGTGCTTGTCTTTGGCTTCAGCGCTTCAAAAATTTATTTAGACTGGGTTCAACCTCCTTGCTTTGTATGACTTCAACCCATGAAGTGCGTCCCAATGAACCTATGCTTTCAAAAAACTTTCTTTAGACTGCTACTACAATTCTTTGCTTGGGTAGCGGTGCCAGTCAAGTGTCTTGACTGTTTAGACTTATTCTTCACACGAATGACAATTGTTGCACTCTCTTATTTGTCAGCCTTTTCACCTTCTGCCAGCTATGTGATTTCTTCAATATGACTGCATCCAACCTGGTGCTCGCTTTCCTCTTTTTTTTTATTGTGCCTTTTCACCTTCACGCATTGACTGTGACTGCTATGACTGCTGCCTGCACTTTTACCACATTTCTTTTGCTATTGTTGCTTACCCACACACTTCTTTCAAGATCTTCCTCTAACCTATGCTCTGATACCAATTTGTTGGACAAGAAATAGAGCAGAAAATAAAGAAAAAATAATAACTGAAAAATAGATCAAGAAAACACTCAGAATGCTACTGCAATTCTTCAAAAAATAAATTATTGATCTTCTTTTTTCCTTGCTTACAATGCTACGCCCAAGGCATCTTTATATAGAATTTGAAAGCACAAATAACTAATTGTTTAACTGCTTCTAACTGCTTGAAAGAACTGACTGTTAACTGCTTAAACTAATTGATTCTTAACTATCAGTTAACTAACTAAATGTTAACTCTTGCATGCATGAGAACTAAGGTGGAACTAGTAGTTAAGTTGTGGATGGAAAAATTATCTCTAGTAAATCTTTAGTTTTATAAAAAATTTCACCTATATGTGCTGGTAGAAAATAGTGGGCAAGTTTGTGTTTCTCTAATCTAATTTGATTTCGATAAAATATAAGGGAGATGAACTAAAAATAGTTGTAAGGGTTTTTGGAAATTAAACTAATGCTTCTAGTTTGAATAAAAGTTAAAGACTATTTTTAGTTTGATAAGATTGTAGAGAAGATATGTGCGGATCTGTGAAAGAGACATAATTTGTAGAGATAAAGGGGAATATATTGGCATTAAGGAGGAAAGATAGCAATCATGGCATCTAGTAGCAGTATCAGCGAGCTTCAAATTCCACTCTTCACTCGTAAAAATCATAAGTTTTGAGAAGTTAAGATAAAAATATTATTTTTGTTCTCAAAATGTTTTGGATTTGGTAGAAAATGGGTTTATAAAACCTCAAGATCTGACCATTTTAACACAAGTAAAAAAATATGAACTTAAGGAAAAGAAAAAGAGAGATGCTAAAGCCCTATTCTTTATTCAACAAGCAATGGATGATTATATGTTTCGTAGGATTGATGCTTCAACTAGGTCTAAAAAACTTGATAAATCTTAAAAATTTCATAGTAGAGGACAATTATAGTAAAGGTAGCAAAATTATAGACACTAAGAAGGAATTTTAAAAATATTCAAATGAATACATTAGAATATGTAGATCAATTATTTAATAATGTAATGAATGTTGTAAACCAAATGAGGTCACACAGAGAGAATCTATCTTATCAAAAAGTAGTCATAAAGGTTTTTAGAAGACTTCATAACAAATTGTATGTAATAGTAGTTACAATTGTAGAATCGAAAGACTTATCTCAATTGTAAATAGATGAATTGATGAGATCTTTGTTATCCCATAAAATCAAAATAAATAGAAATAACAATTCTTATTCGAAGAATGATTTCAGATCATAGGTGTCATTTGGTAGATAGAGAGGAAGATGAAACTCTAAAGGAAGAGGAAGAGGTGGAAGTGGATGCATGGTTCTAGATCAACTAGAAAAGATCAATCAACCTAATCAAAGTTTCAATAATAGAAAACGTGGAAGAAATCAAATTCAATCATCAAGGTTTCATAAGTCTCACGTTCAATGTTATTATTGTAAGAAATTTGACCATCTTACAAATGAATGTAGGAAGAAACAAACAAAGATGGATAAACAAAAGGCAAATTACTTAGATGTATCTGATAATAATTCTAGAAGTTTACTTATAATTTTTAGTGTTACTTAAGAAAGTTATAGTGATATATGGTTCTTAGATAGTGGATGTTCCAATCATATGACAAAAACTAGATAGTTATTATCTAGTTTAGATGAATTTATAAAATATAAAATAAAATTGTAAAATTATAAAAAAGTATATGTAACTAGAAAGGTTGTAATAAGTATTTTGACTAAGAATGGAGAAAAGAGATATACCCTTGATGTTTTCTTTGTGCCCGATATAATACACAATTTGTTGAGTGTTGGTCAATTAGTGAAAAAGGGTATAAATTTATTTTTAACAATGATGTATGCATAATTAAAAATAAAAATTTTAGTGATAAGTTAATTTCAAGGGTCAAAATGATCAGGAACTGAATGTTCCCCCTCTAGATTCACTACATCCAAGGAATAGAGGAAGTCAACTTACAAATAGTGTACATAGAATAGAAATGGTTTTCAAATTTGAGGTGTGGTCATCATCATTTTAGAGGTTTGAATTTATTACAAAGTAAAATATGGTGAAAGGATTACCATTCAAAAGGCATTTAGCTAGTTCTTGTGAAAGTTGTATATTAGCAAAACAACATATAGAAAGTTTTCCAATAAAAATATCATATAGAACAAGGACACCATTAGAATTAATTCACACTAATATATGTGGGCCAATGAAAAATCCATATTTAGGTGGAAACATATATTTTCAAATATTTGTTAATGATTTTACTTGGAAGACCTAGATATTATCAAGAAGAAGTCTAAGGCCTTTGATAAATTCAAGGAGTTTAAATCCTGGATGGATAAACAAAGTTCCCTCTAAATTAAGATACTCAGATCTGATAAGGGTGGTTAGTTTAGTTCTAATAAATTTTTAGATTTTTGTAGATATAATGGAATCAATAGATAATTTACAATAAGGTACACATCACAGTAGAATAATTTAATAAAGAGGAAGAACAAAACCATAATAGACATGGCCAGGAGCATGATGAAGACTAAGAACTTATCCAATGATTTATGGGCTGAGGCAGTAGTATGTAAAATATAAATTTTAATCAAGAGTCATATAAAGAGTGTCAGGGAAAAAATTCCATAAGAAGCATGGAATGGTAAGAAACATAATATATCTCATTTTCGAATTTTTGGATGTGTTGCTTATTCACTGGTGCCATTTGAATTGAGAATAAAATTAGATGATAAAATTGAAAAATACATATTTATTAGCTATAATAAATAGTCAAAAGCTTATCGATTATATAATACATATCAAAGAAATTGAGTACTAGTAGAGATGTTGAATTCAGGGAAGATGAATCAATGGATGGAAATGTTGGTAAAGTAGTCAGAGGTGGAGTAGCAATATCTCATAGTGAAGAAGAACTAAAAGAACAAGGTGGTTAGTCAAATAAAACAACACCAACTAATCCTCCTATAAATGTCATGCAGGGCAAACCATCAGGCCATCCAGATCATCTTACTCTTATTTAAATGTAAGTGATAATTTTGATCTATCACTTGCCTCATAAAACACAAATTATAAAATAGATATATGATCAAAGGGAAGAGAATGCAGATTTTTATTCAAATTTTTCTTTATTCTCTTATGATCTTATATATTTTGAATAAGCAATAAAAGAAGATAAATGGATGAAGGAAATGGATGAAAAAATGGACTCTATTGAGATAATTCAAACATGGCAGTTAGTGGATCTACCTGAAGGAAAATATTGTATAAGAATCAAGTGGGATTTTAAGACTAAATTTAATGTTGAAGGCAAAATTGTAAAACACAAAGAAAGATTAGTTACAAAAGGATTTTCACAAAAGTATGGGATTGATTATAGTTAAACATTTTCTCCAGTTACTAGACTTGGTAATGTTAAAATATTTTTATAAATAGCTACACATAATGATTGTAATTTCTATAAAATGGAAGTGAAATCAGCCTTCTTGAATGGTTTTCTTGATGAAGAAGTTTATGGTTAGTAACCACTTGGTTGTGAGGTATATGGGCATGAAAATAAAGTTTTTAAATTGAAAAAGGCAATTGATGGTTTGAAATAGGTACACAGGGCTTGGTATAACATGGTTGATTCATATTTCATAGGAAATGAATTTAATAGAAGTTATAGTGAGCCCACATTCTATATAAAGACCAATGAGCAAGGAAAAATTTTGATTGTGTGTTTACATGTTGATCATTTAATTTTTAGTAGAAGTTTGTTAGTAAATATGTTTAGTCATTCATGATGAAAGAATTTGAAATGATAAATATAACCTTGACGAGATACTTAGGCATTGAATTTAATTAATTTGATAAAGGTATCTTCATTTGTCAATCAAAGTATATAAGGGATGTGTTGAGAAGATTTAAAATGTTGAATTATAATCTGGTATCAACTCCAGTTGTGATAGGAACCAAACTTAGCCAAGATTATAAGGGCTCAAATGTTGATCCAATTAGGTTTAAAAAACATGTTGGAAGTGTAATGTATCTCACAACTATGATGCCATATATTATGTATAGTGTTAGTATGATATCAAGGTTCATGTATTCACCTTGGGATTCTCACCGGTAAATAAAAAAATAATATTGAGATATGTTACACAAACAACAAGATATGTAATTTTATATTCAAAAAATAATTACTTTTATTTGGTTGGTTTTACTGACAGTGATTTCATAGGTAGCATAAATGATAGGAAGAGCACATCTAGACATGTCTTTCATTTTGGATCAAGAGTTGCATCATGGGTATCAAAGAAACAACCTATAGTGACAATTTCATTAGCCCAAGTAAAATATGTAACCACAATTTCCACAGCATGTCAAGCAAGATCAATGCATTGAGTTTTGTCATATTTATTTCATAATCGAGAGGAACTGACACCGATCATTTATAATAATAATTCAAAAATCACATTATCAAATAATCATGTCTGTCATAAGAGGATCAAGCATATTGATATGAAGTACCAATTCATCAGGCAATTGGTTAACAATAGATAAATTTATCTTGAGTTTTTTATTATTTAAAATCAATTCGCAAACATTTTCACTAAGCCGTTAGCAAAGAACAACTTTGAATATTTTAGACAAAATTTGGGTATTATTGACAATAAATTAGTTGGTGCTAGAAATTAAAGGAGGAGTGTTCATAGGCACTACTTTCTACCACCAATAATATTTAAAATAAAGGCTTCTCCCACTATCATTTGAGACAGCTCATTGACCATATTCCATGCCATTTTCAATGCATATTATTTGAATCTAAATGTTTCTAGATAGTTCTTTATCATGTATGTGTAGAATTTTAGATAGTTTGAAGATTTCTATTTATAGAGTCACTTGTAATCTATTTGACAGTGAATAATTTTTTTTTCACATGATGTATAATGTCCTTCCTACCTTTTAATGCATTAGTTAAGTGTGTATTTTTGTATATTTTCTACCGATTCATATACATTTCTATCTGTGTCTTTGTTTAGCTCTTCAAAACTGAATGATAATGTAATTTAATATTTATACTCCATAGTTTGTTTTTATACAATTTAATACCTTATTACTCTTCTATGTCTGAAAAATCTTACCATTAATCTAATTATAAATAAATTATGTATTGTACTTAAATATTTGAAGGCATAACTTGATAAAATTACTGATTAAGTGTATTAGCATTATTTATGGCACATGTTTAGCTGATTCATATTAGTCCAAATAATACTTTATTGGAACATTTTTAGATATTTTCAGTCATTTCTATTATGTTTAAACCTTTCTTCAATCTCTTCTCAATCTTACTCTTCCCCTTTCTTTATATGTATTTATGGTGGTCTCACAAAGCTATAAACTAGGCATTTTTGATGGATTATTTTTGGTTTGTTTATCTGAATGCACTTTTGTCACATGTATTTTATTTTTAATATTATCTCTCTTCATTTGATAACATAGGTACCTATAGGGTCCTAATTTGAAATTAACTTGTCTATAAATACACAACTAACTAGTACATTTAGAATGATCATAAAACCAAGAGAATGAGGTAATCTATACCAAACATGTTTGGAATTAATTTAAGAATATAAATAATTATAAAGAGGATGTAACATATATATTTTATTTCATTCTAGGAGATGTTAATAATTTATAGCGCATTTAAAAGAATTGAAGATTGTATAACAACATTTGCATTATGTTGGCTTGTTTGGTTGAATAACACATTACTTATTGTGCTATGAATGATATTTTATACCTTCAAGTCAATAAAGTAGCTAACTCTTTAAAACCATGTTAATCCTGCAAATATTCTACAAATAATAACATTTTCTTTATGTTTTAAAAGATTAACATCATTATCAAAGTTAGAATAAGAAGATACATATATTAACAATGTACTAAGGGAGGTTTCAATAGTCTTCTATCAGACGAGTGAATTTGTTCGATAATAATTTAAGCATATGTTGTCTTTTATAAACTTCAATTATAAACTTCAAGGTAACATTAGCATGGAATGTATAAATTTGATGAGGTGTTTAGGAAGTTGTTTTTTTTCGGTTTTCACTACATTTCCTTAAAACCTTAATTTTAGTACATCATATTATGTTGACTATTGATACTTATTTAAACTATGTGTTTTTTAATTATTACACTAAAAATAAATTAGTAAATATGTATTATTTTTTATTATTTGCATATAAACTAGATTTAATTGAATTATTTATTGATATATATGATGCAAATTGATATGAATTTATTTATTCATATTATATGTTATGGAAATTTTGGTTTTCATACCTGTTAGTGTTTATTTTTTTAGTGAATACTCATTTTATTGCATAATTTGTATCTTTATTTTAGATTATATCTTAATTTATAATTAATCTATTTTTTATAGGGATTAATGTTCAACTATATACTTTCAAATATATTGATCCAAACTCTTATGTGTTACATTCAAAACTATATATTAGTTTCCCTAGTATATACATCAAACCTTACACAATATTAATGTTGTGCATGTATTTATATTTTATTATCCAAATTGATAATATTTATGGTTTTAATCTAGGAGTGGTAGGATTAGTTGTGAACCTAACGATTTTATTTAAATTCCTTTGATTAAATTTAGATCTTATTTAAAAAATGGACACTATAAATGTAGACAAATCTTTTCCCATATATATATTTTATGTTGTAAATGATAATGAGGTGAATTCTAATGAGAATGTTGTGAAAGGATTCCATAAATTAGGAGTGAAATTTTAAAAATAGAACTCGAAAGTGTAAATATAATTCGAATAAATGATAAAAGTATAAGAAATATAAATACCTACTTAATTAAGAAAGAGTTGCATGTAAAAAGTTAACTATAATATAAAACGTATCGGAAAAATTTGTCTTTCTATATACATTAGAATTTAAATTTAAAAAAGATACATTCTTTATGATATTCAACCTATTAAACCAAACTTATAAGAGATTATAAATATAACTCAAATTTTAACTGTTCAATAAATTTATATATCCAAAATATAAAATATCTTGACATTATAAATAAAATTTAAATCAAAAACATTATACAACATATGTTATGCATAATTACTAATTCATATGAAGGATGAGCTAAAATTAAAAATCGAACCAAATTATCCAAATACATGAAAAATAATTATTTTCCACCAACTCCTTAAACTCCTACTACATTTTAAAGCATTTTATTTGAAAAAATGCATAATTGTTTTTATGAAACCTTGCTGGTAAAGGATTTTTTTGAGAAAAAATCAAAATTAGCCACATTGTGAATAAAATAAAAGCCATAATGGCAGCCATTATTAGAGAGTTAATAAAATATATATGGAGGAAGAATAATTATGTATTCATTCCATTCAAATAACATAATATTACTAAGCTTTTATTTATACAAGAACATATGCCATTAGTAGTTCTAATAAATCTAGCAAAGCATTATCAGATTAAACAACCTACTTCCTAAAAAACCATCTGAGAAAAAAATGCCCAGATTAAAAGATAATCAAATTCAATTCCTAAAATAATTTAACTACCTATCTATAGTGAGTAATTGATTACTAATTACTAACTACAAACAACTATAAGTAATCAAATATTATTTATTTATGTACAATGGTGAATTAATCACCTCAAAATTAGCTCCCTTAATTCAATATTGTTCCACATGAGTAGGAGAGAAATTATACGAATGCATCAAAGTTTTCCCATGCAAGTGTTTTATTAAAAATATCTACACATTGTTGATCTGTCTAGCAATATTGGAGCTAGATGTTGTTGTTTTCAGCATGGTCATGAATGAAATGAACTTGCACCTCAATGTGTTTAACGCATCTATGAAATAATAGATTGTGAACAAGCTTCACTACTTCTCCATTGTCTACATGAAAACTTTTTGGTTGATTTTATGATAATCTAAATCCTTCAAGTATACGTCTGAGCCAAATCACTTCATAGACAACTCCTCTAATAGTGCAATATTTTGAATCTATGGATGACATTGAAGCACAATTTTGTTTCTTACTCCCCCATGATATCAGTTTAGATCCAAAAATATAAAAAAACACTCAAGTGGATTTCATGTCATCGATGTTCCCTACATGATCTAAGTTTGAGTATCCTATCAAGAAGATGTTATCATTCTTATTGTATTCTAGACCAGGATCCATAATTCCTCTAATTTACCTTATTGATCACTTTATTGATTTCTAGTGACTAATCTTAGACTATTGCATAAACCTTGGGAGATAATTGATACCATAGTTGATGTTTGGGCTAGTGTAGGTAAGGTAAATGAGACTCCCCATGAATTGTCGATATAGAGTTGCATTTACCTATGGTGATGGCTCTACTCGAGACAATTCAATTTTTACCTTTATAAGTGTGGAAATTGGTTTTCTATCTATCATGTGAAATTTATTGAGTGTTATCTTGGCATATTTAAGCTGAGATACAAAAAATTGATTTCATATTTTCCAAACTTAAATTCCAAGATAATAATACAAAATCGTGAGATCTATCATGTCAAATGATCGATTTATATCTTTCTTTGTTGATTTAATGATCTTCACTAAACTACCAGTGATGAGTAGATCATAAACACATACAATGATAATTATTGTCTCCCTCATTTTTGTTTAAGGTAGATTTTGGGATCATATGGAGTCCTTTTGAATCCATGTTTCAATATATTCTCATCAATATTGATATACCATGTCTTAGGAGCCTATTTAAGACCATCCATTGATTTGATAAGTCTAAAAACTTTATCTTATTTTATTGATTTGACAAAACCTTTTGGTTGAGTCATGTAGACTTTTTCCTATAATTCCCCATTAAGGAAGGCTCTTTTTACATCCATTTAATGGAATTTACATCAAAACTGTTCAACTAGAGCAAAATTATTCCTGATAGTTTTGATATTTTATGAGGGATCAAATGTTTCCTCATAGTCAATGCCTTCTTTCTAAGCATATGTATTTAAAACCAATATTTCCTGGTGCTTGTATAGATTTTTATCTACTTTGTACTTCATTTTGAAGATCCATTTGCATCCGATTGGTTTATTTCCTAGTGGAAGATATAGATAGTGCCATGTTTTGTTTTCATCAATGAATTATATTCTACATCCATGGAATTTTTCCAAGGTTTCAACTATGGGGATTTCTAAACTATAGAGGACTCATCATATTTAACAATTTTACTCAATAAGGATAAATTGACCTCACCTCAAGCCATACTACAAGTCCTTGGTCTATAGCTAGATGTGTTTAGAACACCATCCAATTTTGCATCTATGAGTGTATTTGTATACCATTTAGGCATACATTGAGTATTTCTTGTAGGTGGTGGAATTGCACCATAATTTCCATCATCATTACTATATTCATCTCAGAGATTACCATCTTATGTATTTTATATAGAACTAATTTTTTTATTAGGTGAACCTATAGAATAAGATTCTATCTTTTCTTTTCAAAGAATTCATCATCCCTACTAGTGTAACCTTATCTAGTTTTTAGATCCATGAGTATATAGGCAAGTGCTTATTAACTGTACCCAAAGAACACATATGTTTTTGTATTTCATATCAATTTTAGTCAATTCCATTTTGATAATGTGCATACTTTTATGGCATCTAAAAAATTGAAGATGTGTTATAGATGGCTTTCTCCCTGACAAGGATTCATGTAGAGGTACTCCATCAAGAGTTATAGTGGATATTATACGAAGTAGATATACAACATTCTTGATAACTTCTACCCAAAGTGCCTTTGTCAAGCCTGAATCATGCATCATATATTGCACCATTTATATAATAGTACAATTACTTTATTCAAAAATTGAATTTTTTAAGGTGTATGTGGAGTTTCCATTTGATGATGAATGTCATTGTCTTGTAAAAACTATTTAAACTCATTACTGGTGAATTCCTCCCCATAATCTAAACAAAGGGTCTCAATTTTTTTACTAGATTCTATTTCAATAGCCAATTTAAATTTAATAAAATTTTGAAAGGATTGACTTCTTGTTTCACATAGAATACCCATAATTTTCTGAAATAATCATCAATAAAGAGCATGAAGTACTTAAATCCAACATGGCTATGTGTCATTGGTCTCCATAGATCAATGTGAACTAGATCAAGTTTACCACTAGATCCATACGTACATTTATAAAATGTAACTCTATGATGCTTATCTATTAAGAAATCATGACATTTGTCTATACCATTTTTAATAGGTGGTAATCGTCTTATCATTTTGTAATAGTGGAGTGTGTTGATATATCAAAAAAAGATGTGGCTAAATCTTATGTGCCATAACTATGTCAAGTCTGTGTCCTTTGGTATGAGTTCTTGATTATTATTTTGAATGAAATCAAGATGAAACATACAGTTTATATTGGATGCTCATGCGAAAAAAAATGGAGTTTCTATATTTATCTCTAATCAAACACAATTTATTTTGACCTTTATATTCAAATTAAATCTTTAAATTATGGTCTAAGAGTTGACTAACTAATAATAATGTTTTAGTTAAATTAGGTATATAGAGAACATCTATGATTCTACATATTTGTGTACCTAGGGTTAAGTCAATGTTTCCAATTCCTTGCACACTATATGAGGAATAATTACCCAAATAAACATGATTTTTTTTTGGTGTGTCCTTCAAAGTGAAAAAAAAAGATTTTATAATTCTCATGTTTCAGGTTGTACCTGAGTCAACACATCATATTCATTTATGATGTGGATTCATCTGGAGATTTTTAGATTATATAAAGTCATTTTCATTGTCATATTCTTAATATTCAATAATATTGACTTGTTGCTTTGATTTCTTCTTCCAGTTCTGACTTTTGTGGCCTTGTGGTTTATTGAGTGATCTAGGTGATGATTGTTGCTTAGTGGACTTTTGACCACTATAAGATCATTTGTGAAGGCACTATACCAAAAATGAAACATTGTTTCTGTGATTTTCCTGCTTGTGAATTCTACCTTTGAAGTGAAAAAACATGATTTTTTTTGGGTGTGTCTTTCAAAGTGAAAAAACAAGATTTTATACTTGTCATGTTTCAGGTTATACTCGAGTGAACACACCATATTCATTTTATGATGTGGATTCATCATGGAGATTTTTAGATTATAGAAATTCATTTTCATTATCATGTTATTAATATTCAACAATATTGACTTGTTTCTTTGATTTCTTCTTCCAAATCTGATTTTTGTGTCCTTGTGGTTTATTGAGTGATCCAGGTGATGATTGTTTCTTAGTGTAATGACGACCACTAGAAGATCATTTTTGAAGGATTATGTTTTAATGAATATTTGACTTGTTTCTTTCCTTTTTGTTGTTTAGAATCTAACACATGTTCTTCTTGGTTTTCATGATTATTGAAAGATTCTTCATCTTGTAACATATTTCCCAGCTTTTAAAACTTGATTTCTGTACTTTGACTGTCAAATTAGTGACATAAATATTATATGAGGTGGTAGTGCTATCAAGACAAAAGGTATAAGAGACTCATCTAAAACTATCTCACCCAAGGAATAAAGTGATGCCTTTCACATTGGAACACATCTTAAAAGGGACTCCACTATTTATCTTAATTTCAATTTGAGAGAGTGGAGTTGACTTTGTAGATGCAGAATAATACTCTCATTTTTGGCTTCATATATAGTTTGTATATTGTCCCAAGCTTCCTTAGCAATTTTGGCTTCATGGATATGTGGTTGGACTTCATCTGACACTCCAAACATGATTATCAACTTAGCATTTTAGTTGCATTTATCAATCTTACATTTCTAATCAATGTCTATTGTATGTCAGATATTTAAACAATCTAATATAGACCAAATTTATTCAAACATTAATTGAGTTCTAAGATTTGTCTTCCAAGTAAAATAGTTATCAAATTTGAGTAGATATGAATTTAGAAAAAATAATTTTAGATCCTGTGAAACCATTATAAAGACTTTAGGTGATGGATCGATTGCTTATCACTCTAGGTATATAGGTCTCCCTTTCTATATACTATCAAATTGATATACTAGACCTTTCTTTATATGAACTCTTTCTTTATACCCATTGATACGGAGAAGAAGCTTACCTTTTCAATATACCTAGTGCTACAGGAAAGATGTGTAAACGTATAAAAAAGAGTCTGATACTTGATACCTAGATAGTACTAAAAAGGGTTTGTCTAATTACTAGTACCTATTTAGATGGATTTATGCATATAGGCATGTAACTTTGCTATATACTTGGAAATTCTACCTTTCAAGATTTATACATTTCAATTATATCAAATGGGTAAATGGTGGGATGGCTATGAGTGTATGTGCCTTATTTCTCTCCAATAATTTAAAATATCAATGCCTAAATGTCATTGTTACAACTATGTTAGGTGTTGTATGTAGTAATTCAAGCACGACGACATTACCCATAAAAGTGAGTCAGAGGCATATCTATGATGAAACACTATGTTTGAGTTTAAAATTATTGATTATTTGAAATTTACATATACAATTTGATTGAAATGGAAACACACAACAAAATAAATTGAAATGTTCCTTTTTTTATTAAAAAAAATTGAATTTTTGTGCTTTGATCCATTTTTGGTCTTTTTTGGCAAATTTTTTTCTTTTTATTTTTTTTAATTTGGCATTTTTCATTCTTCAACAAAAAAATTTCAATTTTTTTTTCTTTTAAGATTTTTTTAGCTAATTTAGTTAGCTATGACTAAATTTGATGAAATTGCCAAAGATAGTAAAAAATAAAATTATGCAAAAAATGTTTTTAGGTGAATTGAACCTATAACCTCCTCTTTGTTAAAAAAATATCCTACCAACCTAGCTATGCATAAATATAGGTATAATAGAGATAAATATTGTATTTAAAGGGTTAAAAATTTCATTTCATGAGCAAAACCATGCCTTTCTTTGAATACCATGGGTTTCCTTTTAGGTGGTCTTAAATAAAAATTGTAGTGAAGGATTAATTTTGAAGGTGGCTTTGAGAACTAAAGGGAAGTTCGAGACAAATTTGAATGAAAGGTTTGAGCTTAGATTGTGGTTTTGGAGTGGTATAGAATGGTTTTGAATAATTAAAAGATTGATTGGTGCCTATATTCAATTCTAAAATCTCGTAAATTATTTTTAAAAAAATTTATGAACTAAAATTAGTAAAATAATTCCACCAACCTTTTTTTTAATGGCAAGTTATAAATCCAATGCTTCACTAAGGTGTCAATCTTTAAAACCACCTTTTGAATAATTGGAGTCTATAGCAGAACCTCACACCTTGCTTAGTATATGAACCATTGAAAGTGTATGATAAAAAATATTTGCAAAATTAAAAAATGAAGCCTATACTGATAATGGATCCTACCAGTATATTTATTTGCTTATTTCTTAATTTTTACACTAGTCTCTAGCATGAGTCATGAATCATGCCTCTCTTTTGGATTTTATCAACACAATTTTAGCCTTTCATGATGGCAAAGGATTATACAATAATTTTAATTTTCTCGGGAGTGCTCGGGATCCTCCCAATGTTGAGCTTGTCAAATTAAAAATTACTTCAGAAGAACTTTTACAATGCAAAAAAATTTCTTCTGCTTCATTGCTTCATATACTTACAAACTTCCATCAGAGTGCACGAGATTCTTCACAGGGTCAGAGTTGTATAGCTCTGATACGAAATAAGGAGGAAGAATAATTATGTATTTATTCCATTCAAACAAAATAGGATTATAGAGATTTTATATAACATGGCAAATGCTATTAATATTCCGAGTAAATCAAAGAGTGCATTATTGGATTAAACAACCTACCTCCTAAATAACCATCCAGGTAAAACAACATGCCTAGATTAAAAGATAATCATATTCAATTCTTAAAATAATTTAACTATCTATCAATGGTGAGTAACCATTTACTAATTAATAACTAAAAATAACTATAAGTAATAAAATATTAATTATTTATTTAAAATGGTGAATTAATCACCTCAATAATATAAAGTGTCATTTGTGAATGTGAAAAGAATTTTTGGAAGGCAAGACACAAGAAAACTATCCATGTCGATGGAATTTAATTTCTTCAAAAATTAAGGATAGCTTAGGTAATTTAAAAATAACCCATTCTCATTCATCCCTTTCATTAATTAACATTATATGGCATTTTTGTTAGATATTTCTTTTTGTAATTAGTTGTTTTAGGTTTCATTCCTTATGCATCCCTTATAGTATGTGTGGCATGATTATTCTATATTTTTTGTGTTTTAATTTTCTGTCTTTAGATTTTTATGAAAAAATAGACTTGGTAAGAAAAATAAATCAATAGGTATAAACTCTGAATTGTATGAAAGTAAAAATATTTCATGTATACAGTTATTTATGACTGATCTGAACTTTATGAGATGATCATTTTAGCGTAAATGAGAAATTAAATATATTTATGAATCAAATGTTATATCCTCTAAAAATTTGGACTCTAGATCAGATGCTTACACTATTTTTATGATCATTATTCTATTTCCCTTTAAAAGGTTATTTTGATATGTTTTATATATTCCTGGCATACTTTAAATTTTTATAGTGGTTCTTCTATGATTTGTCACATATATGACATATTGATTGATATACTTAGCAAATGTTTTTTAAATTATATGGCTCCATTAACTATAACATGTATAATTCATATCATTTATTACCTTGATTTACATTATTTATATCATGGATATATTGGTGAAAGTCTTCATAATTTTTATTGAAATTATTATATTTTTTTCCTAAAATACTAATAACTATCCTTGTTATGGGGAACTATAATCCTTTTTCTATTTTGATTAGGTTTCCCCATGTGGTGCATATTATTCATATTCTTACATTTATTAGATTCTACAAATGTGTGGCATATGACTCATGCATAATTGAGTAAAAAACATACTATTTAAGTAAAATATCAATAGGTATAAAACATAGAAATTACATGAAAATAATTATCTTTGTTGATTATCATTGAATTAATAAAAGCATTAAATAAAATTCATTAAATAGAATTGAACTCAAAATTTGATTAGGTGTGCATAATAATAATAATAATAATAATAATAATAATAATAATAATAATAATAATAATAATAATAATAATAATAATAATAATAATAATAATAATAATAACTTAGTGTTACTTGCCTCTAGTATAAATAACAAATTTATTTTTTATTAAAATTATCATGCAGGTTCAGATGGGATGAAAATTTTAAACATATCAACTAAATAATGAATTCATGCTATTGGATGAGTTTTAACATAAAGTTAAGTCTGGTTAAAAAATTATCATGTTCGTTCCTTTAGCATGACTAAAAATACTAAAATATAACTTTGGACTCCTAGATGATATCATATGGCTCTCCAAACATCTTTGAATTAGACATAACTAGTGAAGAAGGTTTTGGATACATTATTATTTATTTTTATATTCATTTTGGCATGAATGAGAGCTCAATCGTGTTAATGAGTCATTATTTATGGCCTTGAAAACCTAGGTCTCCACATCATTCTCCTTTGGTTGAAAATAACTTAGGTCCTATAAACTGCCTATATTATATTTATCCCATTTTTTTTTTTTAATCTCCCATTTTAAAATCCAAGTGTTTTTTTCCTTTTGTAATCCTTCCCACTAAACCAAATACCTAGTATAACTTCCTTGTCTTGTGTTCATTGTCTTGTCATCTAGAACCTGAATTATATTTTCTTTCTTCTTCCTTAGTATCTATTGCTTCCAATCCAATACTTCATATCCTTTCCATTCACCATATTCTCCATGAAAATAATATAAATCTGAAATATTAAATATTTAATAAATAAAAAAAAAATTATTGTAAACATCATAATCATTGCCATTAACTTTCTTCATAAATTTATACATAAACATTTTCATGTGCTACAACTTGTTTCATGTCCCTTTCAAAAATATTACTTTTCTCAAAATTAAAAAGTCACTAAATCTCCTTATTTAATTACCAATAACTTTCTTGATGCATATGATGCTAAATTATACTTTTTATTACGTTCCTATTGATTTTTTATTACTTTTTTTAAATCTATTTTATGTGCTCTACAAATGATTCTACATCATCACAAATTCATTCTCCAATTGGTAATTGCGCCCAATCTAAAATATCATTGTATTTATGTCATACAAAATATGACATAGTGTATTACCTATTGATCTATTCAAATAATTATTATATGTAAAGTTAGCTTATGATAAATCAAAGTCCTAATTCTTGGTTTCCTATCCAACTATGTATCTCAAAGAAATTCCTAGGCACCTATTTACTAAATATGTCTACTCATATGTTTTTGGGTTGTATACACTACTAAATTGTACTTTAATTTTAGGTTTATTCTGTAGAGTCCTATAAAAATGACATAGAAATTTTGTGTCCTATATGATGCAATGGTTTTTGGAATACCATTTAATCTCACAACATCCTTAAAAAAAAATTCCATAACTCTAGTGGCATCATTAGTTTTTTTGCATATAATAAAATGAACCATCTTATAAAACAACAACAAAAATAGAATCTTTACCTCTCCATGTTTGGTAACCCCAACACAAAGTCTATACTCAAATATGTCCATGGTTGTTTTGGAACTGGTAATCGCATGCACAACCCTATGTTTCTTGCATTTCCCTTAGTTACTTTGCATATCCTCTATCTTCATCTATGGCCAAAACTATTTATCCTACACTAGACCTGTTATATTATTCTTACCAAAATGTCCACCCAATCCACCCCTATGTAATTCTATTATAATATTTTCTCTTAGAGACCCCAATGGAATACAAAAATGGTTTTTATTGAAGATATAACCATCATATATAATTTACTCATCATAAATAATACATGTCACACCTATTAATGTATTTATACATTTCTCAATTATGTTGACAATATATGGATCAATATCAAATAATTTCTTAACAACTTCAAATCCAACTACTTCACTCACCATAGTTGTTAATAGTACCAATTTCTTTCTCAAATATCTAATAACTCATTCTATTCTATTGATGTATATTTCAAAACAAAATTATATTTATCATTTAATTTCTCACTGAATTATGCTATCAGCGTTCCTTTTTGACTCTTCACAACATTAATTCCTCAATTTGAAGCATCAAAATCAACCTCAAACAATTTAATAAAATCTGATAATGGTAAATAGTTTTTATAAAATCTTATTATTCAATAATTTAAAGATTTATATTAATTCCCTTGTAAAAAATAAACACTTTTCCTCTCATGTAATCTATTATTGATACAAAAATACTACTAAAATTCTTAATGAACTTTGTATAAACTTTCTAAAAACCGTAGTAAATTTTTACCTCTATGATTCTCTTTGGAATAGCCCACTCAATAATTTCCTTTACTTTTTCTTCATCCATTCTTACACCATCTAATAAAATTATAAATCCCAAAAATATAAATCTATTTTTCCTAAACATATATTTCTTCATATTTGCATAGAGCTTTTCCTTTTGTAAGAATTCTAATACCATTCTTAAATTACTTAAGTGCTCTTCTTTACTATTACTAAATATCAAAATAACCCAACATAATCTTAAAAATTTAATCATGTATCACTACGTTTATTATCCTCATAAATTTGTTGGGTTTATTAGATAATCTGAATGGAATCACCATCCAATCATATACTCCATCTCTAGTCTTGAATGTTATTTTCCATGCATCTCCTTCATGAATCCAAATATTATAGTAACCACTCCTTAGATCTATCTTAGTAGGGTATTTATCTCATTTAATCACATCCATCGTATAATATAAATGAGGTATAATAAATATATAACTAAGGCTAATTTTATTTATTTATCTACTATCCATATGTGTCCTCCATCATCCATATTTCATTGGAGTTATAAATGTTGGTGTTGCACATGGGCTCATGTTTTCCCTTAATACACACTTTATCACTGGTTTAGTAACTTATTCATTTATTCATGTTATTTTGGACTTATCGTATAAGATTTTTATTGTGTAGAGTTAATCTTGGAATCAAATCAATAGGATTATGAATGTCTCTCTTTGGTGGTAAATCATCTGGTAACTCATCAATTATAACATGTACATATTATTTAAATATTTTTTTGCTTATTATAGTATTTTCATCACTCTGGTGACTTATTTATTTGATACTAAGGCATAAAAAAAACCTATCATCTTCATATATAATAGATAATAAGAGTGGATACAATTATTCCAAAGCATGCCTCCACTAGATCAGAAAAATGTGCAACTCTACTTGATTATGTAGAACATGATTATAAACATGTCCTCAGTAAGATGCCACACCTTTTGGTATTAGGTTATATAATTATTGATCATTCTTTCCTCTAAAAAAAATTATAATGTGCTTTATATAATTTACTTAATAATATTATCAAAATATTATGGACATCAATTTCTAACAGTAGTTTTGGTAGTACTTAGATTTTAGTAGAATATTTGTGTAGCTAAAAATTTATCAATTCTTCATAAAGTTTGAAAATTTATAGATTTGGTATAATAGACAAGATCTTATTTTTTGGATTGCAATGTAACTTGCAGTTTCGAAATTAGACAACCGGTTCTCAAGATATGCATGTCTAAAGTTTGTGCAGAAGTGGTATATTAGGCATGTTCGAATAGAAACTTGATCTCAATTATATTTTAGACTTTTGTAAAATTTGATATCTGAGTTAAATAATAATCATTCATTCTATAATATCACCTCAACTGATGTGATTTGATATACTTCATAGTGCCCTAGCTAGACAAGATTTTTCTGAGCTAGTAATTAGTTTTGATTGGAAATCTTCTAGTAATTTTAAATGTTTGAAAATTTTCCATTTTATGTGTAATTTTGGTATTTTTCATGGGATGATAGACACCTACATTTATTTTCCAAATTATTTTTTGCTCAACATGATTCTAATGTCTATGGTCATATGCATAGACCTGATGTTTACATCTTACATGGATGCTAGTGTTTAAAATTATTATCTTGTTAATTTTTTTGCATATTTACCTATAATATTTGTATTTGTGCACTATAATATAATTTATAATTATTTTTCAATACTTTATTATTGATTTTAGAAGGATATACATATTTGAGAGTTTTGGTATGGTAAACATTATTCTACCTTATCAGATCTAGTTATAGATGTAGTCAACTAGGTCATTATTGAACATTTGGGGTTATGTCACATGGCACATTTGGTATAGATTTCCTATGGTATCCACCTCATCAAATATCTAACTGAGAGGTCTAACCCATATATATGATCTTTCTAGCTTCCCACGAGTGAGATGTCAGTCGCTTTAGAGGATGTGTATTGGATTTTTTGGTTTTCAATTAGAGGCAAGAGATTTTGGGTTAGTAGATATGATATCCTAGGTTATATTTAGTGTTCCCATGTATATTTAATTATTCAAGGGATTCAAATGTAGATTTAAGTAGTATGACTCATTTTGATAGTATCATTAGATGTGGTGTTCTGAAGTTGTGGAAGATTAATTCTTTTTACTAGAGTTGTTTGTTGTTATGGAGGGTGTTATAGTTGGTATTTAAAAACATATGTACAATGTTGTGTGACACATTTAGCTTGATTAAACTAGGTGTTCATGGGGTCAAACTATACTGGCCCACTTATATAGGGATATTTATAGTTTTCATTAGAGAGTCCTGGTATAGGTATTGGATGTGTGAATTTATTATAAGTTTTGGCCTATGGGAGCATTACAGTGGTATACCCAATTGGTGGTCCCCTACCTATATGGGCTCATTGAAATGTGTTTGTAGAGATGTGGGAATTTTCACTTGCTTAGCTACCTACCATTATGGAGTACCATGTTACTTTGGTTAGGTTGAATCCATTGTGGATTGTATGGTGTACTTACATGACCTTTGTTTGATGTCCCATGGATGAAACTGAGTTTCATAGGGTTCGTATCAACATGTTGTTAGTTTATTAGTTTCCCAATTTTTTTGATTATTTTCATTATGATCAAGTTTTGAGGTGATTTGATACAAAACATGGAGTGCCCTTAGTATCATAATCATGTTATTGGACAAAATGAAGAGGGCATAGGTCCCATGATAGGCCAAAACATATAGATATATATCGAGTGCCACATCTAGTGGATGAGTGGGATCCCATGGTTCCCCTGGTTATAGGAGAAGATGAAGTAATTACATATGGCTATGTGTAGTAATAGGATGAATCCCAGTGGACACTATTATTTTCTAGTATTGTTACTCCCGAGCTGTCATTAATATAGCTAAATGGGGTGTAAGAGGAGAGATAAGCAAGGATGCATGAGATGATGATTTTGTGGGACTAGCACTAATGGAAGATATGGTCATAGGGCCACATGTGAGAACCATAGTTTTTAAATTTATCTTTTGATTTGGTCCTAATAATAGATAAATTAATTTATTTCATATACATAGCTAACTAATACCACATCTTTGATGTCTAAAAGTAATCAAGACTGGGTCAAGATGGTGGAATGGGAAATACAATCCCTCACTTGTAGTTTCCCCATGGATATAGTTGGAGATGCATTTATTGGGAGGGTCATTGATATTAAAAGTGCCCATACACCTTTGTTTGATCCTATAGAGGGAGTTATGGAATAATACAATACTGTGACCATAGAGCATGAAGATATATACATGATGATTTGAATAGGTGTGACATCCTATAGTGAAGTGACACTAAGATTATACAGAATATGATTGATCATTATGACACTTTTTGATAGGAACACGAGGATATGGTATAGTAGTTAGGTTTTTTTAGGAGAGTGTACGAGTTCTATCTTATGCACATGAGCCCCAATTGGATCCTAGTGCTACTACATCGAGAGGTAGGTGATAGATTCATGAATATTTATAGTGATGAGGAGTACACACATAGCTACATGGCCCCAACACATTATTTATGTGTTTATTTGTAAAAACATTGTATTATATATATATATATATATATATATGACATTGCTCATATAGTTTTATTTGGTATCAAATGGATGTGTACTATTTAAATCATTGTTTCTCACTATATAGTTTGAATTGCATTTATTTTAATTGTGGATGTTAGGATTAGGTAAAATATGTAATATATATGTTAATTTTTGAAATTCTTATGTTATATTTGTAGTAAATATATCACCATATATAATTAAATTTAGATGGAATAATAAATTGTGACTATAATGATCATGTGGTAATGAGACTAGTGATTTTGATTTTGTAACCATATTTTAAGTATTTATAAAAATGTCTTATGAATCTATATTATATGTTTAGGTACCCATATTTTCTATTAAGATTCACATTATCCCCATGTATCTTTATGAAGGATCTATTCTATTAATGGTTCATTAGTTGGATCAATATGGTGGAGATCAGCCCTGGGAGAGAATAGACTATGATATGGACTTATACTAATGGTCATATTCTATTAAGGCCAATGGACCATGTGATCCTCACAAGGAGAAAAATGGGATTGAACAACCCTCTCAGATAATCCTCTAGGATAAGTATGTGGAATAAGTCTAGACATGTCTTTTCAATATGTAATGATTCCTTGATTGGCTACTTGTATATGCTTTTGATAAAGATACAAACAATAATTATCTTGACATCCATTAATACCATGGTAAGTTCATAAGTGTTATCCTTTTTCATTTTTAAATCATTATGGTCAAGAATTAATAGGGAGTGTTATCATTGGTTTATCCAATAAAGTTCTCAATATGTCATGTAGTTTATCCTGGTATTTATCAAACTAAAGAGGATACCATTTGGTAGAGGTAAATGGTCTAACTATGGGAGATATTCCATAATAATGTTACTTAGATTTGTTCAAGACCTTGATCATTTGGATTTATTCATATGTTATTTGTTTTGTAGAAGGTGTTTGAATTAGTTTAAGATCTTTCATGATTTTTTTTTAGAATACATGAATATTAGTATGTGTTATTTTTAGTGAAGATATTAGTAACTTGGTTTGATTATTAAAAATAGTACATCCATATTTATGAACATCCCAAATAATCTCTCCAGTGAAGCAAATGTAGTATATAATGCTCTTTATCTAAGTGGATAAAGGTCTCTAATAAATATAAATTATACTTCCAAATTTAAGGGTGTATAAGTTAAATAATAGAAAGCATCCTTAAACCAAATAACATAGTCCTGTATATATTCATTTCTATTTACGTCATTATTTCCAAATGTTCCAATGGTAATTTAGGTAAAATATAATGATTAAAATGCGATATAAACACATCCTAAAGTGTTTTTTAAGTTGCTAATGAACCATTAAAAATACTATTAGACATATTAAGATCCCTTTAGGTTAATCTATGATGAAAATCCTCTAAGATCAAGCTTCCATTTTGGGCCTAGAGTTCAAAGTAATGTATATATTTTTGCAAGTGAATAGCAAGGTCCCCTTAACCATTGAAGTAAGAAAACTCATGCATAATATTTTTTTAAAGATAAGGATGATTAAATACACTCTTAACTATAGGTTTCTCGTTTAATGTACTATCCTAAAAAAGAGCTAATAATGAGAATAAATTTGTAATTTAAGACTTTTGACATGTTAGAAATTTCCCAAGGCCGTCATGATAGATAAAATATCAAAAGAAGATCTCAACGTTTTTTCCAATAGAACTATCAAGGGGTGAATAATCACATTTTTTTATTTAATATTAAAAAGAGGTTTCCATGGTTAAAGAGGTAAGTGTATGATGTTGGATTGCATCCATGTTGGTACTATTATCATTAAAAATATACTAAAATTGAATAGGAGTGGGGCAATTTTTTTCCACATGTAATCATTTTCTCCTCTGTATCCAAAATTTCAAAGGAGGGAAGTGAAGAAACATTTTATATTTAATTTATAGCATCATGAGATGGAGGAATGGACTCCTCACTTTTGGTTTTACTTTCTAAAGGACGGAGAGAAGATACAATTCTATTTTTGATTCTCTATCTTACATGACTTTATCTTTACAAATGATACATGAAATATAATTTGAATTTGATTTGCGTCCTCAAACACTACATGTTTTCTAAATAATTCCTTATCATGATTGTATGAAAATTCATTTTTATCCTCAAGTGAGATAATGTGAGACATAGGACATGCATTATTATCATCACAAACTAGAGGGGGTGAACAAATTTAGCTATTTGGATTTGAATCATCCAAATAGGGAACCTAATTTTCAATATTAACATTACTTGGATAAGAAGTCATACACTTGATTTCATCAATGTGTTCATAATGAGAGATAAGGGATAAACATGCAATGTATTTTACATTTGCATTATTGCAAGGAGAGGAAGTACACTCACTTTGTGAAAAAACTAAAGAAGGTACATGCATGCAATAGTTTTATTTTAAACATTATGAATTCTAATAGTTTGTGTATCTGGTAACACTTCATCATCATAAAACAAATCAATATAAAAAAAGTCATAACCAAGAGGGATGTCATCATAGTGAAAACCAAAAGTAGAAATATCATAATCACTAACTTTGTCATTCAAATTTGTTGTTTCATTATCATAATTTTGAGCAAAAGAGGCTTTATACTTTTTTTATTCAAGTTTTCATATGCAATCCATCGATCATTAGGTGGATTAAAGTAATGACCACAATGGAGTTTATTTGGATGCCATTATACTATTGATGGCATAAGATTTGTAATGTTAAATATAATTATGAAGCAAATAACCACTACTAGAAAATCAATAATGTAACTAAGTATTCCTAATATATGCCCATATAAGTACGAGAAAATCATATGTTTAAGTTTTATGGATTCACAAGATAAATATACAAGTAATAAAATATGTCTGAATGAAATATTTTAATATACAAATTTTAGCAATAAATAAAATAGTTTGTCAATATAATTAATTTAAGAATTTGCAATAAATATATAAACTAATAAGTAGCTATGTGATAAAAATAGATCATATCTTGTTTTCTACTCTATTCTAAAATGTGGAAGTGATCAATAATCATCACAGGATTATTCTAAACATCTTAACCTTGTTCATTATATATTCTAACTATTTTTATCCACTGGATAGTTATGTCAATTAGGGACAATAATGTCAATGAAATTTTTTAATTCCAATGTAAGTGTATATTCATAGATATATATAGGAATGGTTCTAAATTTTCATTAAGCCTGTGTTATGACATGTGTAACTATTATACATTGTTGAATGTGTTTTCCTATGCATGTGATCCAACTAATAAGTAAAACCCTAGTTCCTTTGCATTGTACCTCATATATCTTATTGAATAGGGGTTAGTAACATGAGTCAAGATGTCTTTAGCAACCTCATTTATTTGTAAGTACTTTTGGTATAGGCAATTCTCTAGAAAAGGCCTCATACTTGCATGTAGTTCTCCCTTCTAGGCATGTGTGTGGAATTGTAACAATGTTACCATATGTTATTTCTCTTACAAACCTTTAGTATATGTAATGATATAGTATAATTAACCTTTTGAATGCTTTAGATATCTGATTTTTTGCTTTAGTGAAATTTAATGTCTTGAAATAAATAGTAATTTCAAATTATATAGTTTCCAAATCAAAATTGTTAGGTCTAATAATTAAAATATAGCTTTTACATATCTAAGTACCTTTTCATTTTGAATTATAACCTAGTTACAAATGAAAATCCTACAATATGATGGGAAAATAGGGCTAATAAAATTATCATAAAGTGAAAGATATATGGCAAAAGGATAAAAAGATAAGCTTAGACAAGTATGTTGTATTTGGGCACTAAAATAGATGACAGTGTCCTCAATAGACACAAGTGTTTAGGGGATACAAATTCTTAGATAATAAAAAATGTAGGGATCCCTAGCTTATATTGGATGAAAATCAATAAATATAACATACAGGCCTATGTGATAGGAAAATCAATTGAAATAAGAAGAAACTAAAGAGGTCCATAAGATACCACGTCACTAGATGACTAATTCTCATTGAAGAGGTATATACATAAGAAAAAAACTATAAATATGTCTACTTATAACGAAATAATTGTCTACACCACATATAGGAATGACTCAGTATATGTCAAACCAACTAAATATCTTACTCAGACATTTTTGGTTTATCATATCCACCTTCATATCTACTAGATACTTACATTAGACTAAAAGAGTTATGTGGATAAAATCGCCTTAAGGGTGACACTATATTCCCTCACCTATCAATTGATTATTTTAAAAAATAAAATCACCTATATGGGTAAGCACATTTTGCTTATTTGGAAGTGGCATAATAAATTAAATAAATGGACTCAGATAAATAAAAGTTAAAAATAATATTTGTACTCACTTGAACTTATCTATTAATCATATATACACTATTTCACATTCAATAAGGGTACCATACTCTTCAAAAATGGAAAATTATTCACTCGGAATAATAATCAATCAATATAAAATCACACTAAGACATGTTAACAATGAATATTTACAAGTATTGGAAGCCATATTCTAGGTGAATTCCCATATAACAGGAGCACAATTGCACATTCACATTGAAAGGAATAAATACACGTGTAGTTACTAGCCTCTTCATATTAATGGATACATCGGTTTCTTTTAATTATCAACATGAGTCACTAGGGTTAGCTCATCCCATTCCACTTCCATTTTTTACAGGTTTCTACCCTTCATAATTTTTCCTTGGGATATAATGAGAAGGAGACTAATTTATGGAATTCAACACATACTTAAGCAATAATATTGAGCACAAAAATAAAATAAAAGTAGGACTAGTTTAATATTTGGTCTCGAAGAGATAAAGTAGCAGAGGATAGTAATGTCATCAATATTAAGTAACATCAACAATTTCTACCAGTATGAAATTAATTACTCTACATATAAATAGATTCAATTATAGATCTTAGTGACTTTGAGACCTACTTATAGTCCCTTTCCACTATTAAAAGTTAGTAAAAATTAGTTCATGAACTAAAAAATCTATGTATCTTTATCTCTTTATTACATTCCATAATTAATACATTCCACTTGTTAAATCAATTTTAATATTTATATTAAATTCATAATTAGCTATCATTATTTAAAATTTTAATTATATTTAAATTTATAACCAAATTAAGGTATTATAACTCTAATTAAGTTTTATAGAAATTAGATGTACGTATATATATGGAACATTTGTTGTAGATGAGCACCATTTATAATCATTTAGTGACTAAATTTTATTATTTTATAAAAATGTATAAATTTTGTGTGAATTAATTCCTATTAATATTAGTGTAGTGCTTTCTGCCATTAGGTTTTGCCTACACGGCCTTATTGCCATTCTATGTCAATTAAAATTCCTTAGGTTAGTAATAAAAGGGTCACATAGGCTAATTTTATGTTAATGTGATTATCTAGTTAGAAAAATTAGAGGCTTCATCATGTTTCCCTAATTTTGTCAATATGTACCCAACTTTTCCACTTTGGAGGGTTAGATAGGTTAATGCGATTTTATGCAAGTAGGTCATATTTTATAATATTATTGTGTGAAGACAAGCTTCTTATTCCTTTGAAATTTATCTGTGTTTTCATCGATCCATACATAGATTTTCCCAATCTTCTTTGCAAAGATCCAAGATCATGGCCAATTCGACATGGTATCAGATCATCAGTATTACAATAATCTTTGTGGTGAAATATTGCATGCATTCACTATTATAGAATAAATAAGGGATTGGTGGGATTCCTTAGATAATTCATGAAAAATATTTTAATGGAGCTTTAGATCTAAAAAATAATTGTGTCATTGGTTTTAGAAGGTCTAAAACCCTTGGATCGACTCTAAACATGACCTAGTTCTAGAACAAGATTTTTTTCCTTTTTTTTGGGCATACTAAGGCCCCATTTTTTGTTTTCTAAAAAATATATACGTCCTTTATTATTGTGTAAAAATGCCTTCTAGATTTTCTTCCTCGGGTTGAAATATCAAATGGGTCTCTTGAAGAATGTTCATCACTGAAGTATTTTGGGTTTTTTTAGATTATCTCGATTTGGATGCCTTAATTCCAATCATACCTATGTGTTACTTGGATCAGAAAGTGGTCATTACTTTAGATCTATATTTGATCTACCATGTGTTTCATGTATTAGAGAGTCTACTAACTAATCTAGACTTTTTAAGGGTTGTTACTTAGCCAGTAGACTAAATGAGAGTTTCAACGATACCCTCAAACTTACGAGGGGTTATTAATTTAAACTTCACCTACCTCAAGTAAAATAATTCTGAAACTTTGGATATCACTTCACTCAACAAAATTATACTTTTTGGGTTCTATTGCTTACTTAAATTTTCCAAGGATGATTACTTATAGAAATCAAGCATAACAGGGTTGAAACTCCAACGTACACTATAAAATACCAACTCAAAATTTTGGGGTACCATTATTTCCTTCTTCAATTTAATAAAGTAGTCTGGGAAGTCTAATTACTCTTTTAAGACTAACCTAGACTTTTGAAGGTTCATTACTATTCAAAGTTATAAGGTATCCCTACTTCTATATTTTTTGCAATTTTTTTTTATTTTTTGGGTAAAAAACCACAAGTATTATAAAAAATTCCATTTTTGGAAAGGGTCCAAGAATATGTAGAAGTAATAACTTGTAAGTGCCATAACTTTCAGTCCATAACTCCATTTCGAGTGCTCTTTTTTTGAAAGTGCATATTGTTTTAAGCTCTACGCATTGGTGGTATTGTTTTAGGCCCTTTATAACATCAATTTTCTTCATGGTGTAATGGCTTAAAAATCACTTCAAATGTTTTATAGTTTCTTAGATGCATTATTGGTTGTTCCTGATGTCCCTTTTATACTCTCTGACACTAATTGCTCATATATGCATTCTCAATGGTGCCCAACATCAAATATTGAGAATTTGTTGAATTATTGATAGTTCAAGGGGGTATTTATATTGTGTGTAATCTATTCTTTACTTTCATCTCAATTCTACAAATTATCTCAATATAATCTACACTAATGTATCTAAACTTGATTGACCCACTCACACCATTTAACTATCTCGATTGGAAGTCAAAAATATAGCTCACCTTGAGAGGTAAAGGACTCTATCAAATTACTATGGGTTAGAAAACTAAGCCATCTACAGATGCATAAAAGGTTAAGTGATACAATATAAATGATGAGGCCTATTGCTTCTTATGCCTATCAATGTCTCTCGACCTCCTATTTCATGTTGAATCTACAAAAACTTCCAATGATCTCTAGATCTTCTTAGATAATATTTTTGGAGTGTAAAACATCATGATGCATCATGACCTAGAGAATGAGCTCATAACATTGAGCCCAAGTTACTATGACACCCTAAAAGACTTTTTTACAAAGTTTATATCACTAAGACTATAGCTGAAATAATATGGCATTGAAAAAATATATGACCAGTTGATTATATCCATGCTTATAGAATTGGGTCATGACTATTCATTTTCAATCTTTAAATTTCATGCTACCAAATATACACTTGGATTCACTTGAAAAATTTCATCATTTGATGAGTTCGTTATTGATCTAACTCAAGAGAAAAATAAACTAGTGCAAATGGGTGCACTGAAGTCGTCAAAATCACATGCCTTGATTGTCAATCAAGACAATAAAAATCCTTATAGTAGTGGAAAACATGAGAAGAAATAGTATAAACTATAACATGTGCATAAAAATAATAATAAATTAAGTGCCAAGCTTAAGGCATCATCAAATGAGTCTTCCTCAAGCAACAAACCTAAGAAGGAGAAACTCAAATGCAACTTTTACAAGAAACTTGGGCATGATGATTCTCATTACATAGAAAATAAGATTGACACCTTAACTAAGATGCTTGAGAAGAATAACATCGGTGTTCTTGAATCCTCAACTCAGAACACATTTGCACAAGATTTTATAAATGTTAAAGATTAAAAAAAGGTAAAAACAAGGGCAAGGAACTTATAATAGTTTCTTAGCCTTTGACTTGGATTATTAACTCAGGTGCTTCCTTTCATATAGCCTCCTTAGAGGATCTATTTTTAGAAATAGATCCATGTTTGTGCCTTCAATTTTCATGGGTGATGACACTTAAATAATATTTAGTGGTAAATGATCGGTTGAAGTACGTGACAATACCTTTACTAATGTTCTGTGTACTCTTTCACTATCCACTATTCTTCTATCGATGTACCAAATCACTCACATAGGTGCAGGGAAGTGAGTTGAGTACACACCTAATTTAGGGTTTTCAAATAGTAGTATAGTGATACTACAGTGGCTTAAGATAAGGCCAATCATCAGTTTAGGCTATATATCTTCTCATAATTTACCCTAGATTAGCCCTCAGCTACACTACTTACTTATGCAAATGGTGTGAGCAAACTATGGCATGAATGGTTTGGCCATTTAAACTACCATTACCTAGAGAAAATCAGTCATTAGGACATGGTTTCAGTGTTTCCTAAATTCAAATTATTAAATGGCCTATGCAATGGCTGTATTCTTGTCAAGCATCAAGAAGAGAAATATGACAAGGACAAAGCAAAGAGAAAAATAAAAGCTAAAAATTGTCCATAATGACATAACAGGTATATTTCCAAAAAAATAATTCAATAGGGCCATATACATGCTCACATTCACTGATGAAATTTCAAGGTACACCTGGATGTTTTTTCTCAAAAAGAAGCCTAAAGTCTTTGATGACTTGAATAACTTCAAGGCACTTTTGGAGAAGCATTCAGATTCTTCTATTAAAATATTAAGGACTAGAAATGGTGGGGAGTATGTCAAAAACATTTTTGAAACATTTTACATATCAGAAGGGATTCAGATACAAAATAAAGTTCTATATAGTGCTTAGTATAATGGTGTGGCTAAATGTAAGAATCATTCATTGAAGGAAATTGCCAACTAGATGCTTCAATCAAAGTTTCTTGCTTCTCAGTTTTGAGCCAAAGCAATCAATTGTGTGTGATATATTCAAAACCATGTTCCACATGAAGCCTTAAAATTAATCACTTCTTTTGATGCTTGGGATGGTCACAAGCCCACAGTGGATCACATTCAAGTGTTTGGATCACCATAAATGGCCCATGTTCCCAAGAATAAATGCAAAGCAATAGACCCTTAGAGTTAGCCTTGTATCTTTGTGGGGTATGTAGACGGTGCTAATGGATACATGCTTCTCCATCCTAAAACACATGAGTTGTTCATAGAAAGGAGTGTCAAGTTTTGTGAGGGCCCACTTGAACTCACTAATGGCACTCCAGATTCTTCAAAAGTCTCCATGGACATTTATTCCACCTCAAACAGTGACTTAGATCCACCTTACAATCCTTATGATGATCAAAATAACTCTTCTTCATTTTCAAGTTAAAGAAATGGGAGTAGTAATGAGAATTATCCTCCTCTAACTCACAGTCACACTTCATATGATGATGACTCACTTCCTGATTCTCCTATCTCATGCAATTTTAGTCTTACTTGGGCCAAACAAATAATTCAAAGTGTTAGGGAATGGGTTGGAAATCCATCAACTATAATGCAAACACATTCATAGTTTTAGGAGACTTCACATGCCTACCTAGTCATTCCCTCATATCCATAAACATTTAATGAGGAATCTGGGATTCTACTATGTAGGAGTAGTATAGTTCCTTAATCTGGAACAAAGTATAGGACTTGGTCCCTATTCTTGAAAGAAGAAACTTTGTTCATTGTAAATGGTTTTATCAGACTAATTATGGTACAAATAGGTCTATTGATAATTACAAAGCTCATTTAGGTTTAGAGGGGATTTCTTAGGTACCTTGCATATACTACACTGACACATTTCCTCCTATAGCCAATATGATGTCTATTAGACTCACTATAGCCATCACAGTCGCACATTAATAGGATGTTCACCAAATGGACATCAAGAGTGCTTTTCTACATGGTGACCTCAAAGAAACTATCTAAATGGAGCAACCAAAAGGCTTTGTAGAAGATTCCTCTTTGGTCTACATACTCAGGAAATTTATCTATAGACTCAAATAGGCCCCTTGAATATGGTATGCCAATATGGACTCCTTTCTCCTCATAGTCAGGTTCACCAGATGCCACTCAAATCTAAATGTCTACATCTTATGGCATGATGATTCTTTATGGATCCTAGTTCTCTATGTGGATGACTCACTAATTACAAGGAGCTCATGATCATCCATCTCAGTAGTGAAAACTATACTTTCAAATAGATTTTCAATGATAGATATGGGATTGTTGTATTACATTCCTGGGACTAAAATCATTCAGTCAAATTCTAAGATAAATTGATCACAATCCAAGTATTCTCTTGATTTATTTGTGAGGTTTAGAATGGTTTATTGTAAGCCAACTCCTACTCTCTTCTTGTCTGGTGTGAAGCTTGAGACTTATTGTCCTACACCATTGGTTGATGCAACTCCATATCAATAAATTGTGGGTAATCTCATCTATCTCACACATACTAGACCTAACATATCTTATGCAGTTGGCATGGTATCTCAGTTTATGTAGGAGCCACATGAATTGCATTGTAAAGCAACTAAGTAGATTTTGCACTACATTCAGGGTTTGCACAACTATAAGATACACTACAGAGTAGGAATAAAGGTTGATTTAATTGGATACATGGATTCAGATTGGGTTCAAGATATTCAAAGTCAATAGTCCACTTTGGGTTATAGTTTCTCACTTGGTTCAGGTCCAATAAATTGGTCAAGTAAGAAGTAGCATGCGGTTGTTTTATCATCGATAGAGGTGGAATTCTTAGTGGATGTTAATTTCACCACTGAGAAAATATAGCTTAAGGGGATTCTCATTGAGTTTGGTATCTATTTTATAAGCCAACAATCATCTACTATGATGACCAAAGCCCTATCTAGATTTGTAAGAATCTGATTCTCCTTTAAAGGACCAAACACATAGAAATTCACGCACACTTCATCAAGGAGATTATCAATGAACAAGTGATTGATCTTTGGTACTATCCAACATTAGAGAAGATTATAGATATTCTAACAAAGCCCTTCTAAGAGAATAAATTTTTTCATCTATGAGATCTCATTGGGGTTAGGGATGCTCCACCTTCTTCTTCCTCCAATGGAGATTCTTCAATATGTACTTAGGTACCTCATCAGGACTTCAATGCCAAAACCCAATTATCATATCACCTAAGCTACACTTAAGGGAGGTGCTAATGTACTTCTTTATTCCATTGGGTTTTGTCTGCATGGTTTTATGTCCATTTTATGTCAATTAAGATTCCTTACGTTTGTTATAAAAGGGTCACATAGGCTAATTTATTTTTAATATAATTATTTTATTAGGAAAACTAGAGACTTTCTTATGTTGCCATAATTTTCCCTATATGTAGCCCACTTTTCCACTTTGGAAGGTTTGACAGGTTAATGCGATTTTATGCAAGAAGGTCATATTTTGCAATATTATTTTGTGAAGATAAAATCCTTCCTCCTTTGAAATTTATCTGTGATTTCATTTCTCCATAAAAATATTTGTTCAATCTTCTATGCAATGATTTAAGATCGTGGCCAATCTGAAAATTAATTGTGTGAAGGTAGATTTTCATAAATCATACATTTTTTAGAACCATTTATTGGCATTTTATGATTGAATATCACCATTTGATAAAATTTAATAGGATTAGGCTTTGATTAGGTGTAAATGCATAATTTTAAGTAGACTTGAGGAAAATTAAATATATTTTATCATATTTTCTATTATTTTGTCACTAAATGTCATTATTTTAGAAAGTTTAACCAATTTGGGTTTGATAAGGTACTCATATCAGATTAATTAAGGTATTTTTGAAAAAAAAAGAATATATGAAAATATTTTTGTCACTATTTTGGGAACAAACATGCCATTATTTGAATAAACTAGCCAAGATAAAGAGTTGTTTATGTGTGATTAGATAGATCTAGGTATATTTTGAGAAAAAATAACATATATTAACATCATTTAGTGGTATTTTATGGTCAAATAGTGTTATTTAATAAAATTTGACCAAATGGTGTGTTAATTAGGTGTAATTAGATAAATGTAGGTAATTATGAGGAGAATTTTCCATATATGTACATCATTTATAATTATTTCAAAATAAAATATTATTAAATTTACTATATGAGGCTTTGAATGTTGCAATTAAATGGATGTAGATAAGTATATAAAAAATAGTAATATATGAACACCATTTTACATTATTTCATGATCAGATAATGTTATTTATGAAAAAAATGATTGAATTATACTTGAATTAGGTGCATATATGTGAAGATATATTTTAGAAAAACCATTAATTTGAGGATAATTTATTTTTATTTTTTGATCAAATTTAAGTATCTGAGAAAATTAGACTATATCAAGCATCAAAATGGTGAAATTTTATAGTTATAAATAGATTTTAGGGAAATTGGTAATACTTCACTAGCATTTTTTCCTTAAATTCAAATTATATTTTGACCAAATTGGGTTTGCTTCAATATGATCAAATACATAAAGTTATATTTTAAAAAAATGGAAATAAATAATAATAATTCTTTGCATCATTATTCAAATAAATTTATATATAAATTATGCCTTTATTATGTGTTGTATAATCTTTATATCTATGTTCAGGCCAAAAGTGACATATATAAGTATTATATTTAATTATCTTGTGATTGAATGTGATTATTTGAGATTTCTCAATCAACATAATTGTATTTGAGGAAAATTAATCATATATAAACACCATTTATCATTGTTTTTAAACCAAATCTCATAATTTAAGAAAAAAAAATTAAAGTAAAAAATTAGTTATGGATGATTAAATATATGAAAATATAATTATTAAAAATGAAACATGATTTAGCATCATTCATTTTTATTTCAACATCAATTTTCAATATTTGAGAAAATTTTATTATATTTTATGTAAATAAATAATTCTAAAAAAAATTGAATATATTTAAAGAAAAAATATTATTATTTCAAGGTTCAACATGTAATTATATTATAAAATTTAATTGAATAAACTTAAATTAGGTAAAATTAGATACAATAAGTTAGATTTGGGAGAAACTAAGAATTTATGTTAACTTTTTAGCATTACTTAATGAGCGAATGTCATTATTTAAGTAAAGCCTTGTTTTAGAGGATATGTGATAAATTTAGGTATTTTTGGTTAAAATTGTATATATGAACACAGATTTATATTTTTTTCAATACTAAATAAACTTCTACATATATTTCCTTTTATCCAACATATATCATAATAAATATCTAAAAAATAAATATTTTCCTTCACTTATGATACCATTGAAACAAAACATATGATAAATAAAATTTAAAAATACCTTTTATTTAAATTCAATAATTAATGAGTCCTATAATTTATTTTATTTAACAAAATGTGTTGCTTGTCACCTAAATATCTTATTACATTTTCCAAAATAGCTAGCCACATCTATTCATTATTGACATTTTAAAGAACATCATAATTTTCAGAGACAATAATATTATTTTATGACCGTAAGCTTACATTTTTAAATGTCTAAAAAGTTTCATAAATTATCTCTTTTGTATTATGATAAAGATAATGTGTTATATTTTTTATTAAATAATTTAAATATATTTTATCATTTGTTAATAAATTATATAAAATTACAATAAAAAATAATCGAAACAATAATAAATAATTGATAAAAATAATGAATGTCATTTTTGTTTTATTATTTTCTTTCTTCATATCTATCAATGTCAAGTAATTATTTTTTTAATTAAAATTTATTTTTATTGTATAAAATAGATTGAAAAATTATTGACCATTAATGGATTCAAATCCTGACTCTGAGAATATATCTTTCCGTTACTATAATTGTTACGAGATGAACTATTTAACCAAATATTAAACCAACTTGATAAGTAATAAAGATGCCACTTAGTGAAAATATTCACTTTTAAGTCATTTATTTGTTAAAAATAAAGAATCTAATGAGGATGACTCAGAATCAGAAAAGATTGAAGTCTCAGTGGTACAAGAAATCATTGTCCATTCTTATATTCCAAAGTTACATGTTCACCTTCTAAGTATTGCCTTAAAAGTAGTTACAAGGGAGGTAGTCCAATCAAAACTGTTATTCAGCTGTCATAAGATTCTGATTTTGATGACAAGAAGACTTGAACTATGATGCATAGGAAGTAGAATCAAATAACCAAAAAATCTGATATAGAGTTAGAGATGGATTCTATTAAGACATCATTAAGTTATTGAAGGATTTTAGAGTAATAATTCATTGATTCATGTTTAATTTTATTGCCCTATTGTATTTTGGAGAGCTTAACCTTGTTGTTTAGTAGATTTATTTTATATTTTTAAATTATTTGCTTGCTGTAGTTTAATTGTAGTTTCATGTTTAGGTATTGCATGCCATGCTTTTGTGCTATATATTGGTGGGAACTTATCAAAACTATTTGTGATTGCTTTTTCTAGTTTTTTTTTTTTTTTTTTTTTTTTTAAAAATTGGTTTCATAGCTATTATTGAAAGGGCATTTTTCAAGAACCTTCATGATAATATTTTGTTTCTCCATTTTATTAAGGAACCTATCAATATCCTCACTTCTGATTTATAATTTTAAATCAAATACATTTACTAATAATAATAAAAATATAAATTTTATAATAAATTATGTTTTTATATTAATATATCATTACATTTATAAAATCTCACAATCAATTATATAAAATTAAATTTTTAATATATATCACTTGATTGTTTTTTCCTTAAATTTCTTATTAACTTATATTACCTATTACCATTAAAATATAAAAAACATGTTCATTATCAATCAAATACAATATATACAATGAATAAAAAATTAGAACTCTTTGATAGGGATGTAAAATAACACTAAACATAGTTATCTATTTTAAAAAGTATTCTCTGTCATACCCAGAATTTGTTCTTCACATATTAATTTATAAGCTCTTCATTTATTATTTTATAAAGTGCAATTGACCCCTTTAATGTTTCAATATGCTATCGACCTATTTAATGTTGTTTAAATAATTAGAATTTCAAATGCGTATAAATTAATAAAATTTTAAAATTAAAATTTATTTTAAAGTTTTTGGCATTTTTTCTTATACAATCTTTTATGTCAATTTTTGTCTACAATATTTATAATCATGCTACTTAATATTTACTCGACTAAACATTTTTTTTAATTTTTGAAATCACTTGCTTCTATTAGACTTTTTATACCATCTTTGAATTTGTAAATAGATTAAATATTTGTTCCACTTATCAATTAATTTCTTTTAATTTTGATTCTTTATCACAAACCACATTTTTACATGAACATATAAATAATATTATGAAGAAATTTAATCATAAAAAGTTTATTTTAGATAAAATGATCTTTACATAATGAATTATAGTTTCAAACAATAACAAATTTATTTATTTCTAATATGAACAGTTATATTTTACACTTCTAAATATTTTTTACTACGGAATTATTATTATTATTATTATTATTATTATTATTATTATTATTATTATTATTATTATTATTATTATTATTATTATTATTATTATTATTATTATTATTAATTCTATTTTTTATTTATAATTTAAGTAATGATGAATAAAAATATATTATACCTTTAAAATTCATATAATGTCTGGTTATATGTGTGTGTGTGTATTTTGACATTAATTTTTTTTTATATATCAAAAAATATATTTATTTCCTTTGAAACTATAATTATTAAATTTTGTATATTTTTATTATTTTCTTTATTTTCCATAATTATTACTCATAACTCAAATTTATGTATATTTTTAAATCCAAATAAATATTATATTAGCTTTATATATTTTTATTATTTTATTTATCTTCAATAATTATTACTCATAACTCAAATTTGTATATATTTTAAAATATAAATAAATATTATATTGGTTTGAGAATTATATTTTTAAAATAATAAATTATGTTTAAAAATAAAATTTATATTAATAATTATTATTTATAAAATATTAGATTTATTCATATTTAAAAATAAATAAATTTTAAATATTTCTTTAAAAGTTAAAGACTATTCAAACTGCCCTTTCATTGTTAAGTGCTTGTTTAAATATTCTACAGTATTTTCCCCCTCTTATAGTTAATATTTCACTTAATTATGAGATAGAAATATGGCCTCATGTTCAAGCATTTTCTTTACTAGTAAGGCTAAAAACTAGTCAGCTATCGTTGTTAAATATTAAAAGTACAATTTTTATATCATTGTTATGTTTCAAACCTTTATATCAACTTGTTTAATAAATAAAGATAAAATATTGCAAGGAAAATCATCATACTGCTGATTTTCCTTGCATTAGAGAGGATAAACTCCCCCGTCTGATAAAGTATTTTTAATGGATTCTTTTGGGACTAAAAATTACAAAAATCAAATTAAGTACAGAAATTTGAAGTATATCTATAATCAAATTCAAGATAACATTTTGAGTTCTACAAGCTAATAAATACATAAAAATAGTATGGTTTACTCCAATTTGAACAAAAGAATGGGAATCCTTATTCTTGCATGAAAATAAAAATATGAGCAATGGATGCAATGAAAACGCCAGTATTGGCTGAAAGGTAAAAGTGTTCTCTTGAATATAATTATATGTATTTGGTACAATGTCCATTAATAGGATCTTACAATACAAAAATTATAAAAAACAATAATTTACAAAGCAGTTTTTTGGTTTATTATTATATGTAAGAATGAAAAAAAAAAGTTAAAGAAAAAGAACAACAACATATTCCACGCATTTTCTTAATACGCATCCATTTTCACAGCTATAGTAAAATCATGAACTATCGTAACGTGTAGCATCTTTTGAACAATATGCAATACATTAGATACTTGTCTCTTTCCTTTTCTATTTGGTGATGGTTTGAAGTATTCTCAATTTAGGATCACTAGTTGCCATCCCATGTAGTTCTCTAGATCTTGAAATATGCAGTAAATAGGGTGAAAACAGTAGTCTCTTAATCATTGGATTGCATTCATTGTGAATCGTGTATCTATTTATATATTTTAATATGGGTAATAAATAATCTGTTTGCCTGTTTCAATAGTATGAGAAATGAATATATGATATTAAGATGCTACGTTATCACATTGCATTTAAAAAATTTCTTTTTAAATTATAGAAAATGTTTTAATAAATTATTCAGTTAATTTAGATTTTCAAAGACAAAACATTATATATAATGTGATTGTTAGTTAATATAAGTTTGTAACATTTTCAATAAGTATCAAAATGGAGTTTAGATATGGAAGGTATCAAAAAACTAATTTTTACCAAAAAAAAATTAATTGATTTTTATTAATAATAATAATAAATTGAAAAAAAAAATTAAAATTTAACTCATTTTTAAAGTCCAAACTCTATTTAACTCTATAAATAATATTTGTAAATTTTGAAGTTTTAAAATTTTAAATTTTTAATATTTTATTTATTTATTTTATTTTTTATTTATATAAAAATCAGTTATTTAAAATAAGTTTGTAACATTTCAAATAAGTGCCAAAATAAATTTTAGATATGGAAAGTATTAAAAACTAATTCTTAAGAAAAAGATAATTGATTTTTATTAATAATAAAAATAAATTGAAAAACAAAATGAAAATTTAACTCAGTTTTTAAGTCCAATCTCTATTTAACTCTATAAATAATATTTGTAAATTTTGAATTTTTAAATTTTTAATATTTTATTTATTTATTTTATTTTTTATTGATATAAAAATCAGTTATAATCTTTGATCATCCCTATTCAGGATTGGAGTTCTCTTTTAAATAACTGTCAATGACATCATCTTGCTCGAATAACCGTAACACTAACTTTGAAAGGATAACCTTTTTTTACTTGTGAGGTTTTTAGTGGAAACGGGATAACCGAAACTCTAGCTTTTGAGAAGATATTATACCGCATTTATTTTTAGCTTATAAAGCTTGTAGGTGGAGCGGGAAACCTTCCATAGTCCTGGCTGGCAGGGCATGCGTTAAAATGGTTGGATTTTTTTCTTGTATCGCCCGTAACCGCAAATGGGGGGCATGAATGATTTTTGTCATGATACACAACTTCATCTTTTTCATGTTTAGGTCATCTAGAGTATTCTTTAGCAACCAGGAATGACAAGGGAGCACAAAATACATTCATTCGCTTTATTTTTATATTCACAGGGAGCTTGTAAGTTATTATGCTCCTCATCACAGGGAAAAAGTTAACGACTCTTAATTGTTGTCCTCACAATCCAACACGTAATATATTCCCAAAAAAATTCTCACTTGTTGTTCAATAATTTGTACTTCAGCCAATTCTTTTTCACTGAAATTGATAGGTGTAGGGTTCGTGCAAAGTAAAATTTAAATGAAAATCATGAAGACTTAAGGTTGAAACAATCAAAATGAGTGGACATCATTTTTCATTCTTCCTTTACAGCAATATATTCTTTAGGAATATTTTCTTGAACAATTGTTTTGAAGGATGATGATTCTTTACGATGATTTTTTACCTGTTAATAGGAGATCTGATTCTGTACTCACCATGTAAAGCACTTGGATTAGATTTCAAGACATCGTTCTTCAATTTTATGGACAAGATCAGGGCATCCTCAATTTCAATCAATTGCTATCGTGCAGTCTCATCACCAAAAAAATCATTTCACTTTAAGATAAAATAAATTTCTAGGTGTAGATCAAAAATAAATGATTGTTTCGTCAGCATGAGGAATCAATCCTAACAACTTATTGAATCGTGCCACAAAATATCTCATATTCTCCTTTTCTTTCTTATAAACTTGGAAAACCGTGAACAGTAATGTTTGCACATATACTGTGGATTTGAATTTATTCAGTAACTTTATTTTTAGGCTATTCCATTCAACAATAAAACCATTCTTTCAATTTTCAAGCCAATCAGTAGAACACCCGATAAAGTATTCAACAAGAAGTATCATAGAGACAACTTATTCACTAATTCCCAAGTCAGAGCCATGAGTTTAAAACAATATAGCTTAGGTAATGAGGGATTTTAAGCACAATAAGATAGTTGTGTCACCATCTTAGTGGCGATTGTGTATTGTTAGATATATTGAATAGCGCCCACTAAAATAACAAAACTCCAAAAGGGACTTTTTCTAACTTAACGACTTATCCCTAGCAAAGCATACCCGAGAAGACTCTTTGATGTTGGAGTAAGTGTAATCTAAACTGCTTACTTGAAATGCAAGTTATGTCCTTGCTGTCACCATCCGCTATCAGTCTAAGCAATCAGCATTAACCTTTCACTATTTTCATTTATTTTTGAAGATTTTGAAATCTATGGAATATATTTTGGTCGGCTAAATATTTTTAATGCATTTACTCCTCCTGATAGCACTTCTATCTTGTTCGAAGACTTCGAGAGAGTTCTCCTGTCTCCATCTGGACTCTTCCAACAGATATTATAAATATATGTATTTGCAATGTAACCTATATTCTTTCGGAGCATCCCAGATGAAGTTGGTAGTCTGTAAGAGAAAGTGTTATGCCTTCACAACAACCATAGCAACGCAGCTTTGTTAAGATTGATATGCATTTGGCATAGGCTTCAGAATGGCCAACGAAGTCTGTTTGGTTGAGCGTGGCAGCTCACTGTTCATATGAAATGTGAATGTTGAAAGGTTGTTTGTAATCCCCTGAAGAAATGATGATGCAATTTGTTTTATTTGTGAGTTTATATCTTGCAGTAAATGCTTATGTTGCTCTGTGTCCTTCAATGTTGTGACTGTGAGTTAGTGAGTGTTTCACTGGTTCTATCTCTGTGATTGAATCTTGTCCTGCTCTTAATGAATGGTTAATTAGTTTGCAAATTCTATCTGTGTTTCAATGCTGTAAGTGACTAGTCTGTATGTTCCAACAAGTGGTTTCAGAGCCCATGGATTCAATCATGGTAGGTTGCAAAAATTTCAGGGCTGAAGGTTGTCTTAGTTGTCTGTTTGTATCGGCATAATCGTCTATGTGTTGAGACTCTGTTAAATGTCCGTATTGAAGCATGCACCCAGTCCGTGTTTATTCCAGGAAAGTCTCTGCATTCGCTCAAAAGCAAGTCTCAAGTTATCTATTTCTGTGTTTTTGTTCATTGATCGTGCATTTGGACAAAGAAGTGGCCGAGACGAATCGTGAAGCTATTGTCTAAAAAGGACATTAAGGTATCCGTAGAGGTAAGCTGTATAGCAGCAGCGACAAGAAGAGGAAGCAGTCGGAAGGATATAAACTCTGTATATTTTCGTTGCAGAAGCACCAGCGATAGCCGCAAACACATTTGCGTTGAATGATGTAAAATCAAAACGCGGCAAGGACTACGGAGCAGACGGCGGCGAAGAGGACAGCAGCGTGGAGAAGAGAAGAGAAATATGATTTTAGAGAGCAAAGTTTGTGCACCAAAAATGATGATGCAGTATATGTTTATTTGTAAATGAATGTCTTAAATGCTGTTTAAAATTGAGCATCGCAGCTCTGTGTCTATAATCTGTTAGGCTATTTTGTGTATATGTTTAAGTTTGATGGCCTATGGTAAATCTGTAATTTTCGTTGAAGTTATCTTTGTAAGCTCTAAGAGAAGTATCTGTGTTAAGCCATTGAGAGGTGCTGATAAGGACTGCAGCAGCTTTTAGACAAATAGCATGGAGCATTTTTTAATGGCAGTTTAGCTTAAGGGAGAGAATGTTGAAGTAAGTATAATCTGAACTGCTTACTTGAAATGCAAGTTATGTCTTTGCTATCACCACCCGCTGTCAATCTAAGCAATCGGCATTAACCTTTCACTATTTTCATTTATTTTTGCAAATTTTTAAATGCACGGAATATGTTTTGGTCAGCTAAATATATAATGTATTTACTCCTCCTGATAACTCTTCTATCTAGTTCGAAGACTTCCAGAGGGTTCTCTAGTATCCATCTAGACGCTTCCAACAGATAATATAAATATATGTATTTGCAATGTAATTTGATTACCTTCGGAGCATCGCAGCTGAAGCTGGTAGTCTATAAGAGAAAGTGGTATGCCTTCAATGGCAGCTATAGCAACGCAGCTTTGCCAAAAATGATATGCATTTGGCATAGGGGCCTCAGGATGCCCAATGAAGACTGTTTGGTTGAGCATGGCAGCTCACTGTTCATCTGAAATGTGAATGTTAAAGGTTCACTGTAATCTCCTGAAGAAATTATAATGCAAGTTGTTTTCTTTTTTGAGTTTATATCCTGCAGTGAATGCTTATGCTGTTGGTGTGTCCTTCAATGTTGTGACCGTCAGTGAGTGTTTCACCGGTTCTATCTCTGTGTTTGAATCCTGACCTGCTGTTAACGAATGGTTAATTGGTTTGCAAATTCCATCTGTGTTTCAATGCTGTAAGTGATTGGTCTGTATGTTACAACATTTGATAGGGGCAATTATCACAGTGGGACTGCCAGCAAATCCCAAAGCCATAGAATAAAGCCCTTGACCCTTAGGGCATGGAACTTCGATCAACCATGGATTTAGTGATATGTATGAAGATACTTAGAATTTTTTTACGGTTGTCCTTTATTTTTATATATGTCACATCCGTTGGCTTCCGAATTGAATTTCCAATTATTTAGGGCATCTTATTTTTTCATAATGGATTTACTGTTAAATGATACAGTTCTATCATAATTAATCTTTTTCTTTTAGGCGATATCTGGCCCATCTGTATATGTTAATTCGTTGTGATTAAAAATATACCAAATCACTTCTCCCTTATAAGATTACGTGGTAGTAATTGACCGTAATCATAAGGAGTTGTGAAAGATAAAATTGATTGTTTGATGTAGAATGAACATTATTCTCTCTTATTTTGCCATCCCTAAATAGCTTTGTAGTTTATTTTTCGGTACAAGGAAAATTTAATCTAATTTTGTGAATATTTTTAGTCATGTTATAAAAACTATAAAATAAGATGTTAGTGGGGCAGGGAGGGAGAGAACGAAACATAAACAACTAAAGACAAGAAAAATAACAAAAGACAAGAAAAATTAACCTATTATATTTTCTTGTTTTTTAAATGAAATAAATACTAATATAAAAAACTATTAATTAATATAAATAGATCATATAATATAAAAAATTAAAATAAACAATAAAATCAATTTATCCATCATTCAACCTCTTCTTCATCTACGCTTTTAAAGGGTTCTCCTCTATTTTTTATATGACATTTGTTTATCTTTTTCTTTTCATTTTCATCTTATTTTTTTTTCATTTTTTATTTATTTATTTTTTTCATTCTCATCTTTTTTTCTCTTATACAATTTATTTCTTGATACTCTTTCATCATATGCTCATGTATAAAAATATTGGAGAGCATAAATACATTGGAGAAACACCTAAAAAACTACGACAACTTTAAAGTATTAGGACAAATTATATAAATTTTATTTTTAATATTTTAAAAATATATTTATTGCCCTTTCTTGCAATACTCCAATTGTGAAAAACTTTAAAAAGTCAATATTATTATTATTATTATTATTATTATTAGACCCAAACATAGATGTAATCAAATCAAAAGTTTATATTATGTTTTTTTCTTGAAAATTAATTATGTTCAATATTATTTCCACTAACTATAATTTTTAAATTCAGTTAATTATATGAATATAATTATGAATATTAATATTAGTTAAAATAAATTTATATTTTTATAAATTTAATTAATTAGAATATAATAGGATAATTAAAATATATATGTGTGATTAATATTATTTATTCAAATTTTAAATATTTAATCTATTAAAAATTAATTATTAAATTAAATGATAAAGTAAATATTATGTGAATGAATATTCAATATGAAGAATTTAAATATGATCTTTTAAATTAATTATTCTTTTGATTTATGTGACAATTTTTTTATATTTTCATGCAATATAATAAATAAATTTTTATTTAATTGTGATGGAAGTGGCTATTTCCTATACCATTGATCTTCAAAAAAATTAATCGATGATTATTTTGGTGTGAAAAATTAATCACCAATAGGATCACTAATATAAATGATTGATGTATATAATTTAAGCAGATTATTAAAAGAATGTCCTACAAAAGTGATTCTATATATTTCAAAAGGTACATGTATTATTCTAGTAAATCTAATATTTAATTAGGTAAAAAGTTTGTAAGTTTTATAACCATAATTTAAATGGTAATAATTATCTCACTAATTATGTTGGTAGTGAAATACATATCTTAATGAAATAATCATCATCATAAAGATAAAATCACAATATATTATTAAATTAAAAAAAAAAAAGACTTTTAATTTTAAAAAATTCATTATGTTCATAAAATCCTTATTAAAATAATTGAAACATAATAATTTTAAAAATATTTCAATATTTAAAACTATAATAATTAAAATTTAATTATATATAATTTTTATTTTTAAAATACTATAACAATATCAATTAATTTAATTATATCTAAGTCTCAATTTCTCATATTATTTAACCAATCAAAGATTTAATTGAATTTCCAAAAAAAATAATGTCCATCGAATATAAATGGGTACTCTTATTACACAATATCAAACCCAATTAAGTACTTGTCTCTATTTCATATATAATTGAGTAAAAATGGGATCCGTGCAAGGAATTGCGTCCATTTATTATCAATTAGGATTCCGATGGTAAAAAAATATTTAACTAATCAGGTATTTATTAAGATATAATATATGCAATGGCATCTAAATGAGCCGTATGCAATGACATGCATCTATTCCTCAGATTGACAATCATATTTAAAAAATCGAGTATTCGGTTTAATATCTTACACAATTGGGGAAAGATTTATGCTCATCTAAATGTAATTGGGGTTCTAATTACATATCATATTTATAAATCTAAGTTTATGGTTCGGTATAATACGACTTTAGTGATAAAAATCACTATGCAAATAATTTCACGCATCTATTATGAATTGTGTATTTTATTTCCCATCATAATCAATAAGTAAGTATTTGGTTCTTTTTCAAATGCAATATATGATAAATGAGATTCGTGTAAGAAATTTCCTGAATCTAATAACAATTAGGGACAAAAGAGCCTTATGAAAGAAATTTCATCCATCAAATATTAAATATGGCTTTAAGTCCACGACATATTAAATTAAATGAGTTTTTGGTTAAATTAGTTTCAATTTCAAATCTTTTTCGGCCGAATAGTCCCCACATAAAGAATAGTGTCCATCCAATAGTAATTGTGGCTTTGATTATGTGCAATATTCTATGAATTGAATATTTGGTTCAATCTTATATTTAGTGGGATAAATTAGTTTAGTGTAAGGAACTAAATTTATGTAATATCAAATGAGGAACTGGTTGAATATCATTTTTTTTTTATGAAATATATTTATATATATTAACAAAATAAATATATAAATAATTAAAAAAAAAAAAAAAGGTGGTATGTAAATACGTTTGAAATATCAAATTAGACAGTTTAGAAATAAAAAATATTAACAACAATAGTAACTATGTCTCATTTAGGAATAAGTCATAATAATATTATAAAAAAAAAATATTAAGATGCTAGAGCAAGGTTGAAAGGTAGAAGATCCATATCATCAAGGTCTTAATCTGAGATTGTCAAGTCATTGCCATATGGAATTGGATCCCCACCAGAACCCTGAGCAGTGTCTTTATCATCTTTTTCTTCTTGTATCTGAGTAGGAGAAATAGCTAGAGAGAGCTTGGTAAACTTGTCTAGCACATCCGGCCAACCTTCAAGGGGTTCCCCCAAGCATCCAAACATAGAGGAGGAGGCACATCTCAGGGATCCTACCCAGAAGGGAAGGAGGCGGAGGTTGCCGCCCTTGTTACTTTATAAGAGGGGGGCACATTGATACAGGGTGCTACTATGAGAGTGGCATCGAGATAGGCTACAACAACGTCTACCTTGAGGTGATAAGGAATTTCTATCTTCCATTCTATGCTCTTTGGGTAGATTTACAAGACCTTGCACCATAGCATAGTGTCTCCCCAATGCAAGAGAAGGCCCTGGAGATGGCCCAAATCTATAGCAACTTTTCTAGTTTGCACTTGAATCTGTAAAGGAACATTAGAAATAATGGAGGATTTCCTTAGAGCAAAAAAATTACAATTTTAAGAAGCATTATTAAATAATGTGTTATTTCTTTCCTTTCATAACTAGAATAGAATCTCCACTATGAAAGTATGCTAGACTTGGGTATATTTAATAGGCAGGGTGGGTTTATCTTCAAGAAGGATATGCTATCAATGAAAGAATTCAGGGTAGAAAGGCTTGAAGAAATCATGAATCTATGTTGAATCCCTTTGAGATTTAGATTAGTACCAAATATGGAGGAGTGTTTCCACATGGCCATAGAAGGGGCAAGTAAGAAGGGAAACTCCTAAGTGAATAAGCCTTTTATTAATAGGTAAGCCTTGATATAATATATAACTAGAAAAATAAAAGCACAAGGTGTGAACAGAGGAATTCAAATCCCAGCAGGAGTTAAGCTTGTCCACCATAGGCATGTAGGGAGTAACCCATCCATAGCCAAGTAGGTGGTGTAATTATGGAAAGGAGTGTCAGTTTATCACTTCCAGTCCTTCCACAAAGGATGAGTGGAGTGAATATAAATTTTTTGAAGCACTGAAAGTGGAACAACATCAATGATGTATTGGAATGATTTTCTATTAGTGGCCAACCAAACTTGGTTTTCAATTCTTCCTAGTATAGTCAGGTACGAGACTGCTTACAAGAAATATCTTAGACAATATGAATCCCTGGATAAAATAATTTGAGAGAATTGATCCAAGGAACCTCGATGAGGGGGATTTCATAGAAATTGATGATAGCTGACCACTATAGCGAGTGGGAGTCAATAGATAACCTATCTTGAAATCCTAAGCCATTATAAAGTAGCCAAGGTTTGATCTTTTCCCAAGTTTTTAAGATGTTTTTCAGCACAAAAGACCCTGAAATTTGGATGGGGGACTTGATGATAAGTATATTGGAGAAGCTAAGACATTTCTAGGATATCTTGGCTTTAGACAAGTTTGAAGCGATATATTTTTTGAACAACACCTTCCAAGATTCCTTGCCATCAATGGCCCACAAAATCCATTTGGCACATAAGGTAATTCCTTGACAAGCTATGTCAATGAGCCCCATACCTCCAGTATCGCAGGTGAGGAAGTAGTAATCCCAAGCCACCCTATGGAATCCATGTCCATAGTAAAAATTGGCCCAAAGTAAATCCCTAAGAAGTTTTTCAAATTTGTTTTAATAATTCTTCGAAGGCACCCAGCATGAGGAGTAGTAAACATGGGTAGTCATAAGCACTTTTGAGTAGATTTGGAACTTGCATACTTATGATAAAGGCTTAGTCACCCAATATTCCAGTGTTTTAGTGATTCTATCAATAACACACTGACATAACATGGGCAGAGAGGCATTGATCACAAAGGGGATACCAAGATACTTCAAAATTTAATCACATTGGATCCATGCCCATCAATATATGGTAGCTCACACTGGTGGAGGGAGGTAATATTCCATATAACAAGTAGTTGTTGGCATTGGATGCTTGAGCTAGAGACAAGGTAGAAGGTGCTGAGACACTATAGGGCATTATCCACATTATCCTCATCTTTAGTAAGAGTGAGGATAGAGTCATATGTAAATTGGTCATTAAATAATTTTATATCTTTGTGGGTGTTTTATTTATCTGTAGGAAGATAGATTCCTTTAATAAGACCCCTAGCCTAGGCATTGTGAAGATGTCCAAAACCCTCAGTTAGAAGAACATAAAGTATGGGTTCTAGTGACCATCCTTGGGGAATAGATTGAAACAAACCAAATAGCTAAGAAGTGACTCAATTAATGGAGAGGATGGTTGAGGCATCTGGATGGTTTGATTGAAATTAGACCCAAAGCCTACGGATTTAAGCATAGCCAAGATGAATGGATACTCAATATAGTCATAAGATTTTTCCAAATCAATTATAAGAAATATAACTTGTTTTTTTGACATTCTATCCCAATCCATTCCTTCCAAAACCCTAATGATTTTGTCTAATATATATTTACTTATGGTGAATCCTATTTTCTCAAGGTGAATGATGTTCAATAGTAGATTACATATCCATAGTCCTAGAGCTTTGGTAATGATCTTGTAGGAAACATTCAGGAGGGTGATCGAATCTTAATTATAAATCAGTTTGTGATCCCCTTTATTAGGTATAAATTTAATGTTTCCTTTGTCTATATTCCTCCCTAGAGAATGAGTGTGAACGGCCTCCTAGTAAACATGATGTAAGTTAGAGCCCATAATATCCTAGATGGATTTATAAAATTCATAAGGAAACAATCAATGCCTGGAGCTTTGTAATTTGCCATATGAGACACTACCTTATGCAAATCATCCAAAGTGAGGGTTTTATCACAAGCCACCCATTGGGTGGGAGTGAGTTTTCAAGGCACAACTATGAGACACTGCTGAAAGGAAATATCATACACTGCAGAGGAAAATTGAGATATAAACACTTATTGATAGTGAAGGAGAAAGGCATGAACAATTTAAATTGTGTCTAATAATCTCTTGCAAGCATCAACGATATCCTAAATTTTTTATTTAAAGTTTTTGGCTTGAAGCATTTCAAATAATTCTTTGGAAGCTTTGTCACCTATCTAAAGCTAGTGGAGCCTCACTTTGATTTGATCTCCCTAGGCATTGTTATTATCTACTATCTAGATATGATGGTGTAAATAGGATACTCTAACATGTAATATCTCATTGAAGTGATGTTTTTCCATGGCTAAATCTACATGGCTAAGCTCTGAGGAAGTAGGAGAGTAAGGGTATCTTCAAATTTTAACAAGTTGGTGGCCATAGATTCTCAGAAAGTGAGATGTCCTTATGATGGTGTCATCCCACAATAGAATCCAATAATTTTATTTGGATTGATGGGGATCAAGATTCCAAACTTTATGAATGCCCACCATAGTGGGCCCATGTCTGAGCAGGGTAGTGTTTAGGAAGAAATACATTTTATACACCTTGTATTTCATGAATTTCAACGTCACTCTAAACCAAATGGGGGAGTGATCAGAAAGCCCAAAATCTAGTATCACCTATACCAGAGGAGAAAATAATTATCAAAGGAGAAATACGATTAAATGGACATCATTTCTTAAGAATCCATGTGGGGCCCTCTCTAATATTGCTCTAGGGGTACCATAATCCATTTCCAAGTTGACTGATTAAATTAGGGTTATAAAAGCCCCATTTAGTAAACATATAATACCAAACCTCCCTTTCCCCAAATGACCAATGTATTTGCAAGTGGGCCACTTTGTCTTCAAGAGACATCACCATTTTAAAGTCACCATATATGTCCCAATGAGCATCAAGGAGATCATCTAAAATCCATCATCATAAATGGGTATGCTCAATGGCATCATTTGAGGCATAAATATTATTAAATCCAAAAGAATACATTTCAATGCTAAAAAGCATCTATATTAATCAATTGGTGGGGTCCATGCTAAATTACACTAAGTGTGGCCATCATCATGGATAAATAATCATGATCACCCATTCACATCTTGCTTCATGATTACTATACAAGATAATAATATCATGCCAGATAGAGTTACTGACCGCCATCAATCAAAAATTTATCACCTTTACTTCTTATAGAAAAAGAATGTCCATCTCAGGAAACTTCCTTTTTAAATCATCTATATAAAACTTGTATTTTGGGTCTATAAGACACCAAACATTCCATGAATATCAATTCATAGATGACAAGTGTCAAAAGAAATATCCTTGAAGTCTAGGAATTCTAAGGCATCATACTTGTTTTGATGAGAATTCCCACTATTGGCATTTAAAAAATCTTCAAATTATTTCCTCATCTCAGGGTCAACTTGATACTCTCCTTCCTCACACTCTTTGTGTCTCCTAATAGCACTATGAGAGTGCTTAGGTCCATCCCAATGAGTAGGAAGTGGAAGAATGGTTGGTTGTTAGTCTAAAAATCCAATAAAAGTGGGAAAATGATCCTTAATACCCTAAGGTAAAACATTGGTAGCAAGAGGGCTGTTGAAGACCCTGGGGTTTTTCTATAATTTTTAGGTGCATTATTGCATGATAAATGAAGGGGGAAGTCATGAATATTATGGTCAGTGGCTTCATAGTGGAAATAGGTGTTGGGTAGGTCGATATACGGAACTCACTGGGAGTGTCTCAGATCCCCCACATGGATTTCCACAAACTACTTGAACTCCCAAGAAAGGATTACTTTTACACAAACTCGCTTCTATAGTATAGTAAAGTAGAACCTATTTTTTTCATGGTAGACAACTCAACCTATAGAGGATGTTAGATAATGAATAAAATAATAGTAGGGAAGTAGAAGACCTAGAAATGCAACCCAGAATAGGACCTTGAGAGAAGTGTGCTTTGAGATGACAAAGTCTCCTATCCAAGTGGAGAACCATGAGTAAGTTCCTAACATACCATATGGCTAACCTATCGAGGATACCTCCTACATGTGAAGGGTCAAAAAAGCAAAATATAAAAAAATCCTTGGTCATATTCTATATTATCTCAATCTTAATTCCATGAACATTCTAGTGCACCTAAACACAGGACTAAAGCATACTTTTTGAGGTAATTTGACCTACAAAATATCTTATCAAACATAATTTTTGTATCCATTGAAAAGTATAATTAAATTTTAAAATAGGAAAAATAATATCAGGGTTGGAAGAGTTACCTCATGGTATACCTATAGGACAGATTTCCTCAAGCACTTATATGGGGATATTACTCGATGTTCCACCATTCTTTTTTATATCTGAAATAATCGGAAGATAATGTGGAGAAATCATTAAATAAGCTAGCCTCCCCTGAAGGTTAGAAACCCTAAAAGGAAATAAATACAAGTCCCCCAAGCAACCTAAGGGTTATGATATGACACAAGCTAGAGTGATAAAAAATCAAGGACTGACTCAATGATGCGCATGGAAAATACCCTAACAACAAAAATCTACTTCCTTTCATCTTGATTGTATGCCATTTTAAATTAATAAGGTATTTTGTTAAATATCATATGTATTTGGGGCGAAACTAATTTTATGTAAAGAATTATTTACATATAATTTAAATTAGGTCTACAATTGTATAGTGTACTAAATCAATCTAATATTTGCTAAAATTTCGTATGAAATTGGAGATAATTGAGCCCCATGTAATGAATTACATGTATCTAATTTCAATTAGGACTCTAGTGGATAAAAAAATTAAGCTAAATGATTTTTTTTTCAATGAGCCATGTGGAAGGAATTTTATCAATATTATTTAAATTGGGGATATGATTACATACCATATTTTTTTTTTAAATGTTTATTTTATTTTATCTCAGAAATAATTAGGGCTAAACAAGCTTTCTGAAAATAATTACCCACATCTAACATAAATTTTGGTTTTGATCCCATTCCATATTTAACCATTACAATATTTACTTCGATCTAACATGGAATTGGGGGCCAAACAAACCCAATGGAATGAATAACATATCCATAATGTAAAATAGGTATTTCATTTCATGTCACATTCAATAAACCTTATTTTTTCTTTAATCTCATAAATAGTTTGGGAAAATGAACAATATGCATCAAATTGATTCCATATAGTTATCATTTGTCTATGGTTGCATTTAATATGAAAATTATCATGTGTTTTTTTTAATATCATATATTATTGGGGTAAAAGATAGTATTATGGAATGAATTAGAGTAATCTAATACAAATCGAGCTGCCAATTATAGAATGTGTTCAATCAATTGAATATATGGTTTAATATGAAACTTAATTAGCACCAAAAGAGACCCATACAACATATTGAATTCATATACTATCAATTAGAGTTATGATTACACAAAATATGGAACTAATTAATCATTTTTTTCAATATCATATATAATTATGCAAAAAAAGTATGTGCAATAAATTATGTCCATATAATGTGAATTAAGTCTTCTATTCACACCATACTAAACCCATTCAGTATTTGGTTTAGTATCACATGAAATAGGGTGAAATAAACATCATTTAATAAATGGAATCAATAGAATGTCAACTAGGTCCCCGATTGTAAAACATTTTGGACTAGTTGAGTTTTTAGTTTAAAATCATAAGCAATTAGAGCCAAACATGTATTATACAAGGAATTAGATTCATATAGTTCCAATTTGTGATCTTGTTCCACACCATATTCAAAAAATCATATATTTCATTCAATCTCATATGCATATAAGGAAAAAATCACCCTATTAAAGTAATTACGTCCATATAATATCAATTTCTCCTCTGATTTCACATCATATTGATCCAATTGAGTTTTAAGTTCATTATAATATATAATTAGGCTAGAAGGAACCTCATTCAAGGAATTATTTCCATCTAATAGCACTTGGGGATCTGCATACACATAATATTTAATAAATTGACTGTTTGGCATGATTTGATGCATAATTTGTGTTAAACAAGGTATTTGCTTAGAATTGTTTTTTATTTAATGTTAGTAGGGCTTAGATTACACACTATATTGAACCAATAGAGTATGTGGTTCAATTACATAATCAATTCTAGAAAACCCACCCCTATTCAATGGTCTACACAAAATTGATGTAAAATTTATCTCTAATCACACATCATATTCAACCAATTGAGATTTTTTTTGAATCTAATATGAAAATGGTAGAAAACAAGCCATTTGAAATGAATTTTGTGCATACAACATCAACTGGGGCTCTAATTTCACACTATATAGAAGTCATAAATTATTTGGTTAAATATCATTAAAATTCAGCCAAATGTTTCATATGCATGGAACTACATGCATTTAATGTCAACTTGGGATTTAATTATACGAAATATTAAATAAATCAAGTGTTTATTTAAATTTAATATTCAATTAATAATTGATGAGCCTTTATAAAAAATTTAATCCATCAAATATTGATTAGGCCTCCAATTACACACCACATTACACTATCTGAGTATTTGGATCAATATCATATGAAATTATGGCCAAATGACCCCAAATGATAATAATTTAATCCATATTATGTACATCAGGGATCTAATTTCACACCATATTCAATCAATATTTATTTCATTCAATTTTCCATATAATTGTGAAAAAACAATCCCCATGTAAGGAATTATGTCCACATATTATTAAGTGGGGCTCCACTTGGAAACTATTTTAAAACAATAGATTAATTGGTTAAATTGAATATACAATTGGGGCCAAATGAACATTGTGTAAGTCATTACATGCAAAAAAATTCAATGGGGGATCCAATTCCATAACATATTCAATAGACTAAATACATGCTTCAATCACATAAGTAACAAGGGCCAATTGAACACTATGAAATGAATTGTATATATCTAATGCCAATTGGGGATTCAATGGCATAGAATATAAAACCAAATTACTATTATTTCAATCTCATTTAAAATGGAAAAATTAGTCTGTGTGAAAGGAAATGTGTCATGTTTTCAACCCTAAAATCTAGGGCTAAAGGGGATAGAGATAGCTTATAACACATGTGTCATAAACTATCTATATATTAGGATACTTAGTTTTTAAACTTAAATAAACAATATTCTGAATTTAAATAATAAAATATGCTAAAAATAATAAATATAACCAATGATTGATATTTCCATAAATGGAAAATGATTGTACTTAGATGGATTACTGTGTGCATTCATGTAATAGATCTATATTCTATATCAATCATCAATTCTATAAATTTGACCTCTATGACCTCAAACAATTACATCGACGTTTGATGGTTACATCAATACTTCTGTCTATACTAGACGTAGCTATATAATACTAAATACGTATTGGATATTAATGCAACCACCTAGAATGTAATGGGTTGTGTGTCACCTTCAATGTGGTGTGCTCAGATTTGGCTCATGGACTATTGCTCCTTGTCAAATAAAAACAACCTAGATTTTCATCTTCATAATAATTATGGGAAAAATGGCTTAGTTATCTCATGGTTTGAAGTTACATAAAATAAAATTATATTAGTTATTGATGCCTACATAACTAATACTCTGAATAAGAGCTTAGACTCATGTTCTCCACTATTTGTGGGCTTGTGTATGGGTAAGGATCCATTGTGTGGTGAGCAAGTATAAAAGTGACCTATATTATAGCTTGAAAAATATCACTCATAAGATACTCTTTTATTACTTCAAATATATATATATGTAATGTACTTATGCGTGATATAAAAATATTAGAAACTACCAAACCATTACTGACTTGAATTCTTGATTGAATGTTTTCGGTAAGTTATGTTTTGAGAACTTATTTAGTTTGTGTTAGGTGGGGAATGAATGAGGATCAATATTATTTTTATACCAATCATTTTGTAAAATAAATTAGATTAAATCACATAGGGAAACCATAAGAATAAATTGAAATTGAAAATTAAATGAATTTTTAGGGCATTGGACACTTGTATTGGAATAGGACACTTGTGTCGACGTAGGTGTTGGACTAGGATACAAGTATCTATGCAACTCAAAAAAATGCACATGTCTATAGCCTTTATAAATATATGATAAATAGGTATATAAAATTATGGGTAAGATAGTAGGTTTGAGTCATCAAATTAACATCAATGGTGGAATGAAGAGATAAGAAATTGGAATGGAGAGATAACCAATGTGATCCTTTTAACAATAGGAAATGTATAAAATAGATAGGAATAGATAAGGTTCATATTTTTTGACTGTAAAACACTAAGGTGATATATAATTCAAAAATAGTGTCCACATTTACCCCCTTAATCTAATAACAAAATGTCTAGTTTAAAGGAAAAAAATTCATAGCTGGGTGTGTAGAACACACCTTACATTTTCACGAGCCTAACTTGAGTGCATTGTTGGTGAGTGGCCTATGATTAAAAATATGTTACAATATATAATAAATTCATATTATCTAAAATCTAAAGCATTGAAATGAAAAGCACAAGGTTTAGGAGTACACTTATGTATTGATGCAACCATCATGAATTTTTATAACTTGATTTGAAAATATGTATCAATATGAACCATTAGAGATGAGATTTAGACAAATATAAAATTTGGAAACTAAATAAATATACAAATACTATAGTACAAATGGCCCAAAATTTCATAAAAATGGTGAATTTCCACCTGACAGTTGATATAAGCTCAACCATGTGACCCAATCATACATATAACCTAGTGGCCATGAGTTGACACAAGTCAATCCATAATATAAATATGGTGAGGTTAGATGATGTAATAAAGTGCAACCTATAAATATATTCAATATTAAGTGATTTAATAAACTCAATCATACCAAAATCAAACCAAATACTATACTATATGTTAGGAATCTAGAACAACAAACATGCTCTGATTCCACTGTTAGGATTTAGGAAGCACAATTGATTACCATGTACAAGCAACTAAATGCGGAATTTAACCAGAAGTCACAAGTAAGTAGAATTCAAAAATAACATAGAATATGAGAGACAATACCCAATTGTATTAATACTCTTCTAGAAGGAAATACAATAAAGAAGATGCCACAGTCTTCTTCCTTACACACCTCTAGGGCATAAACAGTAAATCTCTTCAAGATCTCACTCTCTCTTTTACGATCCCAACAACAACTCAAGCAAAGTTGTTATTCACCTCCAACCAGTTAGTATCACTACTGCCAGTACACCGAGTATACACACATACTCAACTGAGTACAAAATGCACTCCAAGTAGATCTCCCATGAACTTGCAACAACCTACAACTCAAATGATCTTACTTTAGAAGGATCTACCTTGCCTTCCTCTATTGCTCTCCAACTGAGTACACACCATACTCCAAGTAGATCCTGCCTGATCTTGCTACCTATTGTGTTGTTGTCACCTTGATCCTACTGCCACCTGCAGATCAACCTAGTTCTGCACACCAGCAAACCTAGACCTCGCACACACACACACACACCCATACAAATCAATGATCTTACTTACCATGTAGATCTCCAAACGTGGCCTTGCACACCTGCCAACCAAGATCATACATACATGAAGAATCTTTTTGATTCTCCAAACCAGCACCCACACTTGGCACTATGGCACTAGGAGGAACACACCTTGCTCTCTTCACTCTGAAGGTGCTAATTTTTCTCTCTTACTCTCTAGCACACATTACAATACAGCCCATGAGTCTATTATATAGATCTCATGCAAACAATAATTAGACATCTAATTACAATGACTAGATCCACAACTCCAAGACTAAAATTAGCCTTTCAACATGCAAACAACCAGTTCATTAACTAACTATTCTTGAACTAGCAATTTTGGAATTGCACAGGCGATCAACGTCGATCCCTGTCTGCCTGGAGATGACCAACATCGGCCGATCCTGACCGATGTCAGTAGCTTCCTGTCTACACCTGACCGACATCGGTTTGCCTGACCGACGTCGGTGACTGTGACACTCAGCAACCTCCTCCTCCATGTTTGCATCAGTGAAGCTTTTAGCTCCACAACCTAACACTATATTAGCTCAACAGACTTTATAATAGTCCAACCTTATGAGTTAAAGTCTATAGAATTAATTTGAAATATGAAACTGAGTTTGATTTTAAAATTTATATACCCTTTGGATGGCATATGCACCTCATTTATGTCTCATGCCAAAACCTAGGTATGATAATGGTATCAATATTTAAAATTATACAATAATTGTGTATATAAATCATATAACTATGAATTTTGGCTAATTTACAACTGTGTAAGTGTGGAGAGCATGTTTCCATAACACGATCCCACTATATATTTAAAAATAAGAATTGGCATTAGTGTGGAGTACATATTTCCAAAACAAGCCCCCATTGTAATCTAAATATGTGAAGAATGTGTAATCCATGCCTCTACTCTCCCAATCCCCCCCCCCAACCCCAACTTGAGGTGAGGTCTAGTAGAAGCTGGTAGATGCTTTATCTTGAAATGATAAGATAACTATATAATCTATAAATGTGTCATGTATCATATATAAGTAGCATTCCTTGGTATATATACCAATGAGGTACATAGTATATGATCACATCAATCCCTAAGATGCATGATATAGATCATGGTAATGTATAGAGAGTGAAATTTAAATCTCAACAAGTAATCAATTAGACATACACAAGATAACTCAATTGTATAAGGATACCTCAAACAAGGGTCATGTTAAAATTTCACACAATTGAAGGGACATGAACTAGTTAAATTCACACAAAGCATGGAATGACATAGTCAAATTCCAATAAACAACAAGTGATGACATATTCAAATGTCATAATAGAAACAAAAAGACAATGGCTAGAATCACCAAAAAAATTTAAAATGCTTGAACAAGTAATACAATCCATTATAATAGAAAGCAAAGAACACACTCAATGAAGTAAATAAAGGAAAGCAATAGACATAACATACTATCCCATTGATCTTATGTGATATAATTTTTTTTAGATACATACCATATCAAATACACTACTAAATGTATAAGCATTAATAAGGGCATGTATAGGTACATAATATCAGACATTAATATTTAAAATCATCATAGAGTAATATAACCTAGATGGGTTATGAAAAAATAAGCGGATGTCCCCAATGACCACATGACATGAGTAGAGGGAAGGCCCAACATATTTAAGTACATAGATCATGTATCTATGTATGCATGTATCACACTTAAATGATATGAGAAATAAATGTATATATAAAGTATTGATATTCCATTTAGCAACATGGAACCAACAACACATACACTATGAAGCTAAAAGAATATATAAATGCTACAGATGTTTTTGTATTTATTTTAGTAATTAATAAATACTTGGAAATAAATAACTATCATATGATATCATCTAGTGGATACTCATAGATATCTCCCCATTCTGAACCTAGTGAAATAAAATGTTTGTAATACCAAGCAACATGTATAGGTGCAATGTATGTCACTATAGAATTTGTAATGCTATGTGGATTTATAATAGGACTCTATGGTCATGTAAATAATCTAAGGAATGAGGATTCATGTATCCCATCATTGATTAATTTGTATTTTTTTGGGATAGTAATATAAGTTCTCTAGATAACTGAATATGGTGTATAGTAAATGCGGATTACGTAAAATCCATTATGGATCTTTGATGCAAGTCTCTTAGGTATCAACTTCTGATGAAAGGGTATCACCTATTTCTTACCCTTTTTTTTAGGTTTAACCTTAGTAGGTTTGATAATTAATTATCTAAACTTGTCTTATTTAAGTAGATGTTCATATAGAATTAGAGAAACTATAATTACCCAATTAACATGAATGTATATAACACACCCATATAAGGTACTTATCTAAGTGTATTTATCCAAGGTCATCCCAATAACATATCAAAGATCCTTGTGTAATTTATAACTAATAAGGTAGAAACCACATGTGTGTGACCTACCTATAAGTATCAGTCAATCTCATCAAGAAATTTTAGTGAGGTCCCATCAAATGTTGTAACTAATCTAGTCAAATGACGTACATCATGATGTTTATGACATAAATGTGTAATTAATATCATGAAATAAATGTTATTTATTTCATAATTATCAATCATATAATTATTTATAGGATAATGATTAAGGTATGCTTGAATTAATAAATAATGATGATTGTAATCATCATACATAATCTCATCATTATCAAAATTAGTAAATTATGTCTAAACCATATGAGGTGTACAACATGTATGAGTACCAATATAATAATCCAATGGGTTTCAATAATATGATTGAGGATGATGTGAATTGTATGAACCTTCTACTTCTAGATACTTCTTATTATGGTATTATAAAGGATTGTTAAATATTTTCCACTTTTGTTGATCAACAGGTGCAAACTTGATTTCTTCCGAGGGTCACCAAATGTAATCTCTTGTTAATAGATGAGGTCTTAGATCTTATGCTTAAAGATAAAACATATATTAGTAGAATGCCTAGGTCCTTTGTGACAGTCATAATAATCATTTGTGTCATACCCTTAGGGTAAATGTCTACTCATATCAACCTCTATAGGATGCATGAGATATATGAGGTGATAGTCTACAATATATGGGAGCAATAAAGTGGGAGATATATGTAATAGTGTAAACTATATTCTTTGTGTATTGGATAAGACAAGTCAATTAGGTTTTTATGACACCACATTAACTATGGTAATTATTTCCTTTTTAGGTTAAGGACGTTTTAACTTCTAACATGGTTTGATAAAATATGGTATTAGATATATATATATATATATATATATATATATATATATATATATATATATATATATATATATATATATATATATATATATATATATTTGGTTTGTTTTCTTCATATTTAAGTTTTTTAAATGAGATAAGTCTTGTTTCATAATCGCAAATAATATCAAATAAGTTATCGAAAGATTTGATGTTTTTAAAAACAATGGATTCATGTAATGGGTAAATTAAACTCTACATGAATATTGTTTGAATCTCTTTATCTATAATTATATTGGCAATTTTAGCTAACATTTTATTTTATCTTAAGACATATTAATTGATAGGTTCATTGGTTCCTTTCTTGAATTTTGAAAATTGGGCATAGGAAGCCTATTCGGTGACATTGATAGATGAGTGTGAAAAGAATTGATATTCAATAGGTATAAGTGTGATTACTAATTGGATAGGTAAATCATAAAACCACCTCAAATTAGAGTATTTTAAGCTCCTTGGACATAATTTGGTCAAAATTTTATCAAAAGAGGCATAATCAAGGCATGCTTCATAAAAAAATTGAAGATTCTATTTAGGATCACCTTTTACATCATAAAATATGAAATTAGGTGAAAAAAATCTATTTGACAAGGGTTAACTAGATATCTCTGGTGAAATATGAGTATGCAACACCTCTTATGAATCTATAGCATAAGCTGATTTTATGGAATTTTGTTAAATATTTTAAACCATAGTTTGAAAATATTTTATAGTTTAAACAATAGCTTGGACATATTAATCATTAATAATTTGAGAAGATACTAAATGAGGTTTATCCATTGATGGGTTGACATAGGCATTGAAATATTCAATTGGATTAAATTATTAAGGTTTCTCACGTAATATGTGGAAATAGTAGTTTTATGGAATAAAGGTGTGAATGTAATCATATTCCCCCATTTTGTGTTGGTATATTTATTGGAATGTAATCATTTTTGGTACCTTCTAAATATTCACCATCACTAGGTGAATAAACCTTAACCTTAACATACTTATTGATTTCATCTCTTGTAACATATAAAATTACATCTATTAAACCCTTATTGTTATTAAGATGATTAACTAGTGCTTATTTATCTTCCATTTAAAGAAGAGGTTTTTTATTAAGATGGTCCATTGCATACAAATGAATAACCTTAGAATTTGAATAAAACTACAAGAAAACTAAACCCTAGCTATGTGAAAACCATAGGAATTAAATAAAAAATCATCCATATATATCAAGTTCACAAAATGTTTAACCCTCAATTATAGATTAAGGAATATAGGGTTAAAGGGGATAGATATAACATAGGTAACATGGGTGATAAAATATATCTATATCAGAACAATTACTTTTCAAACTTAAATAATTATTTTTATTAATTAAAATAGTGAGATATGTTACAAATAGTAAGTAAAACCAATGGTTGATATTACAATAAATGGAAAAAAATGGTGTTTATTTACATTATTGTGCTCATTGAGATATGATGTGGAACATACTACATAAAAACTAGACCTAGACTCTAGATGACTCATCAGATTCTATAAATTTTATCCTTTGTGACCTCAAACACTTGTGTCAACCTCAAATGGTTGTGCCAATGCTATTGTCTAACTTGGACACTTGTGCTTAAGATATAAATCCTCCTAAACAATATGTGACCACGTATAATGTTATAGGTTCTATGTCACTTTCTCTTTAGTGTGCTCAAATTTATCTCATGGATTGTCACTTATTATCAAACAAAAAACCCTAGCTCTTCATTTTCATAGTGATTGTGGAAAAAATTGGTTTGTAGGATCATAGTGTCCAGTTAACCCCAAATACATATTCATAATTTGGTAATATTTACAGATAAACTAATTCAAATAATTTATTAGACTCATTTAATTTTAACCTACATTTTAGTCTTGTGTGTGCAAAAGGATGAAATATTTGATAAGCAAGTATAATAATTATCTACCTTGTAACTTGAAAAATATTGCTCATGGGCTGCTCCTATAGTAGTCAAAACCTTTAGATTTGTTTTACCTATGATTTATATATAAATAGGGTAAAATATGGAATTATTTCTCCCTTCAATGGTTGAATAAATGATTTTGGTAAGTTGTCTTATGCATTGTTTAGATTGTGCTATGTGTTGAATGAATGAGGATTGATCATGTATGTATACCAGTCCTTTTGGAGAATTTATTACATTAAATGACTTAGGATGACCATAAGTACATGTTAAAATTTAAAATTTTATGAATTTTTAGGGCACTAAACTCTTTTTTTATGATTGGACACTTTCATAGACATATAAAACTAAATGGGACACAAGTTCAGGGTAGCTGGAAAATAAGCACATGTATAGAACTTGTAGAAAGAGAAGATGATCAAATTTTTAAAATTATGAGTATGACTCATATGTCTGAGTCATAAGAATTAAATTAGTTATACTACGAGTTAAGATATTTTGTATAGATAATAATGTTTGTAGGTATTATCATTGATGTCAAAGATTGTGTCATGGGTGCATTAATGTCAAAGGTAATGATGAAGTGGTGATGTCATGATGATGATGATGAGTTTGGGCCTGAAGTTGTGCAAGGCATGCTCTAGATGCATATGAGCTAAGGTAAGTATTTTTTGAGGCTTATCATATCATAGCTAGCATGTTAATATGGTTTTAGGTCAAGGAGAGAAGATAAGCATGTGAATAGTGTGTGGGCATAGGCTTGGTAGCCTAGTATATAAGCATATATCTTAAATATATACTTGATACAAAGTTTATGAATGTTATGGATGATGAGATCATGTTTTAGAGGTCTTATGGGGTATCAAGAGTGATTAAAATGCTTATGGTAATGCTTGGTGTTCATCCAGTTCTTCATTATGTTCATCTTGGCATAGTTGGTTCTGTGACAAAAATATGAGTAGGCATATTGATGACCTAATATTTCACACATGTGAAGGTTCTAGGAGTAAATTGATATATGGATGGATTACCCTATGTGATAATATCATATGGTTAAAATTTTAGGTCATGCGATTGAGTAAAATCAAATTTATTAAGGAGCAAAGTTGGCTTCTTAGATAGATTTACTATGTTCCCATACTTAGCCACACCGTCACTACACATCATACAGATATGGATGAAATAATAGGTTTGAGAATTTATTTTTGGTACTTAGAAAGTCATCCTAGGTCAACAGAGTTCATGGAGATATTATTTATATTTCCAAGAAATTGCCCTAAAAATTTGGACACTTGAAGTGTTTTCTAGGTCAAGTTATAAAGCTTCAAAGATGATCTTATAGACTATGTCAGGCTAGAGACCGCTAAGTTTATTTGTGCTGAAGTCTGAGGTCACTAGTCAATATATCTAATGGTGCATGTTAAATTATAGATCTTGATCTAACATTACATGTAATATTCCATATGTCAAAGAGTGTATACGTTAGTGGCAAGTGTCACATCTACAGACCTTAGATAGAAGATCAATGTTTTGTGGGCATTCATACTTTTAGAAGATTGATGGTACAAGTGAAAGTCAAAGATTTAAATGTGCAGAAGGCATGTAGAGCTTCCAAGTGGCATAATCATGGGATCTTAGAGCTTATATAAATGATGAGTGCTAAAATATAAAGACCTAGTTAATCCATATAGATCAATAGAGCACATTTGTTCTAAATTATCAGGAACCATTGATGTGATGACAAGTGTTCAAAGTTTAACAATTTTCTCAGTGACTATTGGAATTCAAATATTTAAATTTGTGAGGGAAGACCAATCTATAGTTTTTGTGCTATAACTTTTGATATATATGGAATTTGATCATGGTGTAAAAATAAAAGTTGTAGAGGACTTCAATGCACATAGAGAGAACCTAGAGGTCTAAGTGTTTGTATAATTATGGATAATCATATCTAAATTTGACTATGTGTTTGACCGTGGTCTATAAGTGACCGGAGAGGGATAATTGAGATTGTTTTTATGGAATTTGGATGTTTAAAGGTTATTTACCTATTTAAGAGTGTCATAGACTCTCTAGGGATGATTTGTGGCTACTTTGGAGGTTTGACCTATCCATATTTTGTATGAACAAATGCTAAAAATTGATTGTATGTTCATTTTTATTGATTGTATGTATAGAGTGTTGTTTGGGATAATTATGCTATAGAATAATTGTGTTGTGATGGATGCTATCACTTAAGATGGACATATAGATTATGTGTCATGTGTCCATGTATTTAAAATTTCCCATGCATTCTTAGTTTACTTGGAAAAGTGTCAAAGAGGTGAATGGGTCTTCATATGACGTAAAAGGTGACTTAGGTCTATTTGAAAGAGGGTTGTTCTTAAAGGTGACCCATGTTAGATGCCTTAAGGGTGAAGGCATGTGTTATAGCTAATAAGGAAGGTTGTGAACGTGATATTCATGAAGGCTCTATAAATAGTTAAATAAAAGATGATGATTTATAGACTTGCGAGAAGAGGTGTGGTTGAGTTTTGAAGAGTAAAGGAAAGAAGAAAAGGTGGGTGCATGGTGGAAGTATTTAAGAATAGAGTAGGCTGATGACTGTGTGTATGAATGATAGGTCATATTTATGATGTCATAATAGCTCTCTTTTAGGTTTAAAGATTAAGGATGAGTCAAAAAATGTATATAGATCCGAAAGGTGGTTTTGGATGTTTTCTAGTTATGTGAAGTGAAGGGGATGATATACATGGTATCTCTATCACAATGGCAAGCAGTCAGTGATCAGGAGATGTTCATTTCATAGGTGTTGGGAGGGTGATCAACATTTAGGTTAGAAGGACTTGACCAACAGGTGGTCAAAAGGACTTGATCATCATAGGGGAAGGTGATCCTTGTGAAACAAGTGTTTCACTAAAACCAGTTAGAAGGACTTGATCATCCTAAGGGTAGGTGTTCCTTGTGAAACAAGTGTTTCAATAAATTTTGGTCAAAAGAACATGAAGAGTTTCATGTTTATTATCATCTTATATGAAAATTAGTCCATATTTTTGTAGGCTGGAGAGTGGGTTTTATTCACCAAGAGGGTTTCCCACATAGATTTTTTATTGTGTGTGTAATCTTGCATTATCTATTTATTCATTGCTATAAACATATTGAAGGCTTCATGAATGGTTGTATTGAATGCATAAGTGTTTAAGGGGTTTGGAAATTGAATTTGATTATTTCCACCATTGATTCACCCTCTAGTTGTTCGTACCTATAATAATCGGTATGAAAGCAGGTCCTTTGATAAAGGCCTGACAGCTTGAAGGAGATCCAAGGTACAATATGGGTAGCCATCAATTTCAAGGAGGTTTTTCCACTAAGGAAGCACCAATATTCAATAGATTCAATTATTATTTTTATATTGTGATGATGATAACCTACATCATGTACCTAGGGTTTAAAACTTGTTAATCTGTTATGGATGGTTATTCTTCTCCTACTATTAATCCATCTAATACTATAGATAAGAAGTTGTTTGAGAATAATTCTAAGGAAATGAATGCTTTCACTTGTGGTCTTTTAGAGACTGAATACACCAAGGTAATCCATTCCATATCTTCCAAGGAAATGTGGGATAAATTGAAGAATATTTATGAAGGAGATTCAAAGGTTAAGTTGGAAAATTTACAGAATCATTGAAGATAATCTGAGAGTCTTAAGATGAAGGAACAAGATTATGTAGCGTCCTTTCTACAAAGAGTTGATGAGATTGTGAATATCATTAGAGGTCTTATAGAGAAGATTGAATAAGCTACTATAGCTCAAAAGGTATTAATGTCTCTCTCTCTCAAGTTTGATTCTAAATTATCTACTGTAGAAGAAATTCACGATCTTAATTAATTGAATATGGATGAATTTCATGTCATTCTTATTGTGTATGAGATGAGAGTCACTGATGATAAACCACCAAAGAAGGAAGAAACATTGAAGATATAAATGTAGACAAAAAATTAGTTAATGTAAGAAACTTAAGGAGGATGACATATCTGATATTGATGAAGATGAACTAATTGATTTGTTTATAACAAAATTGAAAGCACGATCAAACAAGTATAAGGGTAAACTAACCTTCAAATTATTTTATTATGGATCAGTAGGACATTTTTATAATAAGTTCCCTCATAAGAATAATAAATATGATGTTTGGTAACATGGTGATGGCCAAGATGAAGATGAGAAGACATACAAGCATCACAAGAGGACGACGGGATGTAGAAGGTTTGACAACAAGAAGTACTTCAAGGATAAGAATAGTCTCTACACCAAAGAGTATTAGAAATCATTAGATGAGATTGAAGAGAATGACTCAGAGTATGATCATGGTCCTATTGAAGATGACTACCTCTTCATGGCTGAGGAAGGAAGTTGTTCAAATCAAAAGGAATCCACGTGGAGTGTTCAGATGATGATAAACATGAGGTAGACTATGATATTGAACTGATGAATGCTCTTGAAGAACTAAAAATAAGATGAAGTATCAAATTAAGGACTATGAGGAACAATTTAGTGTGTATGAAGCAAGAATGAATGAAGACACCAAGGAGCATGAAGATATAGTCAAGCATCTCAGTTGTCAATTAGAAATTTTGTCTACAAAACTCAAAGCTAAATAAGATAAATGTCTAAGGTATGTAATTTAAAATGAGTCATTAAAAGATGAGTTAGAGAAGATATCTAGTAAGATGCAATAATTAGTGAGATTTGAAAAGAGCTCAAGTTATCTAGATAATATTACAAGTGGTCAAAAGCATACAAGTGATATAACTAGTCTAGGATACAAAAAAGAACCATAAAATGCAACTGAAGACAAGATGAAGACTAAAGTAAATCAGACCTTGAAGGTCAATAATCAATCAAGGAATGAACATGTTGGCAGAGTAAAGACAAATCATATTAGATAACCAAATTCCTTGAGGTATGTAAGTTTCAATGGTTACTATTACACAGGCAATTAGTTTGGGCATATAGCTAGAGAATGCAAGAGACATTTTAGAAATGAGTTTGTATATAACTATGATAGGGGTCATTAGTTAAAATTTGAGTCTTATTCAAAAGGAGTATTTTGTTTTAATTGTCAAAAGAATGGACATATTACAAGATTTTTTTCTAATCTGAAAAGGAAAGATAAGCTTCCTAAAAAAGGTATAATGTGCTTCAACTATCAAGAGAGAGGTCATATTGCTAGATTCTACAAGTAAAGGTCTACAAGACAAAATAGGTTTAATCAAGCTCTTAGAGTGAAATAAAAATAGAAAGTTAAGTCGTAGAAATTAAAGGTGGTAAGTGTGATTCATGATGAGTCTATAGGTCTAAGTAATTTTTTGCCTATGGTGAAGAATGATACAAAACTTAGAGAGTGCCAAGATCTATGATTAACTACTCGTGTTTTGAATGAAGAGACCAAGCTCAAGGAGAATACCAAGGTTCTAGTTGAGTCTAGTTCTAAGGTGTGTTTAGATGCTAATGAGAAACCTACTATGTGTGAACAAGTTTCAAACTTGGTTCCTATGTTGTCAAGGTCTGAAGGTGATGTTATGTAATTCAAATAAGATACTTTAGTGGTCAACATATGTTAATATTCTATAGTTTCTCCAAATTTTTTATATCCTATCATAGAAGAGAAAGTGAGTTATGTAGAAAAGGAATAAGTTGTCAACGTTTAGACTAATAAGTCTTATAGATATAGAAAAATTCTAGTGGTTACTGAGGAGATGTGGGCCACCCCTATCTTCACTTTATTTTAAGAGCATTGTGGTATAAAGGAGGTATTTGTCTAAGCTTCTTAAGAGACTCCTTTTTTTGGAGAAGCAAGAGTTTCTATGGTGTTCATCAGAAGGTCCTAGAATGTAAGAGATGAGTGTTTCCAATTAGAGTTATTATGTCAAGATGGGAGAAGTGCTTTAATTAGCTCATAATGTGTTTTTGCTATGTATGTAGTGTCTGCAGGATCAAAATGGGTGTTTGTAGGTGTATAATGAGATTCATAAAATGTCAAGAAGATTTTGGTGCTCATAAATGTCTTTGTACTTATTTATGATGTGTTCTAAGTGGTTTTGTGTCTTGATGATCATATTTTTTGCCTATTGGAGGTTTTTGTGTGCTCCTGGGTTTATCCTTCTTGATGAAAATCAAAGCCATGGTATAGGAAGTCAAGGTTACCAAAGGTGTGAATTGTCAAATCTTGCTTTAGAAGTGTGTGATGGTTGTAACCTGGTGTGAAAGAATTTTTAGAGGTGGGTATTGACCAGAAGGAGGTTTGTTCACCTTGTTTGTTTTGACATTCTAGAGTTTTGGGTTATGGTATAAAAGTGGCTTGCATTATCATTTAATGTTTATGGATTATTAATAGGTTGATTAGGATAAATTGGTTGTCAAATCAAGATTAATATATATTTAAATGTTTTTATTTTTCAAATTATTCATGTTTTTATCAAAATGGAGGCTTAATTAGCTACTAGATTTGTGAAAGAAGTATGCTACAGAGGAGGTTATAGGTGATGTAAATTTTTGTGATTAAGAGGGTGTATGAGATTGATCTTGATATGAATTTTCAGGTCTTGAAATTATGTCTACTTAAATTTGTGGGATCTACAGGTTCTAGGTAGGGTTATAAGGAGTTTAGACAGGCCTAGTGTGAGGATTTGATGTTTTTGCCTACTTTATCCAAAATAACATGGTAGGAGTGTTTCAAGGTGAATTATAATTTATTTTAGATCATGTCCCTATTTGGTGAGTGCTATGAATTTATTTTGGTGGTCCTTGAGGTGATTTGAGAGAGAACGCTAGTAATCCTGTATGGTGGTTCTTCATGATGTGTGAAGATTTTAAGATGCTCAAGAGGAGCAATGGATCAGAGATATTAGGGGGAGTCCCTCTTAGTCTTTTAAATTTTATTTCAATCATATTTTGGTGTTCATGTGTGTTTAGTCCTCATTAATATCCATGCATGATGAAAGAGGAGTGTTGTCATAGTGCATGGGTGAGAAGTACAAGGTGGTATGCACAGAGTTATGGTGAACTAACTAAGATAGATTGAGTGGATTGAAGAGACATGAGTGATATTAGGGGAAGAATATGTTAGATTATTCAATTCATATTGAAGATGTGGTGATATCTTTTATAGATGATATCTCAATAAGGATTGATATGATGACTTGATCAAACCTAGTAATAATTGTGAAAAATATGTTTGAATATTCATGCATAAGCAAAGGGAGCTTGTGAGTTCTATAGGTAAATAGGTAAAAGGATAAGAATCATACAAATTTTAGATTTATGCATTTCAAAGGGGAGAAATTATTTCGTATGAGGTATTTAAGTATCCTGAGCACCTAGAAGTTTATTTTAATACGTTCATGATGTTAAGAGGAGCTTGGTCATTGTTTATTCCACTTTGTCATTAATGGTAAAAGGGGAGAAGGAAAATATGAGGTTTACATCAATGAAAATGGGTGATATTATTGGCAAGTATTGTCATTGAAGTCAGATATTGATGTCATGTGTGCATTAATATCAAAGGTAATGACAAAGTGGTCATGTCATGATGATGATGAGTTTAAGCCTAAAGTTATACAAGGTAGGATTTGGATGCATATGATTTAAGGTAATTATTGTTTCATGATTATTATATTGTATCTATCATGTTGATATGGTTTCAGGTCAAGGAAAGAAGACATGCATGTGAACAGTGTGTTGCCATAGGCTTGGTAATCTATAATGTAAGCATGGATCTTTAATATATGCTTGAAGGAAGCTTATGAATGTTATGGATGATGAGATTATATTTCAAATGTCCTATGTGGTGTCAAGAGTACTTGAAATGATTATCGGAATGCTTTGTGATCATTTAGTTCTTCATTATGTTTGTCTTAGCATAGTTGGTTCTGTGATAGAAAAATATGAGTAGGCATATTGATGATGTTATATTTCACACATGTGAAGGTTTTTAGAGAAAATAAATATATGGATGTATTTTCATATGTGAGGAGATCATATGGTTCAAATTTTAGGTCTTGAAATCTATCACAACAAAAGTTACTAAGGGGAAAAGTTGGCTTCTTAGACATATTCACTATGTTCCCATACTTAACTAGACAATCATTGCACACCATATAGATATGGATGAACCAAAAAGTTTGAGAATTTATTTATTGTACCTAGAAAGTCAACTAAAGTCAAAGGAGTTCATAAATATATTGTCTATAGTGCCAAGAAGGTCCCCTAAAATTTTGGACTCTTGAAGTATTTATAGGTTAAGTTATAAGGCTTCAAAGTTTTTCTTTTAGACTATGTCGGGCCAAAGACTGTCAAGTCTAACTATGCTAAAGTGTGAGGTCACTAGTCATTATATCTAATAGTGAGCATTAAATAGTAGATCTTGATCCAATGGTGCACATAAAATTCAATATGTTAAAGAATGAACATAATAAGGACAAGTGTCATGTTCATGGATCTTGGATAAGACATCAATGGTTCACATGCCTTCGTACTGTCAAAAGATTGATGGTGTGAGTCAAACTGAAAGAGTCAAATGTGTAAAAGGCACATAGAGATACAAAGTGACACAATCATAAGAGATTGAAGCTTAGATCAATAGTGAGTGTTACAAGATAAAGACTTATTTAATCCACATAGATCAATAGAGTGTATTTATTCCAAATTATCAAGAAGTAATGAGATGATGATAAGATATTGAAGTTTAATAAGTTTCTTAGTGACCGTTGGAATTCAAATATTCAAATTTATGAGGTAAAACTAGTCTATAGTTTTTTGTGCTATAACTTTTGATATATGTAGAATTTGACCATGGTGTAAAAATTAATGTCGTAAAGGATTTTATGTACATCCATAAAACCTAGTTAGAAGGTTTGAATGTTTTTATATTTGTAGATATTAATCTCCAAAGTTGACTATTTGTTTGACCATGGCTTGTAAGTGACCCGAGAAGGATAATTGAGTTTGTTCTGACGATATTTGGATGTTTCAAGGTGACTTAGCTATTGAAGACTACTGTATACTCTCTAAGGATGATCTGTATCTACTATAAAGGTTTGACCAATCCATATTCTATATGAAAACATGCTTAGAAATTATTTGTGTGTTCATTCTTGGTGATCATATGTACAAGATGTTGTTCGAGCTAATTTTTTTGTAGTAGAAGGTCATTGCGATGGATGTTATCACTTAACATGGACCTATAGATTGTGTGGCATGGGTCTATATATTTGAATGTGTTCTTGTGTTCTTAGTTTTATTGGAGAAGTGTCAAAGAAGAGGTGAATGGGTATTTATACGACCCAAAAGGTGACTTATGAATATTTTAAACAAGTTTTTGCTTAAAGGGGACCCTTGTTACATGCATTAAGGGTGAAGGCATGTGTTGTGGCCAACAAGGAATGTTGTGAACATGATATTCATGAAGGATATATAAATAGTGAAATCAAATATGA
>JARHVA010009964.1:37500-240230 GCA_037957365.1 Torreya grandis | reverse complement strand
ACTATAATCTAGAAATTATGCCAAGTGTGGAAAACATATCTCTATGACATACCCCACTAATATTCTTCCCCTTTGAGGTGAGGTAAATATAAATCATGAGTTTCTCATTTATTATCTCAAATATAAATATGGGATGTAGCCATGACTAATATTAAAATAAGAGATAATTGAGAAGTTTTTCTCACTTGATTTCTCAGTAGATAATTCTTTGGTAGCTTTGTAAGTGATTACTAGGTAGGTTTTATGTGAGGAATGAATGAGGGATGATCTTGTATTTATAAAAATACTCTTGGAAAATATCTCACAATAAGTCACTTAGGCCAACCATAGGGACATGTTATAGTTTTAAATTTTATGACTTTAAGGCACTAGACACTTTTTAGGAGAAGGGACACTACTATCGACGTAGGTGTCTAATTGGGATTCAAGTGTATAGGAAGCTTGAAAACATGTACATTTATAATACTCATAGAGACATATTATAAGTAGGTTTATAGCATTTTCAAAATGATATAAGGCTTGGGTCATTAGAATAGTATGTGGTCGAACTAAGAGATAATAAATAAACATAGAGATAAAAGATGCAAGTCTTTCAACAACAAGAAGGTTTTAAGAACTAAAGGGTACAATCATGAGAGGTAATTTCCATGTATACAAGACTGAGGTGTTATATAATTCATGTTTAATATCTACACCAAGTATTTTATCAAATTAACTTCATATTCTTAGTCCAAACCTATGATCATGGCTTGTATATGGAATTTCATGGTATACTGTTACACACATTAACCATTCATTTCCTACAATAGTTTCAATTAATATTTTGATATGTTATATTGAATTAGGTAAAATTTATTACATAATAATTCTTTAAAATCATCTAAATTATCTATAATTGACTTCTTCCTTTCAGAATATGCTAGATATGTTTCTCACCAAACTAGAGCATGACCTTACAAAATGATATGTGCAAAGGTAATCCTTTGTGCCTCAGTTAATTAATTTACAATATAGTATACCTCCATTTGTTTCAACCATTTATCTATAATTTTAGTACCTACTTATCCTCAAAGTATGTACTTTCAACTTATGTTTCAATATTGAAAGGAGCATTTTAAAAATTTATTATATCTTTATCTTTTTGTTTTTTAGGTTCTTCTTCATCCTCATTCATGGTATCTTCTCCACTTTCAAATTTACCTTCTTTATGGGGCTCTTTTATGCCAAGATTTTTGACTCTAGAGCAAATCCTAACATCTATAGACTTTAATTTCCTTGTCACGAGCATTTTTTATTAATAGTGTCTTGGGAATTCATCACACTATTCATGTATGATTCCAATGTAGTTACTATATTGACAATACTTTATTTTACTTTGTGATCCATTTATCTCATTTATCAATTCTAGTTTCTTATAGATATATCTGAATCACAAGGCAACCATTCTCCTTCTTAATATCTTTTCACCATTATACAAATCGCTCATAATTTTCCACAAAAAACACAAATATTAATATGTTCTCATACAAAAATGTTTTATAAATTTAAAATCACTTTCTATAATTCATAGAGTCAAAACTTGTTGTTCTACTATGAATTTACTCCAAAAAAACACATTGATCCATATAATGATATATAATTAGTCTATATTTATTATGTTAGAAGATGAAAACACATAAGAACTAAACATAAATGTAAATACATCTAGATATAACTCATAACAATGGATACAATTGATATAAAAAATTTTGACTTAGAAAACCCCATAACGTGTATGGAAAAACTAGTTGGAAGAGGCAATTTCTCTACTTCCTATCTTATATTAGTCAATAATAAACTAAAATGAGATGTAAAATAGGTAAAACAAATAAAAATCACACTCACAAATATTTACCCATTATTTCTTACCTTCAATCCTTCCTACAAACATCTAAACACTTGCTTTGTTCACTTATCCCTTCCTATACCTATGTCATCCTACTTATATAGCCCTTGGATATGTATTTCATGCCCTAAAATCTCCCAAACCATCTAATAATTCAAAGAGACATTGTTTATGTTTTATAAATAGCCTTTTAGATGTTGCAGGGAAAAATTTAGTGATTTTAAGACTACCATTTGTAGGATACGACAATTATAAAACCATGATTTTATGAAGTAGTGATTTATCATGAGTAATAGAACTTCTCCTTAAAGCTATAATGATGATTGAAACAATGTCTACTGATGTCACATGATGAATGAGATATTTTTTGGATCCTTATGGATCATCAAGTTAGTGCTTAAGTCTTCAAGCTTAAGTGATATGTCAACATCATCAGTGTGAGTATCATTTTATTTGTTGCACATGATCAAGTCTATGCAAGACTTTGGATGATCTAGGAAAAGTATACCATTTAAAATTTATTGTAGAGACCCTATTTGAATAGAGTATGGAGATCATTGTAATGGATCATAAGGAACATATATCTAGGGTACATGGAGATCTAGTTTGAGGTAAAGTTTATATAATTTGATAATGAAGTAATTAGAAGTAAGGGGTTAAAGCCAAAAAGTGGCTAAAAGATAATATCCAAAGTGATTTTATGAGATTTTATAGAGAAAATATACACATCATTATGCATATGTGGTTGGGAGAACTCAAAAATTCACATGCTTGGATTGAATATTAGATGAAGTAGTTGAAGGAATTAAAATAAGAATGGATAAGAGCTATGGACATTTGGTGGAGAGGCATTTTTAAGAGTTACTTGTTATTAATATTTAGTTTTTATGTATTCATGTCCTAAGGAATTATAATTTTATTTTCTAAGGGAGCCTTATTATCACACTAAATTTCACCCTCCTTACTTAGGTGATATCATGGAGACACCTCTAGGTTGTGGGTGGCCTAATCAATGAGGTGAATCTATAGATAGGGTTATCTCCATTGATGCTTCAACTTGAAACTAAAAATAATCATATTGATTTCTATGGAAAGGGATAGAGGAAGAAAATTAAAAAAATAAGGAGGTGATGTACCAAATTAATACCCTTCACTTGCCCATACTTTGCTAAAAACATGAACAAGGACTAAAACCTATTAAACTAACTCAACATGAGTCTCCAAGCATCAATATTTCAATATGAAGTTGAAAATAAAGACTCTAACCAAGAGGGGATGATCAAGAGGTCTAATAGGAGACACTAATGAAGAAATATCCACACTTAGCCAATGAAAGACCATCTAATACATTCCATATGATTTTCTAAGATGACTAATTAATTCTAAGAAGGTAGAGAGATAGGAAAAATGAAAGAGAGATATGACACTAATGATAGAATTCATAAATTAACCATGAAATGTATACTAATTATATTATTGATAAGGATTAAAATAATCATCTATTCACTCTAATAGCAAAATTACAAGTGTTTGTATGAGTAGGGATTCACCACACTTAGGTTGAGGATCCATTACAAGCCTTTCAAGGGAGTAGTGAGAAGTAATGTTGAGAGAGTCCATGAAAAGTGTATTCATTAAAAATTTAATTAAAATTCCAAGTGGAAGATTCCAACAATAATATTATCATTCTGTTCAACAAGTGTAACTTGATGAAATGATGTCTTCTTCAAGGTGGCATTGGAGTTATTGATTTACTTGTTGATTCATTATTCTTATTAAAACTACCCTCCTTATTTGATTAAGGGGTTAAATATTTCATAAATACCTCCACCACATTTATATCTCTTCTTGACACCTCATAATGTGATATAAAAATCCTCAAACTGATGTAACAGGTCTAACATCTCATATGCCCATTTTGTTATCTTGCCAAGCTTGTTAAATGCATAGTGAGAACCATTAGCTTGGTGAATCCACATGATTTTTGGAGAGAAGAGGAATAATGAGGATTTTAATTTTTTTTCATGTTTTCACATACCTCCATGAAATTTTTTATCCCTCTACTCCACCTAAAACTCTAAAAAATGCCCAACTTGGTCTTTTTAAGCCTTAAGAAGCCCTGAATTGGCTTATGGGGTCAAAAATGAGTTTTAAGGCTGACTTAGATATATTATTGGGTTAATTGGAAATTTATAAATGGTTTATATCTATGAGAGTTTAAAAAACTCAAAAAACATTCATAAACTCCCAAACAAAAATTCTTTCTAAACCTATTTATTTTCTGCTCTGTAAAGGAGTATAAACATGTGTTTTGGATATTTTTATCTCATCATGTTATTTACATAATTTAAACCACTTTTAAAATATTTTATATGTTTTTACTAAACTTTATTTCAAATTTCATGAGTTTTAGATCTCTAAAACTCAATTTATGACGTTTTAAACTGTTGCTTCACCTTGCATTTTCTTCATATATATAACTGTAGGTCTGTATTTTGGCAATTTATTGACTTATATTAGGTATAAATACATTATTATTATTTAATTATAATTTATATGAAAATTTATAACAATTACAATCATTTTTTACATTCAATAAAGCAATAAAACTTCATAAAAACACCCTTTTAGGCGTGCAACTTTCCCAAAAATAAAAAACAATGAGGAAATCCTTTTAGATGGGTTAATGACTTCTTGATTTGAGTTTTTCAAGTGCTGAAATTTTATTATGAGGATGTTAATATGTCATTTTTGATGTGTTTAGGCCATTTTTTATGATTATTTAGTCTCCATCTTATTTAAAATGCATTCCCACTTGAAAACCCTTTATGGTCAAACCTACAATGTGTCTAATATGGAGATCTTTTATGCATTCAATGCCTATAAATGCCAAATGGATGTTGTAAAATTGTTTGATAGGATTGGCAATACCTTTAAAAAACCACATAATCCTTATTTTTTAACATAGAGTTCATAAGTTCCTACAAATTGAGAAAATCAAGCCTAAGAGTTTTAGGAGGGTTTAAAGGTACCTTATTATCTTAATGATTATTCATAAAGAATAGCCATTAAAACATATAAATAATGCATAAAATTTCAATGTAAAAATGGAATCCATAAACCCCTAGGATAATTAGATCCAAAACTTCTTCTCTTGTATGAACAAGCACTGTAAATTGTCCTTTAGTTGGCTACCAAGAACCTGATGAAGTATTTGATGCATTCTCTGAATCGACATGAATTTTAAAATCTCAACCAAGAATGGATTAGCCTTGATGAATATATATTAACATAATATCACCATTTAAGTTTTTTGAAATTCATTTTAACCTTCTTTAATGGCTCATGACATGTGTTTGTAATTATTTTGCAAGTTATCATTGCTCTTTTAAGACTTATAACTATCATTTCTAACTTGTACCTAATCATATACATGTTGATACCTATTCATGGAGTTTGGAAAGTGTATTGGTATATAAAAGACACTATTTTTTACTTATAGGTGCTATTATAATACTTCAAAAGACATTGACTAAGCATGAAGTGTTTGGACTCTACAAAATGACTCATGAGACTTAAGGTTCATCTAAGTGACTTATTACATGTTTTTTATATCTATGCCAAGGATAATTTAATTAAATTATACCATATAACCCATTATAAAAATTTATTGTGTAATAAATAAGCTTTGGGTAAGGATTAGGCTAGGTAAAACATTAACTTTAACTTCTCCAAAAACCTGAACTTATGCTAAACTACCTTAATTTCTCTAAAACATAGAATTGGACTATTTGTCTCTCATGGATTTGTCTTCTCATGAAATTTCTCACTAATATTATCATACTATATTGATGATTTGTCATATTACCAATGCATAAACTTGGAATAAGCACAAACTTAAAATCTTCAAAAGAACCTTAACATTGTCAAAGTTACCTTAAATAGTACTAAGTATTTCATGGGATAGGACCATGGAGATTAATAATGAAACTGAAAGTCATGAATCTTGGATTTGGACTAGACCTATAATACCTTTCCATCACCTAATTTCCAAATAATAAGACATCACCTAATGATAAATCATGAAATCAAAATCATGGCTTACTAGAGGCCATTAACAAAGTCAAAAAAGTTTGGGTAGCAAGTTTTTAATGTTGCTCATCTATGGTAGCCAATTTTGGATAACAAGCCTAATTTTTTTGTGTGTAAATCCTAATCTAGATTAAAATTATCATGGTTGATCATGGCATTATAAACATGAGGATGAGAGGTTAAATATTCTCACACTTGGGGCTAAGTAAAGTGTGAATAAGCGTAGAGTTGAAGTTGCATGAAATTTGGTGAGAATAGAACTTATAGTAAGATGGAGTCTCTTAAAATGTAAGGAAGGATGCATAAATATAATATAATTAGGGAAAATATAATCACTACTAAGGATCCACATAGGAAGGGGAGTGCCTAATTAAGGATATACCATTGGGACCCATAAAAAGTGGGGTGGGCATGTGATTAGCTCACATAAAAGTGAAAGTTGATTCTCTAAGTTTGATGATGTGCACATGGGGGATTCCATATTTGAGGAATATCCTTGGGAATAATATGGATATATATCATAAAATGATGTGGATGAGGTTTTAGGATGCGCAAATGGTGAAGGAAATTCTAACTCTAATTTGATAGAACTAAAACCTATATGTATATAGATTTAGATAAATAAATTAATCAATAACTTTACAAAGTAAAAATATATGATATAGAAGATAATGGGAACATAGTTAAATAATAAATTATTTTAAAAATCCATGTAGAGAAAGGAGTGTGCCTATAAGAAAGGAAGTTATTTAATCTAGTGGAGGAATGAATATTGTATTATAAAGAAGAGGGGATGATGCACAAGGTTCATTTTTTGGGTGAGTGTTCTAGTGTTAAACCCCATAGTTATAAGTTATGGAGACATCATGCAAGGAATCATTAGGTCAACTTTAGTTTCAAAAGGAGGGGAAAGTAGTGGATGAGGTGGAGCTGTTCCATCAATAAATAATACTCAAAAATAACATGTAGTAACTCATCCAATGATTTTCTATAAAAATTAAATGAATTTACTAGAGTACATAGGAATTTAAGATGCCACAAACCACATTCAAAAGTTTGAGATCACATGGTGTGCAAAAGTGGTAAATGTGCCATAAAAAAACATGATATTTTACATTGACATTTTTAGATTGTGCACATACATAGTATCAAAAGTATGACCCTAATCAGATGGTTATTGATTTAGATGAGTTGAAAAAATATTTTTTAGGAAATTTCAACACTCTGGAGTTTGAGAAACAAAGCATCTCTAGATTAAAGGAGATTAATAAGGATGAAAATGAAAACATCTGCACACATGATACATTGTTTAAGTCATCATTATGAAAGTTATCTGATTATATCCATCATTGAAGCATGTTTAGTCATTTTTTGCTAGATTATTTCTAATGTTCATGAGGAAAATAGAAATTAATAATTTTTTAAATGTGCATGAAACACTGAAAGTTGTGGTTAGAATTGAAGTGCCTAGGAACTTCAATATCAAAATAAGTCCATTCCTTGTGGCGTAGATTTTTAAAAAATATGACAAAATTATAGACTCTGTCAAAATTTCCATGCAACAAGTTCTAAAGGGGGCATAGTGTATCACATGTGAAGTGGATGGACATACCAAAGGAAAATTTTACAAATAAAAATATTCACATATTGGTCCATTATAGTGTGAAGTCTTTTAGGGGATTATGAAATGTGTAATTACCAATTGTTAGAATGTGTGAAACAAATTAATATCATGTGTTACTTCAAAATTTATGACTTAAATACACATGACACATAAAATTATAAAATTATGGATAAGATTAATAAGGTGAGAGAAATAGGGTTACACTAAGCTATCATCATGTTACAACCAAAATATTAGGATGGTTATCAATACCAAGGAAGTTATACCTAATCTTAAAGTGGTTTGTTAAACTAAAACAAAGGTGGAAATATCTACCAAAACCAAGGTGATAGAGGTAACCAAACCCAAGGGGTATGTTATAATAGAGGTGGGAGATATTATAGCCACATATGAGGAGGTATAGTTAGGAGACATGGTCATATAACCTATTTTAAGTGTGGTGAGAACCACTATCAAAGGGCTTATACCAAGTATCAAACCTATGAAAATCATGGAGGGGATCAAAATATAAAAGATTATGTTAAATTATGATAAAATATCATATAGAAGGATCAAGCACAAAAGGTTGTGAGAATGATTTGGATTGGTCTAGAAATGAATCATCTAGAAAATCAAACTTATGTGTGGTGAGGTCCAAAGTTAAATATTACTATGATAAATGGGATGGAAACAAGACACACACAGATGGCTAACCCACTGATCTAGAAGGATAACATGAAATGTAGACAATAATATGGGAAGATTGTTTACCAAAACACACTTAAATAGAAATAAATCTTGTTAAAAGCACATGGAATGATAATAAATCTATAGGGCAAGGTTAAAATGATGCATGAGATGTAATATAAATTGAAGGAAAACCTAAAAATAACCCCTCATCAAAAATGAGTTGGGGGGACTAAAAAAAAATCCTTTCATTACTAAAAATAAATGGGGTAATTCCTTTATTAAAATTGTGGCTTCAACAAAGTGTAATGGAAAACCAAGTTCCATTTTAATAAAGACTATGAGTAATGTTTTTAATGAAGAATATTCCATACGATCATAAATTTAATCATTAATGCCAAGGTCAATGATTGTGAAATGAATAATATACTGATCAATATGGGCATATAATTAAATATATTGATGGAGGCATGGAATCAGACTATAATATAAGATTAGTTATTTCAATAAATATTATATATATGGAAAATAAAACAAATTCAAGACTGGGGTATTGTGTAGCATAAACTTGGAGATAATTGGAGTGTCTTTTTAATTTTTTTTTTTGAATTTATAATGATGGATAAAGAAGATAAATAACATGTGTTGGATAGATAATGATGCTATGGAAATCAAGTCAACATGCTCTAATATATTGGTATATGAGCTTTAATAATGAGGAAAAAAGATTTATTATTCCTATATATAATAAACACCTTGTAATATACATGGAAAAATAAGACCTTGATGAGGAAAAGAGAATTCTCTTCATTGTTTTTGTAAAGACAAGGTATATGAGGAGTATCTAAAATTAGGAATATTTGATCTAGATGAGTGAGAAATAAGTGTATAATGCTTTTAACCAAGAGTATGCCCATTATTTGAAGGACACATTCAAAGTAACTAGATGAAAATGCACAAAATTGGACAATGGTGGTTAATCTTGAGTGACAAGCAAACTAATATGAAGCTACAAATTGAAGGATGATAAAAATAAGGGCTCAAATATGATTTAGAGGTGGGTATCATGTAAAAAAATACAATCAATTAAATAACCTTGGGAATGAAAAATGATGTAAAAAAACCACAAATGTAAAAGGTGATTAAAGTCAAAACTAATGAACACAAGTTATAAGGAGAGACACATGGTACATGAAAACAAAGGGTGACATCAAACACAATGAAACCATAGTTAAAGGAACCAAGAAATGTATAATATAAGTCTAAAGTGACACACATATAAAATGGTACTAAAAAACACATAAACAATAATGTCACACACGGACATTTGGTCCAAGAAGGAGGTCAAGAGAGAAACGTCACTATGGAGGTCGATGCGTGTATAAAATAGAAAGAAAATGACACCAGTGGATAAAAAATTGAATAGTAAAATAAATAATAAATAGTCTTATGGAATACATTTTATCAAGTTTTGAATCTTGACGTGTTTCAGATCTACTTCTTTGATCCTTCATTAGGCAAATAACATGTGTTATTTGTAAATAACAAGTTTTGATACATGTTATTTGCCTAATGAAGGATCATAGAAGTGGATCCAAAATGTATTGGGATTTAAAACTTGACATATTTTATTCTAGAAGATTATTTATTATTGTATGGACTATGGAAATATTAGATCTTTAGTACAATCAGCCCAATCAACACAAAAAAAAATAAGGAACATACATGGAACTTATAGAGCTATTCTAAAGAAATATTGTCAAGAATAGGCTCCAACTATTTGTCAAATGATATGTGGGGAATGTGATACTAGCAATTTGGTGATAGAGGGGTGGTTAGATCAATAATTAATTCACATATAAAATAATGAAATGAAAAACAAACTAACAAGCTTAACACCTCCATGCCTATATCATAAGGGGAGATTAGTGAACAAGATCAACTAAAATGCAAAGAAATTACACATTCATTACCTTCCTTGAATGATCCAAATGATGTGTTCATTTGGATTGCTTGGATTGTCCTCAAGAAGTCTTTGACAAATGGAGTTGTGTGGCTCCTTCTTTCCTTAGCATCATTATTTATTTGGATTTGGATTGATGTTTCTCAAAGTGGCTTGGCTTGTGATTTTGGAATTATAACACTATTATCATGCAATCTTGTCCTAAAACCAACATTATAGCATTAATATGTCCATGCTATTTAAATGAAGAGGTATAGGCTTGTATTTATAGGTTTAACAACTAACCCAAACCTAAGGTGAGTTAGAGCTTGGAATGGGTTAAAACCTAAATTTGTGATTTAATTAACCCTCGTAATGTTAAAAGGTGTCAAATGGTCATGATTAGAAATGAATAATCATGTTGAGATATTTTTAAGGATATTTGACAACTCATAAAAAGGTAATTATTAATTATTTGGATATTCTTTGATTTTTGAATTCCATTTTTGATAATTCATTTAATTGCTCATGGATGATTCAATTTAGGCTTTTGATTAGGTTTTAAATTTTAATTAATCCTATTTAGGAATTTTAGCATTTTATAAGACTTGATTTGATTTAATGTGTGCATTTTCCCCATTTAATAGGTCTATTGGCCAAATTAGATGTTATGTAGCCAAATTTAGAGATGTTTAGCGATTCTTACACTTGATTTGCAAAGGTTGCTAAGAATTAGTCTAAAGTTTGGTATGAAGCCATTGGTAGCCAATATTAGATGTCTATAATTTACCCCTATTTGGGAAGGCATTGTAGCTTGTAAGCATTGTAACATATTCTCAAAGATTGAAAAAGTCTTGTATACATATGAATTCAATGAAAATGGATGAAATATAGGTTCCCTACTGAGGGAGTGGTTGGAAAAGGGGTCAGCAAATGGTCCCTCAAAAGAATGAAATGAGTGGACCAAATAGATGAAAAATGATTGGATGGAATAGACTAATTTTCATAAAGGTATTTATAGTCAATGGCATCTGGAGCTATCCCAATTAGGGTAAATAAATAGGAGGATTTTCCCATAGGTGATTATAATAATCAACATAGGTGGGATAAAAAAGGTGATGGTTTGCCCAAAGGTGGTTAGAATCATCAAAAAAGGCTTAGGGTAATAAGAGACTAATTTTCCCAAAGGTAATTATAATAAATTAAAAGGTAAAATAATGATTTGAACAAAGGAAGTTATAATAATTGGTAGGCTAAAAACATTGCCCTATTGGGTAGAAAAAAGTGAATGATTTTCCCAATAGTGGTTATAGTCATTAACCCTCAAATTGATGGAAACACAACAATTTTCCCAAAGGAGGTTATAATGATTAAAAATGCAAGTGGGATGGTATACAATGATTTATGCAAATGTGGTTATAAGAATTGTATCTTGATTATGATAAACATGATGATGGTAAATATGATGTGTTATTAGAACAAAGAAGATGAATTAGGCATCTTGATAATAGGGAGATGCTTGTATTGACTAATAAGGAGGATAATTCTTTCATTGTTTAATTAATATGTTTGGGATATTATTTGGATTAGGTCAAGAATGTTTATGGTGATGGTGATAAGGAGATATCATTGTTTCATTTTATGTGTAGACTTCACAAAGCTAGTTTTTGATGTAACTCATGATGGTAGGCATCATGATAGAAAACCATGAGGACTTGAACAAAATATGCATAAGGATTGACTCTCAATCCAATATTAAATTGAAAAAAATGTACCAATGATAAAAACCATGATGATAATGTTGACATATGAATATAGATAGATTCAAAAATAGTGTGCATGGAATCACCTAATGAATGCACATAGACTGAATCAAGGTAATAGTGCTAAAAGAAAACAAATAGGTACACAAACAAGCATACAAACAAAACACTAAGAAAATATAACAAATAAATAGAAACATGAAATAAACATAAACAATGGTTAATCTCAATTTTAGTACAAAAAACATGACACAAATAAGATGAAGAACATTTCCCCTAGAAAATAGGAGACAACTTAACAAACAAATAATATGGGGGAATAGAAGAAAAGGAAAGTGGTGGCTAAGCTATCTCTAGAGGCATCAAGTAAGTGGATGCTACCTACATAGTTATGTGGATGTGATATCCAACAAAAACCTTAGGCAAAATGTAGTTCTCTTAGGAAATGGGATAGAAGAAAAATGATGAGAAGATCAACATGATGGATGTTATATAAGAATGTGGGAATGATCTTGAAAAATGGAAAGAGAATGGGATAATGGGCCAATAAGGATGGGGAAACTAAATGACAAGAGATTTATTATGACTTTATTAGGGTTCCTAGAATCCTTAAGATAAAGGAGTGGTTAATATTTTTGGTTTTTCTAAATCTATTTTATAAATGTTTTTGAAAATTTTGGAGTATCTCAACTTGATTAAGAATGTTGAGATACTAAATGATCCAAGATTGTAAAATGGTGAGAGAATTCAATATTAAATTCATTGAAAAATGGTGAGATCATGGATAAGGGGGAACTGAGCTAACCTAAACAAGTATCGAGTATTACCAACATAGTTCTGATAAGACCTCAAAGCACTGGAGTTCCACCTTATAATAGAGGAATCTAACTAATGTAGCAGCCAATTCAAAAAAAAGTAGGCATAGTTGGCAGAAAGGAATATTATAACAATAGAAATGGAAAGGTGGTATGTTAAGGCACAATAAACAATTGTTACCCCTAGTTTACCCATAGGTGGTTATACCTAGGAAATAATGGCATAGATCAATGATACTAGTTTGCCCATAGGTAGTATAATCAGGCCCACACAAATAAGGCATGATATAGAATGGAAAAAGAAATGAAGGATAAAAATACCAAAACCTCTATCATACTACTCCAAAATATGACCTCTATCTAGACTTCTTGAAACAACTACTGAAACTAATCTGAATCTCCATGTTGAAAGTGAAACTAATGGATAAACCAAGGTCAAATGGGCTCGATAGGAAGGGTAAAAGCAACTTGGTTGATAAAAAAGGTATGGTAGAGTGGAATGGTAGAATGAAAAAGTGATAGAATGTTATGATATAAAGAATATTATTGATAATATGGTACAAATTGAAATGATATTCATATAAAATACACCAAGTCATTCAAGTGAAGTAACACGTGAGATGTATAATGTTGATTATATCATCAATTTAATCTCCATCTAGTGTAGTAGGCTCATATGCTCTAATGCCATAGTCTACAATGATGATTAAAGGACCTACCCAATTGGGTTTGACCTTACTTATATGCTTCTTCTTAGTCATGGTATTCTTTTAGTTCTCTTTAAGGACAAGATCACCAAGCTAAAATTCTCTATGTTTCACGTGCCAATTGTAGTAGCCATGGAGTCAATTATGGTATGCTTGCATATGGTTCAATGTGGCCAAAAATTTATCATCAAGTAACTCTAGATCTTGTATGTGAGCTATTTGATAGTCTTTGTCATCTAGTATATGCTTTGAAGAGATGCATAAAAAAGGAAACTCGACCTCAATGGGAAGAATGGCCTTAGTGTCATAAAAAAGTGAGTATGGAGGGTGCCTATGGGATTATAATGATTGGTATGGTATGCCCAAATGGTGTGGAATTTTTGGAGGTACCAATCATGGCTAGCATCAATGATATTATTTTTAAGGATGTTGATAATGATTTTATTAGATACTTCTGCCTAGCTATTACCTTATGGGTAATATGTCATGGAAAAATGTTGTTTGATCTTATACATGGCACATAGTGATTTGAGATACATATTATTGAATGATCATCCATTATCATATATAATGTCAGAAGGGATACCATAATGGAAAATGAGATGGTTGAATATGAATTTGGAAATTTGATTTCGAATCATATAAGTGAGGGGTATAACTTCAACCCACTTAGTGAAGTATTCTATGGTGGTAAGGATATGTTTATGGTCATGAAATGAGGTGGGGATTATATTTACAATGATATTGAGGCCCTATGTAGCAAATGGCCATGGTGTCAGCATTGGTTTCAATGTTTTGGCTAGGGTATGAATCAAATTGGCATGTCATTAAAATTTATCATATCTTTTCACATATGTAGTTGCATCTACATCCATCATTAGCCAATAGTACCTAGTATTTAGGAGATTTTTGAATATGATGGCCCTAATAGTGTGGGATCCATATACTCCATTTTGAACTTCTCATAATGCTAATGTATATTCTACCAAAGTTAAACAATGAAGTAAAGTTCCATCAAAACTATGATAATATAGGGTTGGTCTGAGTAAGGTGTAACATGCAACATTATGGATGAAGGATTTGGATTATTTATAAGATAGGTTTAGTGTCATAATATGGTCATGAAGGTAAGCATAAAGGTTTGAATATGAAGTACAATTTGGACCAATAATATCACATATCATTATAATGGTTAAAGGTTCATGAGTTGGTGCTAGCATATTTTCAACAAGAAATTAGTATTCTTTTATATATTTGTCAAATAAAAGATTCAATGGTATCCATGAAATTTTCTATTCTATTACTAGCCCTTGGAATATGCCTAAATTAGACATTGGTAATTAGTTACTTGAGGGCGTCGACCAAGATGTTGTAGGAGACCAGATTATCATCTTTGGTCTAAAATGGTATGTAACCTGATTGATGATTAACTAAGTATCACCATAAAACTTTAGATATACTATGTTCCATTATATTTCCTACTATAGCCCTATAACAAGTGCTTCATATTCAACCATGTTGTTAGTACAAGAAAAGTTGATTCTAAATGACTTAGGGATTAGATCCCCCTATGGAGTAATAAAGAGAAGGCCTACCCTTGATCCATGTGCCATGAATGATCCATCAAAATAAAACTTATAGTGTTGATCTTGAGGAGGTGTTTCAATGATGGTCATAATGGATCCATCAAGAAATGGGAATGTTAGTGGGCTTCTATCTGCAAGGGCTACTCAGCAAGTTGATCCATAAAAACTTGTCCCTTGATGGATTTTTGGTTGACATATTCTATCTCAAACTCATTGAAAAGCATGATCTATTTCACCATATGACCTATAATGCTAGTTTAGATAGTAGATAATTGAGTGGATCTACTTTTGAAATAACCATGGTCCTATTGTTCAATAAGTAATGTCATAGTTTTTGAGGTGTGAAGACCATAGCTAAATAGGCTTTTTCAATGGCCATATAATTGTGCTTATATATGACCAGTGTATGGCTTATATAGTACATGGCATGATCTTTTCCATTATCATCATGTTGAGCTAGAAGTTCCCTTAGGGATTTATCTGTCATTGATAGATATATGAGGAATGGTTTTCCTAGTATAGGAGGCAATAAAATTGGTGAAATTTCAAGATAGTCCTTTATCTATTGAAAATATTTCTGACATCCATCATCCCAAATAAATATTACACCTTTATTCAGTAGGTGTTTAAATGGCTGGAACTTGTTAGCCAACTAAGATATGAAGCATCTGATGGATTATATCTTGCCCTAAAAGCTATAGATCAACTTTAAATTAGTTAATGGTGGCATGTTTACTATGGCCTGTACTTCTATTGGATCAACTTCAATGCCTTGGTGAGACATAATGAATCCAATAAATTTTCTTGAAGTAACTTCAAAAACACATTTCTTAGGGTTGAGCCTAATTTTGTATTCACATAGTCACTCAAATATGCTCCTCAATGCTGCTAGATGATTAGCCCTGGTCTATGATTTACTTAGTATGTCATCAACAATGTCTTTAATAATGTCATGCATCATATAATGAAATATGAATATCATGGATGTTTGATAGGTGGCCCCTATATTTTTGAGACCAAATGGTATAGCATGATGACAAAATGTTCCCCATGGAGTGGTGAATGTTGTTTTGTGTTGGTCTTCTAGTGCAATTCAGATTTGATTGTAACCTGAAAATCCATCCATTAGTGAAAACATCTCATAACCCATAGTAGAGTTGATAATCATGTCAGTTTCTGGTAATATAAATTCATTCTTGGGGTAAGCTTTGTTAATGTCTCTAAAAATAGTGCAAATTTGGATTCCTTTTGGCTTTTTACTAACTAGCACAACATTAGAAATCCATTTAGAATAGTCGATTGGTCTAATACATTGAACTTCCAAGAGCTTGTCCAAATCTTTCTTTACTAATACAAAAATGCAAGGATGCATCTTGAATAACTTTTATTTCACTAGTTAGGCATAAGGATGTACCATAAGGTGGTAAACAACCAAGGTGGGGTCTAAACTAGGCATGTTAAAATAGGCCCATCCAAAGATATCAATAATTAATTTCAAAAGGATTGTAAGGTCTTAGTGTTCTTATTTAGTGAGGGATGTACCTAATTTAATCCATTTTGGATCATTTAGAGTCCTGATGTTTACCTTTGTAGTATCTTCCACTAAAAGGGTCAAACCATCTTCAATAATAGTGGGAAACGATTTGAACTATTTTGCAATGTTAGAGTCCTCTATTGGGATTGGTCCTCAATCTTTCCTAGTCATGATGAATCGGAATCCCCTAAGGGTAGGGATGGCCATGTGACAAATATGATTGGAAACTCCTTAATGATGTCATTAAAAGCTTACTATTCTTCCATACTGAACTTAGACCCATAGACAAGTTCATCATTGGTGATATCCTAAATGATTTGATCAAAAGCATGTTCTTATTCAAGACTAAAGTCAGAGTTATAGATAAGTTTGTCATTGGTGGTCTCTTAGTCTATGTTTGAAGAAGGTTGAACACCCCCATCTAATGGCACTTGAAACATGTTTTAACCACTAGACTGGCCTTTATTTTTACTATTTCCCTAGTCTAAAAGTGCTTTAAAGATGTTTTCAATTTGGGATCTCAATGTTTTATTCATTTGTTTTTGGCTAAGAGTGTTCACCCACTCCCCAAATTAGGCTTTAGGGTCCAACTTATTTGATAATCCTTTTTATGGTCTCCCAATGGAACATTGTCTCGAAGGTCTAGAAAATTGCAAAGGCCTCATCATTTTGGAACTCATCAACTGGTATATTGGATTCTTGTTGGCCCAAATATATCAATTGGGGATAATATAATGGAAGTGGATTATGGTGAATAATAGGTCAAAGGGTAAAAATGACATTATTGTCAAATAAGTTGGTATGGGTTAGGTCATCCAAAGGGTTATGATTAGACTCTACTTTTCTTTTGGCGTCATCATCACTAGTCATTGACAATGTAACTCAAATAAGATATGTGGGGTCACCCCTAGGTAGTTTAAATCCAAGTCCATAAGTTCCTTTATACCTAGTTAGAGAAATTGAATCAAGTGTTCCTTGTAAATTAGCATGAGGCCTCTTCCTTCATAGTCTTGGTTTTCCATGATCTGTTAGGAATGGGGTATTTGTAATTTTTGTAACAATCAACCAATTTATCATCATAAAACCATAATTCATCCCCTTTAAAAGGGTCCTATTTTTGGGTATAGGTTGTTATGAAAGTGATAGGTGTTAGACTATGTATAAGTCCTTTTCCATTTCTTCACCATTACATGAGTGGTTTGTCTTTAGCTCTTCCAAAGGACTTGGGGTTCTATAGAATATTTTCAATCAAAAAGGTGTCATGGGTCAAATATTCTCTTGGGCCATTATTTGAGATGGTGTAATTATTATAAATTTTAGGAGGCAACATGTGGGAAAGTGAATCAAGGGTATCAGGGTCAATGCAGTTGGCTATTGGCGAATCAAAAAGTATTAATTTTTTGTTATCCTTCTTAGAAACTAGATTTATGCTAAAATGGTTGTTATAGCTTTTGAACTCAGCCTCTAAATGCTTATAATGCTCATATGGATGTAAATATCTTGGAATAGTAACCTCTATACATGAATAGTAGAACTTGATACACTGGTGTAATGTTGATGGGATTGCACGAATCTCATATATCCAAGGTCTACCCAAAGACATATTATATGACAAATCAAGATATAACACATGGCATAGTGTATCATGGGTCAATGGCCCAGTGATAACAAGTAAGCTAATGGTGACTTATGATTCTCAATCTTCATTATTGTAGGCTTTGATAGTGATTATTTATAATTGGAGATCTACCATCATATACCCAAGAAGCTTGATGAGCTTTAGAGACATAATATTTAGACCTAATCCATTGTTTATGAGAACATGCTTCACTTTGTGGCATGTTATGTAAACTTTAATGTATAATGGATTATTATGAAGTGGGCCAAGGGATGATATATCGTTTTGGTTGAAGGTTAATTATTGGATTAGAGATAGGTGTCCAACCAAAGCTTTAAATTTATCAGCATATACGTAATTTGGAACTTTAGATTAGCCAAAGAACTCTGTCAACATGTTTTTTATGGATGGTAGATGTACATAACAAATCTAAAATGGATATTTATGATGGCATCTTTTGTAACTCTTTCACAATGTCAAGTATCTTTTCTTACAACAATTAATGGCTTGTTTCTAGCTAGAATGGTTGGTTAGATGATGGGTGAAGTGGTAGATGGCTATGGGACTAATATGGTAATCCTTAACCACTAAGTTATGATTACCCAATAAAGATTAGGTATAATACTAGTGTTGCTAACAAATGATGATGGATGGGGACTAGATAGGATAAGTATAAGTTATTAGTGTACTTATGCATGGTTATGGGGCAATGATGAGTTATCAATATAAGGTCCAATAGTGGGAATCTCTATTTTCTAGTTCAAATATATGAATTCCTTGGTCAAGGAAGGATTATTGGTATGGGTTGGTTGATTGGGAATGATTAGTAATGATCTTGTCTAATTGGCAATTGGTTTTGAATTAATGGAAATGGTGTTAATGAGACCTCCTTTAATATGGCCTACAAATGTATTGTATTCATGTGCAACTACATGGTAGGTATATTGGTTATTGGCATCATTTTGGCCTTGATTCTATCTATTTTTTTGATGTTGTTGGTTTTGTTTCTAATTTTTTTGATTCTATTGGTTTGGCCTTGGTTGTTGATATTATTGTTATTGTTGTTGCACTAGTCATTTTTTAGTTAATTTTAGTTGTTATTTTGGGGAAAGGGATTATGATAAATGTTGAGGTTATGATTGGATTTGGAATCTCCATGATCTAATGTGATCTCTCCATTTTCCAACATATTCTCAATCACATGTTTAATTTTCACACAATGCTACAAATTATGCCTATTGACCTGATGATATTCATAGAATCCATTTGGCCTGTAATAGTGTGGATAAGTAGCACCCTCAAGATAATGATTTAGAATAGGCTAATCAATCAAATTAGCTATGATGAGCTTATGAAACACAAATTTAATGGGATTTCCAAGGTTACTAAAAACATGATGAGTAGGCACATTTCTCCTTAGAGGAGGGTTCTGTAAAGGCACAAGTTACTACATTTATTATGTTTGTTACATTGGTCTATTCTGATGCATTTGATGAAGAGTTTGTTGGTTAGGAGTTATGTGCATATGCTACGTAGGCTATGAAAATGGTGTTTACATCATTTGGACACATTAAAACTTAGTTAATCCATTCCATACATGTTGTCACTTAGATTTTCACCCTTTGAGGAGATGGAAAATATCTTCTCATCCAAGTGTAACAATGTAAACACCTTTAGTCTTGTGGCCAACCTAAGGATGAGGTGAATCTCTAGATAGGGCTATCTCCCTTGATGTACCACTTTAGATCACAACTACAACTAAACTTGGGGGGGTGAAAAGGGGGATGGATAACTGAAAGAAAACTAGCCTAAGGTAGGTGATACACCAAATAACATGATTGCATCCATAAAAATAAATTTTGCACTTGAAACCAAGATAAAAACTAAACATACACATCTCTAATCTTCATCTTCTCACATCAATGTTACATTGTGAGGTTATGGATGAATGTGTAAAGCTAGGATGACTAGAGAAGAGGCCTATGAGGGCACTAATGAATATACTAACTCAATTAATCCTTGACATTTACTAGAGAACTTCACATGATTTTTAATAAGAAGCTTTCCAACTAAAAATATATGGTGGAATGAAATAACTGCTAAGAAATCCATAGTACTCACTTATGAAAAATCAAACATTCCAAATGAACACATTAGGAATAGTCATGGATAAGGTAAACATTAGTAGTCTTATTGATCAAAAGGTATATAAATGAGTAGGGATTTACTATACTCAAGTGGAGTATACCCTATAGACCTATAAAGTCAAATTTTTACCTATATGTGCCCCAATTTGACTTAAAAGTTAAAATTGGTTGATAAATTGGTGACCAATAGGGGTAGTATGTCTGCTATACTAACTAGACTAGTAGCCTTACTAGTCCATTGGGCTTAAAAGTAATATAAATATTTAGACAAACAAGGAAACCTTTAATAGTATACCCTAATATTGACTTAAACAAGATAACTAATGACTACCTCAACCACACAAAGCAAAGGACACACACAATAAATAAAGAAAATACACACACATGTGCTCAAAGTAATTAAGGTAAATAGAGAAAAAACTATTATATACAACTAAAAATCAATCATACCTCCCCCTAGATCAAAGGGGAAGTTTGAAACCTTCCTTACTTCATGACATGGAGGATTTAGTGAGAATTATAACCTATTATCCTTTAGCATTGATGTCTCCATATTCTTTATAGTGTTTGCCAACTTAATTGGCATGATATTCAAAGAGGACCGAACAACTCCATATAAGTTGACTAAGGAAATGAAATCCTTTTAAATCCAAATAGCCTTAAACTCCTCATGTGGATCCTTAATTACAACCTCATTCTTTATTCCCATAGGGATCTCAATAATATTGGCTCTCTTATCAGTTGTAAGCTCTTCTAGCTCACCAAGGATTTTTACATACTCTATCCAATCTTGATCATTTTCCACCATGGAAGACTCCTCCTTCACCTTGTCATGTAATTGACCCTAAACTTGGAAAAGATCTTCAAATTCTTAAAATAACTTAATTTGTAGCTATAAATCATCTTTGTCAATAACCTCTTGTATGCTAGCATCACCAAATGGATTCATGACAACAAGTTCTTGACCAATAGTAAGAGCTTCATATTTATGTTTTATTGAACCTTCAATATCATGTTTAGACTCATCAACAAAATTATCATGAGTCATGTAATATTTTGGAGAAGAAGAAAATTTAACCAAATCATCAAATTCCTTGCCTATGGCATTGAAATTATACCATAAATCTTCTTTCTCATGATCATCTTCAGGAGATAAATAAATTATATTAGTCTCATGAAACTCTCCTAGGACTGCCACTTTGTGAGGGATGACTTGAAAGTGTTCTTTATCCTTGATAACACATTCTACTTCATGCTTGTGATGGTCATCCACAACTTCATGATTTGACATGAAATCCTCTTCGAAAACCTCTCTTTTCAAGTCTTGGCCACATTATTCATGGAAAATCATTCCCTAAAAATAGAAAGAATTAGAGTCTACTTCATGAACATATATCCCTTCAAATATGGAGGCATGAGAATATTCTTTATGGACACACATGTTTTGAAATATAGAGGCAAAAACCTATGGATTATTATTTTATTCACCAAGGGGAGTCCCTATGGTAATCTCCTCCTCATAGTCACTCATGAGGTCTTCTTGACCAGCCATGAATTGATCTTGCTCTTCTTCACTTCTTTCAAGATAGGCTCTCTCTCAAGAAGGGGTGAGATGAAAAATTGATGGATAGGTTCTAGGATTTGAAGTGAAAGAGCTAGAATATGAGATGTAGTGGAAGGTGAAGGAATTGGATATGGGGTATGGGATGAAAGAGAAGGCTTGTAAGTGGGTTTGGGAAAGAGAAAAGAACTAGTAAGCTCATATGGAAGTGCATTTTTGGGTTGATTAGGAGTAACATCTACATGAGTGGGAGCTTCATTTTGCCAATGATATACTTATGTATAATCCATAGAAACATTTGGGCTCATATGAAAAGACTCATAGGAGTATTCTTGAGGCTGATAGATATCATAGTATGAAGTATAAGGGTCATATTGAGACTGATATAGAGGTGATTTTTTATAGGTTTCTTGGTACCCATCTACATAAGGTTTTACAACAACATGGTGTCCATATGGGGAGGGAGATGAGCGATTATAGGGCTATCATGGCTCATAGGATTGATATCCATTTTGATAGGATAGATACACATCCTAAATGGGTTGACAAGGGTCATATTGGAGTTAATGAAGATCATATTAAGGTTGGTAAGGATCATGACAAGGTTGATCAATAACTTATTCATATTGATAGGGAACAACATAAGCTTGTAATGTCTCACCAACTTGGAGAGAATAAAACTCAACAACAAGGTCAACCATGAAACTTTAGTGAAAGAAAGAAAATAAATAAATAAATTGTTAATAATATTTAAAAGATAACCTAGTTTGATTGACTAGATGATGTATCTTTAGAATCTCCACTAATGTTTTGATAGATGTGTTAGGTTGTGGAGCTAAAAGCTTTACTGATGCAAACAGGGGAGGAGGTTGCTGAGTGTCACAAACACCAACGTCGGTCAAGCCAACCAATGTCAGCAAGGAGCAGACAGAAGATCAACTGATGTCATTCAGAATTTGGTTGGCATTGGTCACCTCCAGGCAGATAGGGACCGACGTCGGTCACCTGTGCGGTTCAGAACTGCAAGTGTTACGAATAGTTTGTTAACAAACCAAGTGTTTGCATGTTAAGAGCCAATTTTAGACTTGAAGCTATGGATCTAATTATTGTAATTAGGTGTTTAATTATTGTTTGCATGAGATATATTTAAGAGACTCATAGGCTGTATTGTAATTTGTTCTAGTTTGAGTTGAGCAAAGTTAGCTCCTTCTGTGTGTGAAGTGAGCAAGGGTGTTCCTCCTAGTTCCACAGTAGTGCCAAGTGTGGGTGCTGGTTTTGGAGAATCAGAAGGGTTCTTCAGGTGTGTAGGATCTTGGTTAGCAAGGGTGCATGGCTACGTTAGGAGATCTACATGGTAAGTGAGATCATAGATCTATAAGTGTATATGTGTGTGCATGATCTAAATCTGCAGGTGTGCAGAACCAGATTGATTTGTAGGTGTACAAGATTATGGAGGATAGCAACAAAATAGGGAGCAAGATTAGGTAAGATCTACTTGGAGTACAGTGTATACTTAGTTGGAGAGCAAAGAGGAAGGAAAGGTAGATCCTTCCATAAGTAAGGTCTGTTGAGTTGTAGGTTATTGCAAGTTCAAGGGAGATCTACTTAAAGTACGATTGTGTACTTGGAGTGCATGGAGCACTTATGGAGTGCATGGAGCACTGGTGTACTCATAGTAGTGGATACTAACTGGTTGAAGGTGAACACCAACTCTGTGTTTGAGTTGTGTGTTGGGACCATAGGAGAGAGAGCTTTGAGGAAAGAAGTACTGTACACTTGAGGTGTGGAAAGCCTTTGAGAGGTGTGAAGAAGAAGTGGCATCTTCTTTATTGTATTCTTTTCTGGTTGAGTATTAATACAAGTTGTGTATTGTCTCTCATATTCTGTGTTATTTTTGAATTCTAGTTACTTGTGATTTTGATTATTTCTACATATTTAAGTTGCTTGTGCATGGTAATCAATTGTGTGCTTCCTTATTTCCCAACAAGTGGTATCAGAGCTAAGGTTATAGGTAGCAGGTTTTGTGTTTGGTTACAGGTCACTCTCAGGGGTTTCTGATTGAGTGGGAGTATAGCAATAGCAGAAGAAAATAAGCTAAGAATGGAGGAATTGAAAAGCACGAATGGTCAATTACGGTCCTATGGAAAGAAAGAGCATGTAAATAAAGATTTTTGGTTAGTAGCAGATCAGCATGAAGAAGCAGATGTTGTAGGTGTTGTTGCACAGGATGCTTTGGATAAAGTTGAATCTTGGTTAATAGATTATGTTGCCTCTTTCCATGTAGCCCTAAGTAGAGGGGTTGGTGAGCCTTGTTAGATTGTTGGCAAAGGGGAAGTGTTGCTGAAATTGTAGGTGGCCAACACATGGGTGTTGAAGAAGGTCATGCAAGTCCCAATTTTGGAGATGCGGCTAATTACTTCAGGGAAGCTGGGTGATGAGAGATGCACTTGAATTAGTAGGTGGTAAGAAAGTAGGTACTCTTTATCTACTTACTTGTATTACTGATTCTTCTTCTATTACAAAGACGTGGCTTTTTAGGCTTGGTCACATGAGCAAAAAGGAGATACATGTTCTTAACAGAAAGTCAGATGTCTTTAACAGACTTAAGAATTGGAAAGCCTTGGTGTTTATGGAGGAGATGGTGGAGAGAGATCAGTGGAGAAGGCTGAGTAACTCTGAGTAGAGCAGTTTGGATAGGGATTTGATTCAAAGAAAGCTCGTGGGTAAAAATTCATCACTCACAGGTGAACATAAGTATAGGTGTCAGTCAGGAGGAACTAGCACCAAATAGATAGGTGTCGATGTCGGTCATGTGCAGACTGGAGCCAGTGGTGTTGGGTAGGGTAAGACTGATGTCGATCAAGAGGACCAATGTCAGTGACAGTAAGACCAACGTTGGTCAGGAGGATCAACGTTGGCAACAGGTAGACACCGATGTTGGTGGGGTGGATAGTCAGGACAGGCGCATGGAACTGACATTGGTCAGATGCAGACTGTGTGGTGACCGAGGTTGATCACTGTAACAGATTTTAGGCAGATAGAAAGCTATCAAGGAGTCTTGAATGCCCATATGGAGGACTAAAAGTGGTAATTAAGCCTCAAATTCATTGTTACTCTTCTTTATACTCATTGCTCACTGCAGAGCAGGAAAGATCTAGGAAATAGTGGCAGCATGGCAGGAATATGATGCAAAACCAAATGGGAGATTTGGTAGGGTTGCCAGTTGGAAAAAAGCACTGAGAGATGAATGGATACCTTAGTTCAATAATAGAGAGAATGGACACATGAGATGAAAGGCCAGGTCATATGGTCTTGAGGAAGCTGCAAGACAGCGGTACAGGGCTGACAAGTGGTATGAGGTGGATGACAAAGTAGGGCTTTAGTCAATGTCAGTATAACCATTGTGTTTGTGTTACCAAGTGGATGATGGTCACAACATTATCTTGTTACTATATGTGGAGGATGAGCTTAGTGCAGGTTCAAACATATAGGGTTTTGTTGAGCTAAGGGTAAGGTTAGTTCAGTGGCATGTCATGAGGAATTTAGAGTAGCAAAATTCTTTGGCATGAGAGACATGGAAGATCACAGGTTGATTTTGTCCCTAGTGGGAGCTGATGTGAATCAGGTGTTAACAAGGTTCAATACACAAGATACAGAACTAGATCACACTAACAGCTGGACAGTTAAGTGTCCAAAATCATATGAGGTCTGGTACAGACTTGAGTTTGCCCAAGCAGTGGGTGCTATCAAAGAGTTAGGAGCCAATTTGGGAAAGTGGGTTCTCAAGGATTTGAGAGGGACCAACAATAGGGATTCATGCTATGTAGGGTTAGGACTTCACTACATGGGTTTGTAGGTTTGGATGTGGCAGGTTACTTGGATGATAGGAGGTTCACCATATGGTTTTTGGTGGTTGGTATTCAAGGTTGAGTTTGAAGAGGGATACAAGCCAGGATACAGATTAGATGAGGTATAGGTATATGTACAATGTAGCTATTTATCTCTAAGTGGGAGATTGTTAGGTTGTGGAGATAAAAGCTTCACTGATGTAAACAGGGGAGGAGGTTACTGAGTGTCATAGACACTAGTGTCAATCAGGCCAACTAACATCATCAAGGAGCAGATAGAAGATCAACTAACATCAGTTAGAAGTCGATCAGCATTGGTCACCTCCAGGTAGACAGGGACCGAAGTCGGTCACCTGTGCGATTCAAAATTGTGAGTGTTATGAACAATTTGTTAACAAACCAAGTGTTTGCATGTTAAGAGCCAATTTTAGACTTAAAGCTACAGATCTAATTATTATAATTAGGTGTCTAATTATTGTTTACATGAGATCTATTTAAGAGACTCATAGGCTGTATTGTAATTTATTTGAGTTTGAGTTGAGCAAAGTTAGCTCTTTCTGTGTGTGAAGTGAGCAAGGGTGTTCCTCCTAGTTCCATAGTAGTGCCAAGTGTGGGTGTTGGTTTTGGAGAATCAAAAGGGTTCCTCAGGTGTGTAAGATCTTGGTCAGCAAGGGTGAATGGCTACGTTAAGAGATCTACATGGCAAGTAAGATCATAGATCTATAGGTGTATGTGTGTGTATGATCCAGGTTTGCAGGTGTGTAGAACTAGATTGATTTGTAGGTGTGTAAGATCAGGGAGGATATCAACACAATAGGGAACAAGATCAGGTAGGATCTATTTGGAGTATGGTGTGTACTCAGTTAGAGAGCAAAGAGGAAGGCAAGGTATATTCTTCCATAAGCAAGGTCTATTGAGTTGCAGGTTGTTACAATTTCAGGGGAGATCTACTTGAAGTATGATTTTGTACTTGGAGTGCATGGAGCACTTGTGGAGTACGTGGAACACTGGTGTATTGGCAGTAGTGAATACTGACTGGTTAGAGGTGAACACCAACTCTGTGTTTGAGTTTTGTGTTGGGACTGTAGGAGAGAGAGTTTTGAGGAAAGAAGTATTGTATACTTGAGGTGTGGGAAGCCTCTGAGAGGTGTGAAGAAGAAGTGGCATCTTCTTTATTATATTCTTTTTTGGATGAGTATTATTACAAGTTGTGTATTGTCTCTCATATTCTGTGTTATTTTTGAATTCTAGTTACTTGTGATTTTGGTTATTTTTGCATATTTAAGTTGCTTGTGCATGGTAATCAATTGTGTGCTTCCGTATTTCGAAACAAGTGGTATCAAAGCTAAGGTTACAAGGAGCAAGTTTTGTGTTTGGTTACAGGTCACTCTCAGGGGTTTCCGATTGAGTGGGAGTATAGCAATGGCAGAAGAAAGTAAGCTAAGAATGGAGGAATTGAAAAGCATGAATTGTCAATTACAGTCTTATGAAAAGAAAGAGAAGGTAAATAAAGATTGTTGGTTGGTAGCAGATCAGCATGAAGAAGCAGATTTTGCAGGTGTTGTTGCATAGGATGCTCTAGGTAAAGTTGAATCTTGGTTAATTGATTCTGTTGCCTCTTTCCATGCAGCCCCAAGTAGAGGGGTTGGTGAGCCTTGTCAGATTGTTGGCAAAGGGGAAGTGTTGCTGAAATTGCAAGCAGCCAACACATGGGTGTTGAAGAAGGTCATGTAGGTCCCAGTCTTGGAGATGCGACTAATTACTTCAGGGAAGTTGGGTGATGAGAGATGCATAAGAACTCTCACAGTGGATGCACTTGAATTAGCAGGTGGTAAGAAAGTAGGTACTCTTTATCTACTTGCTTGTATTACTGATTCTTATTTTGTTGTAGAGATGTAGCTTTGTAGGCTTTGTCACATGAGCAAGAAGGAGATGCATGTTCTTAACAAGAAGTTAGATGTCTTTGACAGACTTAAGAAGTGGAAAGCCTTGGTGTTTATGGAGGAGATGGTAGATAGAGATCAGTGGAGAAGGGTGAGTAGCTCTGAGCAGAGCAGTTTAGACAGGGATTTGATTCAAAGAAAGCTCATGGGTAAAAAGTCATCACTCATAAGTGAACACAGGTACCAGCATTGGTTAAGAGAAACTGGCATTGAACAGATAGGTGCCAATGTCGGTCATGTTTAGACCAGAGCTGATGGTGTCAGGTAGGGTAAGACCGACGTTAGTTAGGAGGACCAATGTCGACGATAGTAAGACCAACGTCAATCAAGAGGACCGATGTCATTAGAGGTAGACACCGACATCGATGGGGTCAGTAGTCAAGACAGGTGCATGGAACTGATGTCGGTCAAATGTAGACTGTGTGGTGACTGAGGTCAGTCATTGTAACGGATTTTGGGTAGACAATAAGCTATCAAGGAGTCTCAAATGCCCATATGGAGGACTAAAAGTGGTAAGTAAGCCTCAAATTCATTGCTCCTCTTCTTTATAATCATTGCTCACTGTAGAGTAGGAAGGATCCAGGAAATAGTGGGAGCATGGTAGAAATATGATGCAGAACCAAATGGGAGATTTGGTAGGGTTATCAGCTAGAAGAAAGCACTGAGAGAGGAATGGATACCTTAGTTAAAGAATAGAGAGAATGGACATGTGAGATGGAAGGCCAAGTCATATGTTCTTGAGGAAGCTACAGGATAGTGGTATAGGGCTGACAGGTGGTACCAAGTGGATGACAAAGTAGGGCTTTAGTCAATGTCAGTATAACCATTGTGTTTGTCTTACTAGGTGGATGATGGTCGCAACATTATCCTATTACTGTATGTGGAGGATGAGCTTGGTGTAGGTTTAGACATACAGGGTTTTGTTGAGCTAAGGGTAAGGCTAGTTTAGTGGCATGTCATGAGGAATTTGGAGCAGCAAAATTCTTTGGCATGCGAGACATGGAAGATCACAGGTTGATTTTGTCTCTAGTGGGAGCTGATGTGAATCAGGTGTTAGCAAGGTTCAATACGCAAGATGTAGAACTGGATCACACCAAGGGCTAGACAGTTCAGTGTCCAAAATCACATGAGGTCTGGTATAGACTTGAGTTTGCCCAAGCAGTGGGTGCTGTCAGAGAGTTAGGAGCCAATTCAGGGATGTGGCTTCTCAGGGATCTGAGAGGGACCAGCATCAGGGATTCATGCTATGCAGGGTTAGGACTTCACTACATGGGTTTGTAGGTTCGGATGTGGTTGGTTACTTGGATGATAAGAGGTTCACCACAGGGTTTGTGGTGGTTGGTCTTCAAAGTTGAGTTTGAAGAGGAATACAAGCCAGGATACAGATTAGATAGGGTACAAGTATAGGTATAGTGCAGCTATTTATCTCCAAGTGGGAGATTGTTAGGTTGTGGAGCTAAAAGCTTCACTGATGCAAACAGGGGAGGAGGTTGCTGAGTGTCATAAACACTAGCGTTGATCAGGCCAATCAACATCAGTAAGGATTAAAAAGAAGATCAATTGACGTTGGTCAGAAGTCGGTCGGCATCGGTCACCTCCAAGCAGACAGGGACTTGTTATTTCCAAAATCAGCTTAGCTCATTTTTGGGAACAACCCCCTATGAAACTTGTCTGTTTCATATTTTTCATCTCTCTAAGTTCATTTTTCAAGACAAATTTCAAAATTCATTTTCACCTTGGCCTCAAAATGAGAAAGTGGTTACCATCTCGTCCCAGCCAAGTTTTCCTTTCTCCAGACTCTCCTTCTGGAGTTAGTCTTTTTCATTTGTTTTTCGAGCAGGGGCGGTATTTTTTACCACCTCTGCATTTCTTTTGTTTTTTTGCAAGGGTGGCAAAATTTGCCGCCCTTACACATTTCTTAAAAGGGTGGCAAGTTTTGCCACCCCTGCTCTCTGTCCTGTAAGGGCGGTGATTTTTGTCGCCCCTGCAGAATGAACCGACTACATACAAGGGTAACAAAAATTGCTGCCCTTACACGTCTTGATTTCCATGCAAGCATTAATGGCCACGCACAGTGGGTTGTTGGGGTGGGTTTTTCATCCCATATAATCCAATTTGAGCCCCTTTCTCATCATTGCTTCCTCCTCTCCTCCTCCCTCTTGCACCTGAGTGCTGGAAGTGATGATTTGAAGCATGAATTTGTAGATTCAACCTCGTGGTGTGTGCGGTTTCTCAAGTAGGATTTGTTTTTGCATTTACTTCTTGTTTTATTCTATTTTATCTTAGCTTTTTTTAAGGTTTTTTGTTTTTATTTTTATTTTTGTTTTTCTTCTCCCTTCTACCCGCAGGTTTCTGCCTAAACCTCATGTGGGTGGCAAATTTTGCCACCTGCATCCTTGACCGCATTCTTCCACTCGTCCCTCTTCTCATTTCTGCAAATGCTTCTTTTCTGACCTTGACCATGGGCTTCTCCTTTTCCTCTGCCCATAGTTTTCTCTTCATATGTGGGTGGCATTTTTTTCCACCCGCATTTTCTTTTGCCCCCATACGTACAAGGGCGGTGAATTTTGCTACCCCTTCACATTTTTCTAAGATCTACGTGCACGGACAGTAAAATTTGCCACCCCTGCATGATTTTCCAACTACAGTACAAGGGCAGCAAAAATCACCGCCCCTGCTTTGTTTTTCCTTTACAATAGCAAGGGTGGCAAAATTTTCCACCCCTGCATGTTTTGTTTCCAGCTGCAAGGGTGGTGATTTTCGCCACCCCTACTTTCTCTTCTAATTTTATGCAGAGGCAGCAATTTTTGCCGCCCTTACATTTTTTCCTCCATTTTTGATAACTCCCAAATTTTTTTTTGAGTTGTCCCTTTCATACTTTTTCTTCCTCATTTTTCACTTCTTCACTAGACCTAGCCTATTTAAGTGTACTCCAGTAACCCATATCACTTAAATTGCGCTCTCCCTCTCTTGCTCACTCTCCTCTCATCTGTGATAATGACTGTAGTACCTTCAGCGAACTCCTACACATTTGCTCCCATCTAGTAAGGATCATTTTCCATGATGGAAACATCTCTCAAGAAAGTGAAAGCTATGAAGTACAAGTACTAGGGCATCTTTCCACCCACCTCAGTCTCCTCGAATGTTGATGACATTCGAGACACCGAAATCGGACATGTGAACATGTCCAAATTCCTGGCACGAACCAAGGCAACAAATCCCAGCACTGGGATAAAGAGAATAGTTGAGAGCAACATTCACCTAGTGGCTACTTTTCTGGTAGTGGCACATCATGCTAAGTTCATCCTCCAATGCACGTATTTTTATAATAAGGAAACTAGATCAGTTTTAGATGCCAGTGGCAGCATGATAATTCAGTTAGACCCTAATTTTATCAACAAAGTTTTTTTGTGTCCTACAGCCACTGAAGTAACCCAAATCGACTTTGGAAATGCACAAAAAGAGTACGACAAAGACCCTGAAAGGGCAAAGAAAGTAATCAATTACAAGTGGCTGAAGACCCCCAGGACCAGCCTCTCCAGATGGCCAAAGAACTTTCCAAGGAGTGATTTTGTAGAGGAAGTCGGGGACCTGATCACCCTTCTCAGCAGAGTACGAGGCCTCCTGTCTTCTTAATAATTCCATGAATGGATGTATCCATTCATTAAGATCATCCTCCAGGGCAAGCAAACTATCTTTTGTGGGGAACAAATTAGCAATGCCATTCATGAATAGTTGACTAGGGTATAAACTTCTTTTAAATTCTACATGACTTCGTACCTGGTCTACATAGCTGCTGCAATGTGATTTTTCCCAGGATTGACTATAGAAGGGGATAGAAAGACCACCTCGGTCTACTCATATTATCCTTAGCTGACGCTTCAGGGGTCGACACATCATTTCAAGAGAGTAAATGATGCATTCTTTGCTGTATTTTTGTGTCTCTTCGATCCTCAGCTAGAACAGAGGAGAATATCAAACGAGGCTTGGGCGATAGTAAATGGTTATGGCTGCATGTTCCTCCAATTTCTCACTTTTTGTTATCTTTGGGTTGGTTTTTACCAAGGCTACCCTTATATGCTCCCTAGTTTCCCTTTAGACAAGTTAGTTCTAATGGAGCTTTGCTGACAACTGGCTGTCGTGCATACAAAACAGATGGAATTTAAGAGACCCAGTTTCAAGTTTCTGATCCAGATTGATAGGTTTTTAGTTGCTACGTCAACCAAAGCCAAAGTGATGGAAATAGAAATGCAGATGGTTACCATCAAGCCATTCAAGAGATGGGAGCAATTTGATTACAAGGGAGTCAAAGAGAAGATAAGAAGAAAAACTCAGTTCCACGAACCCATGATTGAGGATATCTGGGTGGACCTGAGGATGGCCAAAGAGATAAGAAAAATGGACTATTACCATCTCACACTGGAGCAAATAGAATACCTTGGGCTTGCAGAAATCCCATCTGGTCTAATTGATGATGGCAACATCATAAATAATAGGTATCTAATGGAAAATATTGTTGGTTCCCCTCTCCCTCCAATTCAGTGGTCTCAGAAGGAGCTAACTTCTCTGAGAAAAAGATTCGAACCAATATTGGCTAACACCAATAGTTGGTTAGCATCTAAAGGGATCACCCTGAATGAATTCATTACAGGTTCAGAGGTTGAATACCAGGCTGAATTGAGGAGGAAAGTAGAGAATAGGACTAAGAATAAAGGTGATATCCCTTCTTCCTTTGGGCCTCACAAGCCAAGGATCATCTTTGTATCCAAGAAGCCTAAAGCCACTGATGAGCCTCCAGCGGTGACAAAAGAAACCAAAAAACAAAGCACTGAGGCACAAGTAGCTCAACCCATGGAAACAGAGGATCAACCTTCAGAACAACCAAGTGTTGGGTCTCCACTCTCGTTGGGACAAGCACAGCCGATCCAGAGTGCCTCTCCTTCTCCCTCTCAATCTCCCGTGGTGCTCGTTTCTCCTATCTCCCCAATCAGTGTTCCCTCTTCCAGAGCTGCTTCTCCTTCCAGGGTTATATTTGGCAATCTTCAAGGTCTTTCCAGAGGTTCCCCTTGCTCTTCTGGATCCATTCCAAGTCTGTCATCTCCTTCTTTCAACCTGCCAGCAAGCCCTGCACTTGAGCCAGAATTAGTAGTTGGTACAATTTCACCAGTTACTCCGACTATGACTACTGTCACCACTAGTAGTGTGGAAGCTACTACAGTGACATTGACAGAGGCAACTATTGTTACAACAGGTACTTCTCTCCTGCCTTGGATGTCTGCTTTCATGCCAAAAAGGAAGAAAATGGCTATCTCCCTGGATGAATTCAATTTTGGCAAGATAGTGCCAACAAAAGCAAAGGCTCCTAAGAAGTGAAGAATCCTCTCCAAGTTGGTCGAAGAAAAGGGGCAAAAATTTCTAGAAATTGCCAAGCCTCCACAGGATGCAACCCTTGAAGGTTTTGAGATGAGCAGCTATTCCATCTCTCATGTTGAACTTGGCAAAGTTACTCATGAAGGTACAAAGAGCGATCTTCAGTCAGCTATGGACATTATGGTCCAAAAATTTGACACAGAGAAGGAGATGAAGGACTATTATAAAGCCAAAGTAGAGTAGTTAATAGTAGTGATCAGAAAGTTCACTCTTCCTCCTGAAGCAACGACTCCAGAGGCCTTTTTTGTAGATGACCCAGTCATTCAGAAAGCTGAAAAGACCTATTTAAAAGGAAAAGTCATGGAGGACTATGTTGAAAGAATGCATAATTAGGGAGCCTCTTTGCTGTCAGAGGTTGCAGAAAGAAAAGGTAAAATGAAGAAATTGAAGGCTCAGGTAGACGATTTTGTCTCCCTTATCTCTCAAAAAATTGATAGCTTAGAGAAAGATCTCAGCAGATGAAAAGAAATGAAGAATCTCAAGAAGAGTACCCTAATATCTATCGGTGTCATCTCCAACAAAGACTCCTATGTTGAGATCAAGGAGTCACTGGTCTTCAGAATCTAGGTACTCAAAGACTTAATTGATGATCTCAAAGCTTTCAGGGAAGCTAGTGATAAGAGTGACTTGAACTTGCTAAATAAGTTAGAAGAGCTACCATGCAACTTGACCTCTCAAGACCATTAGTTCCTTCTGGTAGAAGAGATGATTTTGAACTTCACAGAGATGATCCGAAAAGATTTTGAAGAAGCATCTTTCTCAATGTTTTTAGTGGATAGTGTTCTGGATGCTCAGTTAACTTTAGAGAATTTGAAATCCAGGTTAATTAGCCACTCTAAAGCCATCACAGCATTGAAAGATGTATTGATTAGAGCAAGAACCGTCTCCAAGAATGCAGTTGTGCCAGACAGCATAGGAATTCAGGTATCTATCACCATGTATGATGCATATCTGGAAAAGTCTGGTGGCAAGAATTGATTCTCTCTCCTCTTCTTTCTTCTTCTATCCTTATGCACTTTTGTTTTGTGCAGAATGCATGCAATTTTGTAATATGTAAATACATGTAAATATTTCAAAAAATTATCTAAAAGTCAAAGATGAGTCATCTTTGACCAAGATATTTTGTATATTTTATTATTTTCTATTTTTGATGATTTTCTCCCTATATATAGTGGAGACCTCATTTGTAAATGATCTTGAAAAATTTAATAGCAAATACTCTGCTGAAATTGAAGCAACTTTTGAGACTTTGTACTCAAATTTGTAAATCATATTCTGTTAAATGAATGAGAAGCAGGTTATTTCAGACTTTGTGTTGAAAATGTCTGTGTTATTTAGGAAATAGGTCTTATGTTCTTTTTCCTGGTAATATCTTATTCATCTGATTTGATAAGCAAAGTGGGTGTGTTTATATTATCTAAGGGCATTTCTAGGGGGTAGAAGATAGAATTTGTGCTACTTTTATCTTCGAGATTCTGTTATCTTTTGTAGTTTCAGGTGAAGACTTTATGGTTCACTTTACTCTACGATTATACTTGTTCCAGATCTGTGGAGAAGCTATGGAAGACTTTGTGCTTACGTGAGCATTCTTGTGACTTTATTACTATAGGTGATTTCTTGCTCTCTGTTTAATACCATTCCTAAAAGAAGAGGACTGTTGTTAGCAATAGACCAAGATTTTCCCTCTTTTGTTCCTTATACATTACCTCTAAAAAAAGAGAGGTAGATGCTGTTATACCACCTCCATGTGTTATTTTCTACTTAATTACATTTATTTGGCATGCAAGTATTAATAGGGAACCTTCCCTTGATGAGAGGAGAGATTTACCTCATCCAGATCTTGTAAACCCACACTTTTCATTATGTAAATCTCCCTATAATGTGGCTGATATCTCTATTTTGTCATCAGTTAGTTGACGACAAAATATTTGCCCAACAGTTTTTTGGCGACTCTGTTGGGAAAGAGAGTATTCATTTTGAAACCTCAAGTTTTAGATTGAAGTAGTCCCTACCCTTATCCATTACATAGTCTGGCGACTCCATTTCACGTCTTACCCATTATCATTCTAGCCTTACCATCTCCGTTACATTATCTGGTCTGCAAAACCAGAGCTGCTAGGAAGAATGTGCATTTTGAAGCCTCAAACTTCAACTTGAAGCAATTTCAGCCCCTTTTTCATTTTAAAATCTGGCAACTCCACACTACACAAGAAGCCAGAGATCTAAGGGTGTTGTTGACCCTGTGTTTGAGTTGGTGCAACAGAGTAATTTTGATCTATTTCCTCCATCAGCTTCTCTTCGATAGTCTAGGAGTTTTCCTTCTAGCCTTGTCAGGTCACCAACACAAGGTAGAACTTCTTTTATCGCTGTTAATCACCACCTACCTATAAACACTCCACCAAGGTTTGTTATCCCACCTTTTAATTCTCTTATCATAATGGCTCAAGGACTGTGGGGTAATTCCTTTAGCCCTCTTAATTTAACTCCACCTCTGCATGAACTACCTCGTAGTTTTAGAAAAAAATTTCCTAAGTTTTCTAGAGATGGAAAGGTTCATCCCGATGAGCATATTGTTGCTTTCTCCATAGCATGCAGTGTAATTGGTGTAGAATTTGAGGATGTGGTAGTAAGACTTTTTATGGAGACTTTGCAAGGTGCTACCGCGGATTGGTTCTATCACCTGCAGGTTGGGTCAGTAACAGACTGGGATACACTCAAGTCCAAATTTAAAGCTAGGTTTAAACCTGCTGAAAATGCACACATTTTTTTGGCTCAACTGACACAGTTGAAGAAAGAATCCCAAGAACCTATGAGGGATTTCATAGCCAAATTTGACAAGTTGAAGAACCAGATTCTGACAGTGGCTTAGCCGACGCTGGGAAATCTCAAGTGTTTCTTCATCAACTCGTAGCTCCCTGAAGTAAGTTTCTTATTGAGGCGAGTTGGCCTTATGGACTTAGCCTTGGCTCAAAGTTTGGCCACTGAGATTGAAGATGATCTTATCCTGGCAGGTAAGATCAAAAAAGATCCTAGTAAAAATAAATTCCCTTCATTTGCTAAAATCTCTTCCACGGGCACTACAGATCCTATGGTGTAGAAATTGATGAATGAATTGATAGCTTTGAAGAGGCAAATCACCCAAGGTACGTCTACTCCTACCTATCGAGATGCACCCAGGAGGACATTCTAAAATCAGTAATATCAGAGTAATGCTGGCTGGAACCAAGGACAATCCAACCGTCTACCTCTCCCTTCAAGGAGATTAGCCATCGAAGCATCACCTATAAATTCAGTGGTCGATTACCTAGAAGCTAAGCATGACAACTCTTTTCAACCTCAATTAGATCAATAAGAAAATGCTAATCTCTTCGACGAGTAGGAAGAAGAATTAGCTGGTGACTCCAATATCAGCTTCCTGGATTACCAGGACGAAGCTAGAAGTAAAGGGGAAGATTTGGATGGATCTTATGCTATTTTCACCAAATCTCAAAATCAATCGGCTTCACAAACTGACAAACAAAAGGCAGATGAAGAATCCCAACTAGCAGTTTCTATTGCCAAATGTGGGACTCCATTGCCTCCACAATCAAAAGAGCAGGTAACCCATAAAAAAGTGAGTACTCCCAATCACCCGATATCTTCCACCTCTGCTACTCAGACAAGTGCCACACCTATTAAAGTCCCTAATGATGGACTCTCTTCCTCTATTGCAAGTTCTTTTCAATTATTTGATATAATTGATCATGCTAGAAAGACTAAAATTCAAATGACAGAGGTTGAATATTTAAGAGCTAACCTAGAATAGTTCGATAGGTTAGTAGAGTATGTGAAAAATAAATCCATTCCTATAGGACAAGTCTCTTTGAAAGTTGTTCTTGATCCCCCTAAAGACCGATCGGCCCAAAACAATCTTGTCATGACTCCTATCATTCCTGGGAAAATAGAACCTTTCTATGTTTCCCTGCTTATAAATGGCTACAAACTAAGTAATTGTATCATAGACTTCGGAGCTTCAGATAATGTCATGCCCACAAAAGTGGTAGATTCTCTTAGCCTAACTTTGACTAAAACTTTTGGGAGGTGTTTTTCCATGGAAAACAAGCAAGTTCCCCTCCTTGGTCAAATAAAAGATGCTCAATACGCCTTCGCGGCTTTTCCAGAAAAATGGATAAAAATGACAATTTTAGTGGCCGATGTTCCCGCATCTTATGGCATCTTACTTGGGTGGAATTTCTAAAAAAATGTCAGAGGTGAGCTAAGTATGGACCTATCAGAAGCAAGAATTCCAATTCAAGGTGTCATGAAGAAATTACTTCCCGAAAAAGAGGCCAGGTATGTAGTTACTCATTCTGCAGCACTCAAAGCTCAAATTCTATTTGAGTCTTTAGGCATGGGTAACTATTTCTTGTCTATGGATGAGATAAATGATTCATCTAATGAAACTCCTACGGGTGATAACTTAGATTTGGTTTCAGCTGACACAAAGGGTAAAGTACCAAAGCAAAATGAACACTTGGAAGAACCCCTTCCTCAAAGCAAAAAAGCTTTTGTGAAAAAAGCAATATCTAATGAAGTATGGACCTTAGAATTTGATGGCAGCTGCTCTTCTACTGGGTCAAGAGCCAGAGTTGTGTTGGTACCCCCTCAAAGAGAGATTATTCCTTTATCTTACAAATTGCAGTTTAATAATACCAACAACACAGCTGAGTACGAATCCTTGTTGCTCGAACTATAGGCTGCCACAGAGAAGGGCATTAGGGAGCTCCATGCTAAAGGAGATGCTGGGTTAATAGTCTATTAGGTGAGGAATCTCTATCAGATAAAGAATAAGAGGTTACACCACTATTGCAACTTAGTTTGGGATCAGATCGAGCATTTTGACGCCTTCAACATCTTTGCCATTCTAAGGGAATTCAATGATCGAGCGGATGCATTGGTCATCTCTGCCACCCTCCTAGTCCCTCACCCTTATTTTAAGGGAGATAAATATACTATTGAGCTAGTTTTCTGACCAAGTGTAGCAAGTGTTTAACAATGATGATCAAATCGTCACCTTCTTGGAGCAAAAGGACAGTTTCGAGCAACTACATTTTGAAGGTAGTAAACCCTAGGAGTGTGGGGTAGCTCCTGCAACCCAAGCCAATACAGGTGTGGATTTCCTATAGCTCATGGGGAATAAAATTCCCAAAGGTCTGGTTTCCCTAGAGAAGTTGTTTGATAACCATGATAGGTTTGTCAAACAACAACAAACAGATTCAAATTCTTCCCAAGATTTTGATCAAGTCAACTTGGGAACCAAGCGTGATCCTAAGATAGTAAATATTGGAAAATGCTGCACTCCTGAGGAAATGTTCGAGCTAGCTAGTCTGCTCTGCTAGTATATGGATGTGTTGGCCTATTCCTACGATGACTTGAAATCTCTCAGGCTAAATGACATCCATCACGACATTCCCCTGAAAGCCAACTCTGTGCCTTACAAATAGAAATCCAGGCAATATAATCTAAAAATTTTAGGTACTATTTTAGCTAAGATATAAAAGATGCTGGATGCCTGGATAATTTTTTCAATCCATCACTCAACATGGATTACTAACATAGTGCCCGTCAGAAAGAAAAATAGTGAAATTCAAATCTGTGTGGATTTCAAGAACTTGAACTAGTTGTCCTTAAAAGATAACTACCCCCTTCCTATCATAGATCAAGTTCTACAGATGGTAACAGGTTCAGAAATGTTATCAATGCTAGATAGTTTTTTGGGGTATAATCAGGTTGAGGTCGAGAAAGCAGATCAGTACAAGAAAACGTTCACCACACCTTGGGGCACATTCGCTTATCAAAGAATGCCTTTTGGTCTGATAAATGCGGGTGCCACTTTTCAAAGAACAATGGATCTTGTTTTCAAAGATGAGATGAGAAAATTCATTGTATTATACCTGGACGATCTGAGAGTATTTTCAAAACATCATTCTGAATATGTTCACCATTTACGAAAGGTACTGGAACGCTGCCGTCAAAATGGTATCTCGTTGAACCCAAAGAAATCCATTTTTGGAGTAACTGAAGGAAAACTTCTCAGATACATCATGTCCCAAGAAGGTATCAGAATCAATTCAAAAAGAGTCAAGTCCATCCAGGAACTTACTCTGTCTACTAGCAAGACTACAGTTCACTCTTTCTTTGGAAAGGTGAATTTCCTCAGAAGGTTTATTCCTGGGTTTGCTGAGAAAACCTGCCATATTGTCAACATGATGAAGGCCAATTCTACGTTTAGGTGGACTGCTGAGGGTAAGTCAGCATTCAAAGAGATTAAAGAGGTAATCACCTGTGCACCCATCTTGGTCTGTCTAGATTATACTAAAGATTTTAAAATATATAGTTATGCCTCTGGGCATACACTATCAACTATCCTAGTTCAGCATAATCTCGAAGGTGCAGAATCTCCTATCTCATTCATGAGTTGTCCACTCAAAGATCACGAGCTAAAATATTCCCTTAGGGAGAAACATGCATACACTGTGGTCAAGGGTGTCAAGTATTTCAGGTTTTATATCCTAAATTCTCACACTGAAGTTCTCATACTAGATACGATAGTAAAATCCATTTTGACTCAGCAAGAGTTTAGTACAAAGAGAGGTAACTAGATTGCCAAAACTCAGGAGTTTGATCTAGATATCAAACCAGCTAAGCTTGTACAAGGAAGGGGTCTCTGCCAATTAATTGCCAACAACATTTTAGATGAAGTAGAAAGTGAAGAAAAAGAGATCAAAAGCATGCCCACGGTTCTCTTTGTTGCCACTATTGATGAGTGGTATTCCAACATTGCTCATTTTCTGACATATGGTGAGTGTCCCGCTCATCTTTCTTTTAAAGAAAAATGAAATGTTAGATTGAAAGCAGTTGGTTATGTTCTATGGGACAATGGTCTTTACAAGAGAAACCTGGATGGGGCATTTCTTCGTTGCATTGACAAAGCTCAACAAAAAAGACTCTTAAAATCTTTCCACAATTTGGCCTGTGGAGGACATTTCTCTGCACCAGTGATGACACACAAAATTCTATGAGCAAGGTACTATTGGCCCATGTTTTTTTAGGATGCCCACGAATGGGTGCATAAGTGTGAGCTGTGTCAGCAATTCATTGGAAAGCCTAAGCTACCTGCTTTGCCCCTCAAGCCAGTTGTGATCGAGGAACCTTTTCAGCAGTGGGGTATTGACTTCATTGGAGTAGTCAACCCATCTTCAAGTGCTAGACATGATTATGTCCTCACTGCAACAGATTACTTTACCAAGTGGGTGGAGGCCATCCCAACCAAGCATGCTACGTCTGAAGTGGTATGCAGCTTTCTCAAAGAAAACATCATTTCCCGATTTGGGGTTCCACTAAAGATTGTAACAGATAATGTGACCTATTTTTCGTCACATGAAATTACTCAATTTTGTTTCCATTATGGGATTACCTTATCTCACACTTTAGATTATTTATCTCAAGGAAATGGATAAGCAAAATCAAGTAACAAGAACCTGGTCACCATTATCAGGAAGTTGGTGGATGATAATTAGAGAACGTGGCACAAAGATTTGTATGATGCTTTATGGGCCGATAGGATAACACCTAAAAGGGCTATAGGTATGTCACCCTTCCAACTTCTGTATGGATTAAATGCAAAAATTCCCATCACCCTTGAACTACTAGTGCTCAGATTAACCAGAGTAATAGAAGACTCAACCTTTGAAAGCTCAGTTGACAAACACATCATGTGTCTGACCGAGCTAAACGAACAAAGAGTTATGGTGGTTGATAGGATCAAGAAACATCAAGACTGGGTGAAAGCACTTTTTGATAAGAGAGCTAGAGTGCGTGAGTTCCAAGTCGGAGATCAAGTCTTGTTATGGGACAAGCGGCGAGAACCAAAAGGGATGCATGGCAAATTCAACTCTCTGTGGAGGGGCCCGTTCACCATTCGATAGCTCTTTGGTGAAGCCAGCTTCTTACTGGAATACAAAGATGAAACACCATTTGCACTACCTCATAGCAGATAGCATCTCAAGCTGTTCAATCCTTGAAGCTCAGATGAGTCCATTTGTATATATGTATAGTTTTTATGTTTTATCTATTCTTTTTCTTCTATTTCATTTTTTGCTTGACTCCGTAGCCCAATGGCTTGGATGAAGGCACTTAGAGACTAGTTTTTGCTTCTACTTATCAATTCAATTAAATGGAAGTTCCCTAACAAGAGCTAGCTGTTGTTTTCAAAATTAGCTTAGCTCATTTTTGAGAACAACCCCCTACGAAACTTGTCCATTTCATCTTTTTCATCTCTCTAAGTTCATTTTTTGAGACAAATTTTAAAATTCATTTTCACCTTGGCCTCAGAACGAGAAAGTGGTTACCATCTCATCTCATCCTAGCCAAGTTTTCCTTTCCCCAGACTCTCCTTCAAGAGTTAGTATTTTTCATTTGTTTTTCGAGCAGGGGCGGTATTTTTTATTGCCTCTACATTTCCTTTATTTTTGTGCAAGGGCGGCAAAATTTGCTGCCCCTACATGTTTCTTACAAGGGCGATAGATTTTACCACCCCCACTCTCTGGCCTGTAAGGGCGGCAATTTTTGCCACCCCTGTAGAATGAACCGACTACATGCAAGGGTGGCAAAAATTGCTGCCCTTGCACGTCTCGATTTCTATGCAAGCATTAATGGTCGTGCATGACAGGTTGTTGGGGTGGGTTTTTTACCCCATATAATCTGATTTGAGCCCCTTTCTCCTCATTCTTTCCTCCTCTCCTCCTACCTCTTGCACTTGAGCACTAGAAGTGACGATTCAAAGCACAAATTTGCAGATTCAACCTTGTGTCATGCATAGTTTCTCAGGTAGGGTTTGTTTTTGCATTTATTTCTTATTTTATTCTATTTTATCTTAGCTTTTTTTTAGATTTTTTATTTTTGTTTTTATTTTTGTTTTTCTTCTCCCTTCTACCCATGGGTTTCTGCCTGAACCTCACGTGGGTGGCAAATTTTTCCACTTGCATCCTTAATCGCGTCCTTCCACTCATCCCTCTTCTCATTTCCGCAAATGCTTCTTTTCTGACCTTGACCGCGGGCTTCTCCTTTTCCTCTGCCCACGGTTTTGTCTTCATACGTAGGTGGCATTTTTTGCCACCCACATTTTCTTTTTCCCCCATATGTATAAGGGCAGCAAATTTCACTGCCCCTTCATGTTTTTCCAAGATCTACGTGCACAGGCGGCAAAATTCACTGCCCCTACATGATTTTCCAACTGCAGTACAAGGGCAGAAAAAATCACCGCTCTTGCTTTGTTTTTCCTTTCCAGTAACAAGGGCGGCAAAATTTTCTGCCCCTGCATGTTTTGTTTCCAGCTGTAAGGGTGGTGATTTTTGCCGCCCCTTTCTTTTCATTTTTTTCTCCATTTTTGCTAACTCCTAGAATTTTTTTTGAGTTGTCCCTTTCATACTTTTTCTTCCTTATTTTTCACTCCTTCGCTAGACCTGGCCTATTTAAGTGTACTCCAATAACCCATATCACTTAAATTGCACTCTCCCTCTCTCGCTCACTCTCCTCTCATCTGTGATAATGATTGCAACACCTTCATCGAACTCTTACACATCTGCTCCCATCCAGTCAGGATCATTCTCCATGATGGAAACATCTCCCAAGAAAGTGAAAGATATGAAGTATAAGTACCAGGGTGTCTTCCCACCCACCTCAGTCTCTTTGAATGTCGACGACATTTGAGACACTAAAATTGGCTACGTGGACATGGCCAGGTTCCTGGCATGAACCAAGGCAACAAATCCCAGCACTGGGATAAAGAGAATAGTTGAGAGCAACATTCACCTGGTGGCTGCTTTCCTGATAGCAGCACATCATGCTGAGTTCATCCTCCAATGCACACATTTTTACAAGGAAACCAGATTGGTTTCAGACGCTAGTGGCAGCATGATAATTCAATTGGACCCTAATTTTATCGACAAAGTTTTTTTATGTCTTCCAGCCACTGAAGTAACCCAAATCAACTTTGGGAATGCAAAAAAGAGTATGGAAAAGACCCTAAAAGGGAAAAGAAAGTAACCAATTACAAGTGGTTGAAGACCCCCAGGACTAGCCTCTCTAGATGGCTGAAGAACTTTCCAAGGAGTGATTTTGTTGAGAAAGTTAGGGACTTGATCACCCTTCTCAGCAGAGTACGGGGCCTCCTGTCTTCTTCCCAATTCCATGAATGGATGTATCCATTCATTAAGATCATCCTCTAGGGTAAGCAAACTATCTTTTGGGGGGAACAAATTAGCAATGCCATTCATGAATAGTTGACCAGGTTATAAACTTCCTTTAAATTCTATATGACTTTGTACCTGGTCTACATAGCTACTACAATGTGGTCTTTCCCAGGATTGACTACAGAAGGGGATAAAAAGACCACCCCGGTCTACTCATATTATCCTTAGCTAACACTTTAGGGGTCGACACATCATTTCAAGAGAGTAAATGATGCATTCTTTGCCATATTTTTGTGTCTCTTCGATCCTCAGCTAGAACAGAGGAGAATATTAGACGAGGCTTGGGCGATAGTAAACGGTTATGGCTACATGTTCCTCCAGTTTATCTTCAAGTTGGTTTTTACCAAGGCTACGCTTATATGCTCCCCAATTTCCCTTTAGACTAGTTAGTTCTAATGGAGCTTTGCCAACAACTGGCTATTGTGCATATAAAACAGATGGAACTTAAGAGACTCGGTTTCAAGTTTCTGATTCAAATTGGCAGGTTTTTAGTTGCTACATCAACCAAAGCCAAAGTGATGGAAATAAAAATGTAGATGGTTAACATCAACCCATTCAAGAGATGGGAGAAATTTGATTACAGGGGAGTCAAAGAGAAGATCAGAAGAAAAACTCAATTCCACAAACCCATGATTGAGGATATCTAGGTGGACCTGAGGACGGCTGAAGAGATAAGAAAAATGGACTATTGCCATCTCATACTGGAGCAGATAGAATACCTCAGACTTTTAGAAATCCCATCTAGTCTAATTGATGATGGAAACATTATAAATAATAGGTATCTAATGGAAAAGATTGTTGGTTTCACTCTCCCTCCAATTTAGTGGTCTCAGAAGGAGCTGACTTCTCTGAGAAAAAGATTCGAACCAATATTGGCTAACACCGATAGTTGGTTAGCATCCAAAGGGGTCACCCTGAAGGAATTCGTTACAAGTTCAGAGGCCAAATACCAGACTAAATTGAGGAAGAAAGTAGACAACAAGACTAAGAACAAAGGTGATATCACTTCTTCCTCTGGGCCTCACAAGCCAAGGATCGTCTTTGTATCCAAGAAGCCTAAAGCCACTGATGAGCCTCCAACGGCGACAAAAGAAACCAAAGAACAAAGTCCCAAGGCACAGGCAGCTCAGCCCATGGAAACAAAGGATCAACCTTCAGAACAACCAAGTGTTGGGTCTCCACTCTCGTCAGGACAAGCACAACCAATCCAGAGTGCCTCTCCTTTTCTCCCTCAATCTCCTGTGGTGCCCATTTTTCCTATCTCCCCAATCAGTGTTCCCTCTTTCGGAGCTGCTTCTCCTTCCAGGGTTATATTTGGTGATCCTTAGGGTCTTTTTGGAGGTTCCTCTCACTCTTCTGAATCCATTTCGAGTGTGTCATCTCCTTTCAACCTGCCAGCAAGCCTTGTACCTGAGCCAAAATCAGTAGTTGGTACAGTTTCACCAGTTACTCTGACTACAACTACTATCACCGCTAGTAGTGTGGAAGCTGCTACAGTGACACTGACAGAGGCAACTATTGTTACAACAGGTACTTCTCTCTCACCTTGGATGTCTACTTTTATGCCAAAAAAGAAAAAAATGGCTATCTCCTTAGATGAATTCGATTTTGGCAAGATAGTGCCGATAAAAGCAAAGGCTCCTAAAAAGCCAAGAATCCTCTCCAAGTTGGTCAAAGAAAAGGAGCAAAAATTTCTAGAAATTGCTAAGCCTCCACAGGATGCAACCCTTGAGGGTTTTGAGATGAGCAGCTATTCCATCTCTCATGTTGAACTTGGAAAAGTTACTCACGAAGGTGCGAAGAGCGATCTTCAGTCAGCTATGGACATTATGGTCCAAAAATTTGATAGAGAGAAGGAGATGAAGGACTATTATAAAGCCAAAGTAGAACAGTTAACAATAGTGATCAGAAAGTTCACTCTTCTTCCTGAAGTAGCGACTCCAGAGGCCTTTTCCTTAGATGACCCAGTCATTCAGAAAGCTGAAAAGACCTATTTAAAAGGAAAAGTCATGGAGGACTATGCTGAAAGAATGCATAATCAGGGAGCCTCTTTGCTGTCAGAGGTTGCAGAAAGAACAGGTAAAATGAAGAAATTGAAGGCTCAAGTAGACGATTTTGTCTCCCTTATCTCTCAAAAAATTGATAGCTTAGAGAAAGATCTCAGTAGATGGAAAGAAATGAAGAATCTCAAGAAGAGTACCCTGATATCTATCGATGTCATCTCCAACAAAGACTCCTATATTGATATCAAGGAATCACTTGTCTTCAGAATCTAGGTACTCAAAGACTTAATTGATGATCTCAAAGCTTTTAGGGAAGCTAGTGATAAGAGTGACTTGAACCTGCTGAATAAGTTAGAAGAGCTGCCATGCAACTTGACCTCTCACGACCATCAGTTCCTTCTGACAGAAGAAATGATTCTAAACTTCAAAGAGATGATCTGAAAAGATTTTGAAGAAGCATCTTTCTCAATGTCTTCGGTGGACAGTGTTCTGGATGCTTAGTTAACTTTGGAGAATTTGAAATCCAAGTTCACTGGCCACTCTAAAGCCATCACAACATTGAAGGATGCATTGATCAGAGCAAGAACCATCTCCAAGAACGTAGTTGCACCAGACAACATAGGAATTTAGGCATCTATCACCATGTACGATGCATATTTGAAAACGTCTAGCGGTAAGAATTGATTCTCTCTCCCCTTCCTTCTTCTTCTATCCTTATGCACTTCTGTTTTGTGCAGAATGCATGCAATTTTGTAATATGTAATTACATGTAAATATTTCAGAAAAATATCTAAAAGTCAAAGATGAGTCATCTTTGACCAAGATATTTTGTATATTTTATTATTTTATATTTTTGATGATTTTCTCCCTATATATAGTGGAGACCTCATTTGTAAATGATCTTGAAAAATTCAATAGCAAATACTCTGCTGAAATTGAAGCAACTTTTGAGACTTTGTGCTCAAATTTGTAAATCATATTCTGTTAAATGAATGAGAAGCAGGTTATTTTAGACTTTGTGTTGAAATTGTCTGTGTTATTTAAGAAATAGGTCTTATGTTCTTTTTCCTAGTAATATCTTATTCATCTGATTCGATAAGCAAAGTGGGTGTGTTTATATTATCTAAGGGCATTTCTAGGGGGTAGAAGATAGACTTTGTGCTGCTTTTATCTTGGAGATTCTGTTATCTTTTGTAGTTTTAGGTGAAGACTTTGTGCTTCACTTTACTCTATGGTTGTACTTGTTCTGAATCTGTAGAGAAGCTATGAAAGACTTTGCACTTACGTGAGTGTTCTTGTGACTTTGTTACTATAGGTGATTTTTTGTTCTCTATTTAATACCATTCCTAAAAGAAGAGGACTGTTGTTAGCAATAGACCAAGATTTTCCCTTTTTTGTTCTTTATACATTACCTCTAAAAAAAGAGAGGTAGATGCTGTTATACCACCTCCATGTGTTATTTTCTACTTAATTACATTTATCCAGCACACAAGTATTAATAAGGAACCTCTCCTTGATGAGAGGAGAGATTTACCTCATCCAGATTTGGTAAATCCACACTTTTCATTGTGTAAATCTCCCTATACTGTGGCTGATATTCCCATTTTGTCATTAGTTAGTTGACGACAAAATATTCACCCAATAGGATTGATGTCAGTTGCATGTGCGGTTTAGAACTGTGAGTGTTACAAATAGTTTGTTAACGAACCAAGTGTTTGCATGTTAAGAGCCAATTTTAGACTTGAAGCTGTGGATCTAATTATTGTAATTAGGTGTCTAATTATTGTTTGCATGAGATCTATTTAAGAGACTCATAGGCTATTTTGTAATTTGTTTTAGTTTGAGTTGAGCAAAGTTAGCTTCTTCTGTGTGTGAAGTGAGTAAGGGTGTTCCTCCTAGTTTCACAGCAGTGCCAAGTGTGGGTGTTGGTTTTAGAGAATTAGAAGGGCTCTTTAGGTATGTAGGATCTTGGTCAGCAAGGGTGCATGGCTACGTTATTAGATCTACATGGTAAGTAATATCATAGATCTATAGGTGTATGTGTGTGCATGATCCAGGTTTGCAGGTGTGTAGAACTAGATTGATTTACAAGTGTGCAAAATCAAGGAGGACAACAACATAATAGGGAGCAAGATTAGGTAGGATCTACTTGGAGTACGGTGTGTACTCAATTGGAGAGCAAAGAGGAAGGCAAGGTAGATCCTTCCATAAGTAAAGTCTGTTGAGTTGTAGGTTGTTGCAAGTTTAGGGGAGATCTACTTGAAGTAAAATTATGTACTTGGAGTGCGTGGAGCACTTGTGGAGTGCATGGAGCACTGGTGTACTGGAAGTAGTGGATACTGACTGGTTGGAGGTGAACACCAACTCTATGTTTGAGTTGTGTGTTGGGACTGTAGGAGAGAGAGCTTTGAGGAAAGAATTATTGTACACTTGAGGTGTGGGAAGCCTCTGAGAGGTGTGAAGAAGAAGTGGCATCTTCTTTATTGTATTCTTTTTTGGATGAGTATTAATATAAGTTGTGTATTATCTCTCATATTTTGTGTTATTTCTAAATTCTAGTTACTTGTGATTTTGGTTATTTTCACATATTTAAGTTGCTTGTGCATGGTAATCAATTGTGTGCTTCCATATTTTCCAACAAGTGGTATTAGAGCTAAGGTTGCAGGGAGCAGGTTTTGTGTTTGGTTATAGGTCACTCTCAGGGGTTTTTTATTGAGTGGGATTATAGCAACGGTAGAAAAAAGTAAGCTAAAAATGGAGGAATTGAAAAGCACGAATGGTCAATTACGGTCCTATGAAAAGAAAGAATAGGTAAATAAAGATTGTTGGTTGATAGCAGATCAGCATGAAGAAGCAGATGTTGTAGGTGTTGTTGCACAGGATGCTTTGGATAAAGTTGAATCTTGGTTAATAGATTCTGTTGCCTCTTTCCATGCAGGCCCAAGTAGAGGGGTTGGTGAGCCTTGTCAGATTGTTGGCAAAGGGGAAGTGTTGCTGAAATTGTAGGTGGCCAACACATGGGTGTTGAAGAAGGTCATGCAGGTCGGTCTTGGAGATGCGGCTAATTGCTTCAGGGAAGTTGGGTGATGAGAGATGCACAAGAACTCTCACAATGGATGCACTTGAATTAGCAAGTGGTAAGAAAGCATGTACTCTTTATCTATTTGCTTGTATTACTGATTCTTCTTCTATTGTAGAGATGTGGCTTTATAGGCTTGGTCACATGAGCAAGAAGGAGATGCATGTTCTTAACAGGAAGTCAGATGTCTTTGACAAACTTAAGAACTGGAAATTCTTGGTGTTTATGGAAGAGATGGCAGATAGAGATCAGTGGAGAAAGTTGAGTAACTCTAAGCAGAGCAGTTTGGACAGGGATTTGATTCAAGAAAGCTCGTAGGTAAAAAGTCATCACTCACTGGTGAACACAGGTACCGGCATTGGTTAGGAGGAACTAATGTCAAATAGACAGGTGCTGATGTCGGTCATGTGCAGACCAGAGCTGGTGGTGTCGGGCAGGGTAAGACTGACATTGGTCAGGAGGACTAACGTCGGTGACAGTAAGACCAACGTCGATCAGGAGGATCAGCGTCGACAACAAGTAGACACCAATGTCAGTGGGGTCTGTAGTCAGGATAGGCACATGGAACTGATGTCAGTCAGATGGAGACTGTGTGGTGACTGAGGTCGATCACTGTAACAAATTTTGGGCAAATAACAAGCTATTAAGGAGTCTCAAACACCCATATGGAGGACTAAAAGTGGTAAGTAAGCCTCAAATTCGTTGTTCCTCTTCTTTATATTTGTTGCTCACTATAGAGTAAAAAGGATCTAAGAAATAGTGGGAACATGGCAGGAATATGATGTAGAATCAAATGAGAGATTTGGTAGGGTTGCCAGCTAGAAGAAAGCACTGAGAGATGAATGGATACCTTAGTTAAAGAATAGAGAGAATGGATACGTGAGATGAAAGGCTAGGTCATATGGTCTTGAGGAAGTTGCAGGATAGTGGTATAGAGCTGATAGGTGGTACCAAGTGGATGACAAAGTAGGGCTTTAGTCAATGTCAATATAACCATTGTGTTTGTCTTACCAGGTGGATGATGGTCGCAACATTATCCTGTTACTGTATGTGGAGAATGAGCTTGGTGCAGGTTCAAACATATAGGGTTTTGCTGAGCTAAGGGTAAGGTTAGTTCAGTGGCATGTCATGAGGAATTTAGAACAGTGAAATTCTTTGGCATGAGAGACATGGAAGATCACAAGTTGATTTTGTCTCTAGTGGGAGCTGATGTGAATCAAGTGTTATCAAGGTTCAATACGCAAGATGCAGAACCAGATCACACTAAGGGCTGAACAGTTTAGTGTCCAAAATCACATGAGGTCTGGTATAGACCTGAGTTTGCCCAAGCAGTGGGTGCTGTCAGAGAGTTAGGAGCCAATTCAGGGAAGTGGGTTCTTAGGGATCTAAGAGGGACCAGCAGTAGGGATTCATGCTATGCAGGGTCAAGACTTCACTACATGGGTTTGTGGGTTCAGATGTGGTGGGCTACTTGGATGACATGAGGTTCACCATAGGGTTTATGGTGGTTGGTCTTCAAGATTGAGTTTGAAGAGGGATACAAGACAAGATACAAATTAGATGGGGTATAGGTATAGGTACAGTATAGCTATTTATCTCCAAGTGGGATATTGTTAGGTTGTGGAGCTAAAAGCTTCACTGATGTAAATATAGGAAGAAGTTTTTGAGTGTCACAGACATCGGCGTCGATCAGGCCAATTGACATCGACAAGGAGCAGACAAAAGATCAATCGATGTTAATCAAAATTTAGCCGGCATTGATCACCTCCAGGTAGATAGGGACCGACGTCGATTGCCTATGCAATTCAGAACTATGAGTGTTATGAATAGTTTGTTAATGAACCAAGTGTTTGCATGTTAAGAGCCAATTTTAGACTTGAAGCTATGGATCTAATTATTGTAATTAGGTGTCTAATTATTGTTTGCATGAGATCTATTTAAGAGACTCATAGGCTGTATTGTAATTTATTTTAGTTTGAGTTGAGCAAAGTTAGCTCTTTCTGTGTGTGAAGTGAGCAAGGGTGTTTCTCCTAGTTCCATAGTAGTGCCAAGTGTGGGTGCTGGTTTTAGAGAATTAGAAGGGTTCTTTAGGTTTATAGGATCTTGGTCAGCAAGGGTGCATGGCTACGTTAGGATATCTACATGGTAAGTAAGATCATAGATCTATAGGTGTATGTGTGTGCATGATCTAGGTTTGCAAGTGTGTAGAACCAGATTGATTTGTAGGTGTGCAAGATTAGGGAGGACAACAACACAATAGAGAGCAGGATCAGGCAGGATCTACTTGGAGTACAGTGTGTACTCAGTTGGAGAGCAAAGAGGAAGGTAAGGTAGATCCTTCCATAAGTAAGGTCTGTTGAGTTGCAAATTGTTGTAAGTTTAGGGGAGATCTAATTGAAGTATGATTGTGTACATAGAGTGCGTGGAGCACTTGTGGAGTGCGTGGAGCACTGGTGTACTGGCAGTAGTGGATACTGACTGGTTGGAGGTGAACACCAACTCTGTGTTTGAGTTGTGTGTTGGGATCATAGGAGAGAGAGCTTTGAGGAAAGAAGTACTATACACTTGAGGTGTGGGAAGCCCTTGAGAGGTGTGAAGAAGAAGTGGCATCTTCTTTATTGTATTCTTTTCTAGATGAGTATTAATACAAGTTGTGTATTGTCTCTCATATTTTGTGTTATTTTTGAATTCTAGTTACTTGTGATTCTGATTATTTCTGCATATTTAAGTTGCTTGTGCATGGTTATCAATTGTGTGCTTTCATATTTCCCAACAAGTGGTATCAGAGCTAAGGTTGTAAGGAGCAGGTTTTCTGTTTGGTTACATGTCACTCTCAAGGGTTTTTGATTGAGTGGGAGTATACCAATGGCAAAAGATAGTAAGCTAAGAATGGAGGAATTAAAAAGCATGAATGGTCAATTATGGTCCTATGGAAAGAAAGAGCAGGTAAATAAAGATTGTTGGTTGGTAGCAGATTAGCATGAAGAAGTAGATGTTGCAGGTGTTGTTGCATAGGATGCTTTGGATAAAGTTGAATCTTTGTTAATAGATTCTATTGCCTCTTTCTATGCAGCCCCAAGTAGAGGGGTTGGTGAGCCTTGTCAGATTGTTGGCAAAGGGGAAGTGTTTCTAAAATTATAGGTGGCCAACACATGGGTATTGAAAAAGTTCATGTAGGTCCCAGTCTTGGAGATGCAGCTAATTGCTTCAGGGAAGTTGGGTGATGAGAGATGCACAAGAACTCTCACAGCGGATGCACTTGAATTAGCAGGTGGTAAGAAAGCAGGTACTCTTTATCTACTTGCTTGTATTACTGATTTTTCTTTTGTTGCAGAGATGTGGATTTGTAGGCTTGGTCACATGAGCAAGAAGGAGATGCATGTTCTTAATAGGAAGTCAGATGTCTTTGACAGACTTCAAAACTGGAAAGCCTTGGCGTTTATGGAGGAGATGGTGGACAGAGATCAGTGGAGAAGGCTGAGTAACTCTGAGTAGAGTAGTTTAGATAGAGATTTGATTCAAAAAAGGATCATGGGTAAAAAGTCATCACTCATAGGCAAACACAGGTACCGACGTCAGTCAGGAGAAACTGGCATTAAACAGACAGGTGCCGATGTCGATCATGTGCAGACCAGAGCTAGTGGTGTCAGGCAGGGTAAGAATGATGTCGGCCAGGAGGACCGACATTGACGATAGTAAGACTGATGTCAGTCAAGAGGACTGACATTGATAGCAAGTAAACACTGACATCGATGGTGTTGGTAATCAGGACAAGCATATGGAATCGACATCGATCGGATGCAGACTATGTGGTGACTGAGGTCGGTCATTATAATAGATTTTGGGCAGACAACAAGCTATCAAGGAGTCTCAAATGCCTATATGGAGGATTGAAAGTGGTAAGTAAGCCTCAAATTTGTTGTTCCTCTTCTTTATACTCATTGCTCACTGCAGAGCAGGAAGGATCTAGGAAATAGTGGGAGCATGGCAGGAATATGATGCAGAACCAAATGGGAGATTTGGTAGGGTTGCCAACTAGAAGAAAGAATTGAGAGAAGAATAGATACCTTAGTTAAAGAATATATAAAATGGAAACATGAGATGGAAGGCCAGGTCATATGGTCTTGAGGAAGCTACAGGACAGTGGTACAGGGTTGACAGGTGGTACTAGGTGGATGATAAAGCAGGGCTTTAGTAAATATCAGTATAACCAATGTGTTTGTCTTACCAGGTGGATGATGGTCACAACATTTACCTGTTCCTATATGTGGAGGATGGGCTTGGTGCAAGTTCAGACATAAAGGGTTTTGCTGAGCTAAGGGTAAGGCTAGTTCAGTGGCATGTCATGAGGAATTTGGAACAGCGATTTTTTTTGGCATGAGAGACATGGAAGATCACAAGTTGATTTTGTCTCCAATGGGAGATGATGTGAATATGGTGTTAGCAAGGTTCAATACACAAGATGCAGAACTAGATCACACCAAGGGCTGGACAGTTTAGTGTCTGAAATCACATGAGGTCTAGTATAGACCTGAGTTTGCCCAAGCAGTGGGTGTTATCAGAGAGTTAGGAGCCAATTCGGGGAAGTGGGTTCTTAGGGATCTGAGAGGGACCAGTAGCAGGGATTCATGCTATGCAGGGTCAGGGCTTCACTACATGGGTTTGTAGGTTCAGATGTGGCGAGTTACTTGGATGACATGAGGTTCACCATAGGGTTTGTGGTGGTTGGTCTTCAAGGTTGAGTTTGAAGAGGGATACAAGCTAAGATATAGATTAGATGGGGTACAAGTATAGGTATAGTGCAGCTATTTATCTCCAAGTGGGAGCTTGTTAGGTTGTGGAGCTAAAAGCTTCACTGATGCAAATAGGGGAGAAGGTTGCTGAGTGTCACAAACACTGACATCAGTTAGGCCAATCGACATCAATAAGGAGCAGATAGAAGATCAACTGATGTCAATCAAAAGTTGGCCGACGTTGGTCACCTCCAGGCAGACAAGGACCGACATCGGTCGCCTGTGCAGTTTGGAACTGTGAGTGTTATGAACAGTTTGTTAATGAACCAAGTGTTTGCATGTCAAGAGCCAATTTTAGACTTGAATTTGTAGATCTAATTATTGTAATTAGGTGTCTAATTATTGTTTGCATGAGATCTATTTAAAAAACTCATAGGCTATATTGTAATTTGTTCTAGTTTGAGTTGAGCAAAGTTAGCTCCTTCTGTGTGTGAAGTGAGCAAGGGTGTTCCTCCTAATTTCACAATAGTGCCAAGTGTGGGTGCTAGTTTTGGAGAATCAGAAAGGTTCTTTAGGTGTGTAAGATCTTGGTCAGCAAGGGTGCATGGCTACGTTAGGAGATCTACATGGTAAGTAAGATCATAGATCTACAGGTGTATGTGTGTGCATGATCCAAGTTTGTAGGTGTGCAGAACCAGATTGATTTATAGGTGTGCAAGATCAGGGAGGATAACAACACAATAGGGAGCAGGATTAGGGAGGATCTACTTTGAGTACGGTGTGTACTCAGTTAGAGAGTAAATAGGAAGGCAAGGTAGATCCTTCCATAAGTAAGGTCTATTGAGTTATAGGTTATTGCAAGTTCATGGGAGATCTACATGAAGTAAGATTATGTACTTGGAGTGTGTGGATCACTAATGTACTGGTAGTAGTGGATACTGACTGGTTGGAGGTGAACACCAACTCTGTGTTTGAGTTGTGTGTTGGGACCGTAGGAGAGAGAGCTTTGAGAAAAGAAGTACTGTACACTTGAGGTGTGGGAAGCCTTTGAGATGTGTGAAGAAGAAGTGGCATCTTCTTTATTGTATTCTTTTTTGGATGAGTATTAATACAAGTTATGTATTGTCTCTCATATTCTGTGTTATTTCTGAATTCTAGTTACTTGTGATTATGGTTATTTCTACATATTTAAGTTGCTCATGCATGGTAATCAATTGTGTGCTTCTGTATTTCCCAACAAGTGGTATCAGAGCTAAGGTTGTAGGGAGTAGGTTTTGTGTTTGGTTATAGGTCACTCTCAGGGGTTTCTGATTGAGTGGGAGTATAGCAACGATAGAAGGAAGTAAGCTAAGAATGGAGGAAATGAAAAGCATGAATGGTCAATTACAGTCCTATAGAAAGAAAGAGCAGGTAAATAAAGATTTTTGGTTGGTAGCAGATCAGCATGAAGAAGCAGATGTTGCAAGTGTTGTTACATAGGATGCTCTGGATAAAGTTGAATCTTGGTTAATATATTTTGTTGCCTCTTTCCATGCAGCCCCAAGTAGAGGGGTTGGTGAGCCTTGTCAGATTTTTGGCAAAGGGGAAGTGTTGTTAAAATTATACGCGACCAACACATGGGTGTTGAAGAAGGTCATGCAGTCCCAGTCTTGTAGATACGGCTAATTGCTTCAGGGAAGTTGGGTGATGAGAGATGCACAAGAACTCTCACAACGGATGCACTTGAATTAGCAAGTGGTAAGAAAGTAGGTACTCTTTATCTACTTGCTTGTATTATTGATTCTCCTTCTGTTATGGAGACATGGCTTTATAGGCTTGGTCACATGAGCAAGAAGGAGATGCATGTTCTTAACAAGAAGTCAGATGTCTTTGACAGACTTAAGAACTAGAAAGCCTTGGTGTTTATGGAGGAGATGGCAGACAGAGATCAATGGAGAAGGTTGAGTAACTCTAAGTAAAGTAGTTTGGATAGGGATTTGATTCAAAGAAAGCTCATAGGTAAAAAGTCATCACTCACAAGTGAACACAGGTACTGGCATTGGTCAGGAGGAACCAACATCAAACAGACAAGTGCTGATGTTGGTCATGTGCAGACCAGAGCTGGTGGTGTCAGGTAGGGTAAGACCAACATCGGTCAAGAGGACCAACTTTGGCAATAGTAAGGCCGATGTCGATTAGGAGGACTGACGTCGGTAGTAGGTAGACATCGACGTCAATGGGGTCGGTAGTTAGGATAGGAGCATGGAACTGAAGTCGGTCAGATGCAGACTGTGTGGTGACTGTGGTAAGTCACTGTAATGGATTTTGGGCAGACAACAAGCTGTCAAGGAGTCTCAAATGCCCATATGGAGGACTAAAAGTGGTAAGTAAGCCTCAAATTCATTGTTCCTCTTCTTTATACTTGTTACTCACTACAGAGCAGGAAGGATCTAGGAAATAGTGGGAGCATGGCAGGAATATGATGCAAAACCAAACGGGAGATTTGGTAGGGTTGCCAGCCAGAAGAAAGCATTGAGAGACAAATGGATACCTTAGTTAAAGAATAGAGAGAATGGACACGTGAGATGGAAGGCTAGGTCATATGGTCTTAAGGAAGCTGTAGGACAGTGGTATAGGGCTGACAGGTGGTACTAGGTGGATGATAAAGTAGGGCTTTAGTCAATGTCAGTATAACCATTGTGTTTTTCTTACCATGTGGATGATGGTCGCAACATTATCCTATTACTATATGTGGAGGATGAGCTTGGTGTAGGTTCAGACATACAGGGTTTTGTTGAGCTAAGGGTAAGGTTAGTTCAGTGGCATGTCACGAGGAATTTGGAGCAACAAAATTCTTTGGTATGAGAGACATGGAAGATCACAGCTTGATTTTATCTCTAGTGGGAGCTGATATGAATTAGGTGTTAGCAAGGTTCAATACGCAAGATGCAAAATTGGATCACACCAAGGGCTCGACAGTTCAGTGTCTGAAATCACATGAGGTCTGGTATAGACCTGAGTTTGCCCAAGTAGTGGGTGCTGTCAGAGAGTTGGGAGCCAATTTGGGGAAGTAGGTTCTCAGGGATCTGAGAGGGACCAACAGTAGGGATTCATGCTATGCAGGGTTAGGACTTCACTACATGGATTTGTAGGTTTGGATGTGGCAGGTTACTTGGATGACAGGAGGTTCACCATAGGATTTGTGGTGGTTGGTCTTTAAGGTTGAGTTTGAAGAGGGATACAAGCCAAGATACAGATTAGATGGGGTATAGGTATAGGTACAGTGCAGCTATTTATCTCCAAGTGGGAGATTGTTAGGTTGTGGAGCTAAAAGCTTCACTGATGCAAACAAGGGAGGAGGTTGCTGAGTGTCACAGACACCGGCATCGGTCAGGCCAACTGACATTGGCAAGGAGCAGACAGAAGATCAATTGACATCGATCAAAAGTCAGCTGGCATCGGTCACCTCCAGGCAGATAGGGACTGACATCAGTCGCCTGTACAGTTTGAAATTGTGAGTGTTATGAATAGCTTGTTAACGAACCAAGTGTTTGCATGTTAAGAGCAAATTTTAGACTTAAAGCTGCTGATCTAATTATTGTAATTAGGTGTCTATTTATTGTTTGCATGAGATCTATTTAAGAGACTCATAAGCTGTATTATAATTTATTCTAGTTTGAGTTGGGCAAAGTTAGCTCTTTCTGTGTGTGAAGTGAGCAAGGGTATTCCTCCTAGTTCCATAGCAATGCCAAGTGTGGGTGTTAGTTTTGGAGAATCAAAAGGGTTCTTCAGGTGTGTAGGATTTTGGTCAGCAAGGGTGCATGGATACGTTAGGAGATCTACATGGTAAGTAAGATCATAGATCTGTAGGTGTATGTGTGTGCATGATCTAGGTTTGTAGGTGTGTAGAACTAGATTGATTTGCAGGTGTGCAAGATCAGGGAGGACAACAACACAATAGGGAGCAGGATCAGGTAGGATCTACTTGGAGTATGGTGTGTACTCAATTGGAGAGCAAAGAGGAAGGCAAGGTAGATCCTTCCATAAGTAAGTTCTATTGAGTTTTAGGATATTGAAAGTTTAGGGGAGATCTACTTAAAGTACGATTGTGTTCTTGGAGTGCATGGAGCACTTGTGGATTGCGTGGAGCACTGGTGTACTGGTAGTAGTGGATACTGACTGGTTGGAGGTGAACACCAACTCTGTGTTTGAGTTGTGTGTTGGGACCATAGGAGAGAGAGATTTGAAGAAAGAAGTACTTTACACTTGATGTGTGGGAAGCCTCTGAGAGGTGTGAAGAAGAAGTGGCATCTTCTTTATTGTATTGTTTTCTAGATGAGTGTTAATACAAGTGTATTGTCTCTCATATTCTATGTTATTTTTGAATTCTAGTTACTTGTGATTCTGGTTATTTCTGCATATTTAAGTTGCTTGTGCATGATAATAAATTGTGTGCTTTCGTATTTCCCAACAAGATGCCTCTAAAGTCTGATTGTTGAGAGACAACACAAAAAATATCTCAACTTCTTGAACCAACAGTCCCATCGAGCATGCAAAAAAATGTTTCCACTTGGATTTAAACTCTTTGAGGAGATGGAAAATCTTTCCTCATAAAATTGGCACAATGGAAACACCTCTAGGCTTGTGTGTAGCTTAAGGATGAGGTGAATCTATAGAGAGGGCTAGCTTCCTTTATATACCACTTTGGATCACAACTACAATGAAACTTGAGGGGTGAAAAGGGAAAAGGATAACTAAAATCAAACTAACCTAAGGGAGGTGATACACTAAATAACATGATGACATCTAACCAACTACATGTTACACTTAAAACCAAGAGACAAAATAAACATACACTTCTCTAATCTTCATATTTTCACATCAATGTTACATTGTGAGGTTATGGATGAATGTGTAAAGCTAGGAGGACTAGACAAGATTCTTATGAGGGAAATAATAAATATACTAACTCATTCAATCCTTGACATTTCCTAGAACACTTCATATTCCCTGTAAGAAGAAGATTTCCAACTAAAAATAGATGGTGGGATGAAATAAGATTCTAAGGAATCCATAGTCTTCACTTATGCAAAATCAAACATTCTAAATGAACACACTAATAATAGTCATGGAGATGGTAAAAATCAGTAGTCTTATTGATCAAAAGGTGTGCAAATGAGTAGGGCTTCACTATACTCAGGTGGAACATCCCTTATAGACTTAGAAAGTCAAGTTTTTACCTATACGTTTCGTAATTTAACTTAAAAGTAAAAATTGGTCAACATAACATTTTTGTTACAGTTAAAATACTTGGGTTTATCATAGTTATTATCCTAGGTAGGTTACAACACTAGCACTTGGACTTGGTTTTGGTTCTGTCCATTATTCTAATTTTGGTTCTAACTTTGATTTGATGAGGTTAGGTTAATGATCCATTTTTTAATAAAATCTCTTTCTATTAACAAACCTTTGCCAATGATTTACTTAAAAATATGCCCATACTTCAACTCTAAATTGTAAGATATTTTGTTGTGTAGATTTTTGGTAAACATAGCAACTAATTTCTTATCTAGTATATTGTGGGTAAATTAGATTGTGAAGATTTCACTAACCTTCTATTTTAATTTTGTCAAATCTACCAAAGAAATATCATGATTGAGATTGTAAGAGAAGTGCTACATGAACCTGTCCAAAGATCATCAAAATTAGATTTGAATTATTGGGAAACTTTAGGAACCATTCCAATGCTTGCACTCCTAAACTTATTCAAAATAATAGAAATAGGTATATTTTTTTTATAGGCCACTAGTTGGAATGTAATAGAGAATTATGTCAAATAAGCCTTGGGGTCACCTTTCCCATTGTATTTACTTAACTTTGGTGGCTCGTACCCTAGAGTAAATGGTATCTAAAAGTACTCCATATTGAAAGGGAAAGAACACATGTCATCCAGCTTGAATTTTTTGGAATTTTTACCTATTTGAATGAGGGCAATTGCATCATTTATTTGTTGTATTTCTTATGTGAGGAAACTAGTGAGATCATTGGTTTGAGGTGGAGGTTGGGTTGTCAAAATTGGATTACTTTAACCTAGGTATAATGGAGTCATTTATTGGGGAATGTTGGATTGTTAGGGAATGGGCTAGGAATATGCATGCATGGATTAAGGTATGATAATTGAAATTATATATACTATGGTGTAATATTCTAGTTGGGATTGGTTATATAGGCCTGATGTTGGGAATATTATGGTTGGGATATAATAGTATGGCCATATTGTGCTTGTTGAGGTTGAATAGGGACATGTTATTGACAAGTCATACCTTGCCAATTGAGGGTAACTAGTGAAACAAGACCCTATTGTTGAACTTGTGGCATGTTTTGCATGAAAGGAAATTATTACTTGATAGGTACTTGAGGAATATTGAAACCTTTTGGTTGCATGAATCCCTATTGGGAAGTGGATGCATGTTGGAAATTTAACATTTATCACTAAATAATATTTTTACATTATTGGATAGACATCATTTGGTTTTAGATTGGCATGTTAGTCAGTGACTGAAAAGGTATGCTCACTACTACTTGGTGAGGTGGAACATGGGTATCCCCTTGTTGAGGTGGCAAGCTATTTCACCTCAACTATGTGGTTATATTTGACTATGCCTATTGTTGTGGAATATTACATATTACCTATGGATTATCATTCATCACATTTTGTTGTGACATGGCATTGGTCATTGGTTGACTACTTAATCCTTGTTGTTGGGTGTTTGAAGAAGTAGTTGATTGAGGATTAGAGATAGTTGGTTAAGGTTGGGAAGTATAAACTCATACTCCCTAGGTTTGTGAACCATTTGAAATATTATTTAAAGTCACATTTTATTGATGACTACTCATTTGTGTGTTAACACCACTTTGATTTAAATTGGATGTTACTTGCGTATTGTCCACTATATTCTACTCACTATTCTACATAAAATTAGAAGAGACTTCCTTGATATTTTGAGTATTAAACATGTTTTATATCAAGATGCTTTGTGTAACTAGGTTTAAACTATAATTTTCTTGACCTATCAACTCAAACAAGACTCCTGTTTAAGAAAGTGACTTAATAAGAGGCACATTTGACATGGTCATATTATTAAATTTACATGTTAGGTTTTGATATGTATGGTGTGTTGTTTTCATTTGAATAAATCGGTCCTCCATGAGGCCCCTTTGTGTGATAATAATACATAGATATTGATACAACATCAATATAATGGTATTAGGGTTGCTAGAAGAGGCATGTTAATTATAAGATACATTGTATGTCCTCTTACTAGACTTGGACAATTTTCATGCCCTACCTCTGTGGCTCTATTAGGATCATAGGCTAATGACATTGTAACATAATATGGTTGATGTTGAATTTTTTTTGTAAATGAAGGTATGCTAGCAAAATATTGGGTTGTCTACTCTCAGTCTTGCCCCACATATGGAGGCATGCTAGCCAAATAATTAGCCAAAGGATCTTTAATCTATTCCCCTATTTGAGCATTGTAATGTGGATAAGAATCCACCTTCAAAATAACATCATATTCATAATGGTTTTTAACAAATTTCTCTTGTGTGACAACATTTCCATATCATGGATTGTACATGACTCCACTACATGTATAGTGAGACATGGTCAAATCAATGGCAAATGCGACACGACAAGAGAGGTTTAGAGTTTTATAAAATCCAACAAATAATGTCTAAAAATAGACAAAAGGTTAAAAATAGGTCTAACTTGGTCAAAATAATGGAGTTCCATCTTTAAAAGGTTGATGCTAAAATTTTGTAAAAACAATATAACATCAAATGTCTAACGTTAAATGTCTCACACTATTAAGCACATGATATACTAAGAGGGGGGGTGAATCAGTATATCATAAATCTTATAAAATTTCCATTAATCAAATTCCACTTAACCATACATTTAAGATATCCAATAAAATTGAAATAATAAACACCACACAAGATAGAGAGACACTAGATTTAACGTAGAAACCCAATGTGGGAAAAACCATAGAGAATAATCTCAAGTATATGAATGAGCACCAAATCAAAACACAATATTCACAAGCACCAACTTGCAAGAGCATAAACCCCTTTGCTGAGCACCAACATAACAACTATTCATGAGCACCAACCCATAAAAGCACCTGTTTCTATGCAAAATTGCTTTCTACATTCAAAGAAGAAATAAGAAACTAAAAGAAATGGTCAAAGCTAGAAGATACCTGATAAAGTCGTGTGCACCAAAATCAGACGTTGGAAGATTCTCCTCTTTGGCTGTGGAGGAATGACACTTGAGAAGAAAAGAGACTGAAACATGAAAAAACGTTAGTCAAAGATATGGTGGGCTGTCAGGTGAACGCCCGATCCCAGAAGTACGAAGACTTCCTAGAAGGATATCAACCCACTAATAAAAAAGTAGAATATTAGACTGAAGTAGATATAATGAAAGATAAAATGATAAAAATAAAGGACATAAAATAAAATGCGTACCTGATAATGAAGTAAAATGTTCTATGCAGTCACCGATGTCGGTTTTCGTAGTACCAACGTCAGTTAAGGAAATTGCCGATGTCGGTTAAAGTGCCGGCGTCGGTCAGGGAAAGTTCTAGACAGAGTCTGGGTGAGTTGCAGAAGGTCTGGTAGAGTCAGGATAGGGTCTTGGTCAGGTTCAGGACAGGGTCTGGATAGGGTCTAGGAGTTTTGGTCGAGTCTGGACAAAGTTACAGATTGGGATAGTGGGCAGAGATGTAAAGAAAGGACTAAGGGTTCAGGCCTATAGTCTGAAGATCCAGGGTGATAGAAATAGAAACAACAAACAAATAATAACCAAAAAGAAATAAAAGCAAACAGAGGAAATACTTACCTGCCAGAAGACATGATAAAAGCCATGATTGAAGTTGTTGAAGCGTTGCCGTAAGTTGATCGAAGCGAATGTAGATTGGTTGAATGCTAGAGTTGATTGATCGTCAGAGCTGATTGGTTACCAGAGTCTGTGAATGTCTAAGTTTGGGATCGATTGATTGATTAATTGATTGATTAGCCTTCAGGATTGATCGGCGGACGCTGATGAAGGCAAGGGACGGTTCGAGAGACAGTTCGATAACCGTTCGGAAAACTGATTGGGAACCAAATGATAACTAATAATGGATAACGGTAATGTGACTGACGTTGGTAGGATTGCTGACGTCAGCCGATAAGTGACTGACGTCGGCGACATTGGCCGGGTAACGATCGTCGTCGGCAGATGCACAATGGGGATAGAGTCTAGCTTTAGCTCTGTGCTCATTGTTACATGCTGCCAAGGTCAAGGCTAGTGGGAAAAGTGATCGACAAGGGTTAAATAGGAGAAGAAGAATAAGACAGGGGATGACCAGGGGAGTCGACACGATTTTAGTGTCTACATTTGCCCCTTTTTGTCTTGTTGGTTGTTCTGGATGAACTGCAAGACAAAAATAGGAGTGATTGCCCCAGGTGTGGGATAAGGTTGATTTCGTCTTGTTGGTTGTTTGAATGAACTGCAAGACAAAAATAGGAAGCAGATTTCCCCGATTATGGATGAGGTATTCCCCCTCAAAGCAGGAGTCGAGGGAAGGGAACCAGGAATTGGGTGCTGATTTGACAAAGAGTGGATGAAAAAGGGGTGAGGGTGAACACTGCAAAAGGCATGATTGTGCGCATACCATTGCATGAGATGGTTAGGTCAAAGTGTCATAGGTCAAGGGTCAAGGAGTGCCAAAATTGAAGTAATCAGGCCCCAGCATTTAGTCATCTGCTGATCGGATTACTCAATCTAAGCTGAAGCTCCAAATGGGTCATCGCGTTCTAGGTATCTCGGGCTCAGGAAGTGCTCCTAGAAACATGAAAAAGTCACAAGTAGTGTGGATCAACCGGCTTGCGATCCTATACTTGTGAGGGTCAAAAAAGGTCTGCGCACAATTCTGCTAACCAGTCATGAGGTAGCATACATGCAAAAACAACCAAGGCAACAGTGTCTTGGAAGTGGTCGAGGTTGGAGGAGAGAGGTATGATCTCCAATGGTTGGTGGGCAAGGGGAGGAATGGACGAAAGGATGTGGCCGAGATAACCCCAAAAGATAGTCGTGTCATCTGAGTGCTGCCTACATAGCCCCGGTCATAGGGCTTCAGGCCAATGTAGTTTAGATAGAGGGTCAAAAATGGTTAATGATTGGTTTGGTCATGGTCGAGGTCAAGGTCGAAATGATGAAGAGAAAAAGATGTTACAGCCTTTTCCAAATGGTGTATTCTGTAACATTGGTCGAGGGTCTTTCATCCCTAGAAATTTTCCATATTCGTGATGGATGTATGCTAAAAATGAATTGGGGTCTATTTATGCTTCAACAAGTATTGGTTTATGCTGAACATAAATTGCGGCAGGTCGATAGTTTCCATGTGTATTGGTGTCCATAGAAACTAGGGTGAATAGGCTATGGGAGTGGTCTGAAAAGAGAGTTGAGGTGAGTTGATTGACAAGTGATGAAGGTGAATGTGACTAAAGTGTAGAAGAAGTGAAAAGCATATTGCTCTTTCATTGACAAGGACCAAAAAGATAGCATAGATAGGGGTTATGAGAACCAAGAGCCCCATTCATGCGTGACGTCGTTGACCATAGTTATGTTAGAGTGGTAATCGAATCACTTTGACATTAAAGTGAGCTCGAAGTCCCTTGAGCAAGTGATAGGAGGAGGAAAAAGGGTAACCCATTTTAAGAGCAGAGATAACTTTGCCTCTTTTTATAGGAGACCTTGAGACAACTATAAGTCAAGTCCATGACTCATTCATTTATTTTATTTTATTTTTTATTTTTTATTTTTTTTTGAGGTGCAGACTGATCAATGTGAGAAGTCCACAAAAAGACGTTGTTTGCTTGGTGGTTAGTTGTGAAGCTGATCAATGCGAGAAGCTTCTAAAAAAGTGCTGTTTATTGCCAGATTAGTCATAGCCATCCTTCAAGGGAGTGGTCTAGATTTTTGTTTAATATAAAGGCTTTTGAATAGCTGTCCTTCGAGAGAGCAGTCTATTAATTACAACAATGATAGTACAGCTGTCCTTCGAGGGAGCAGTCTGCTTTTTGATTTTGATATTGATATAGTGACCATGGATATTGTGACATCTTGATTTATTTTGACAAAAATGTGAATCGTGGACAAGATTATAGAAGGTCAAGGGCTCCCTTTTATGAGGACAAAAACATCCATACAACATAAAAGGGTTATAGGAATTGTTAAGAGGAATAGGGTTAAAAGGAAGTAGGATTAAGAGGACGGGGATTGCTCAAGGGACGAGCTCAAGTTAAGTGTCAAGTGGACGAGTACTCGACTAGCAGTAGAACGGTCGCAGATGCAACGCATTAAGAGGCTTAGGTTCTAGGCGTCCATCAAGAGAAGACAGACAGTAATTCCCTGATCCATACTTGTGTGTGATAATAAAGGGTCTGAGCCAATTAGGAGCAAACTTGCCTTGTTTACTACGCTCCATATTGGTCACATGTTGATTGATGAGTGGATGTGAAGTTGACTGATATGGTCGTTGATTGATCAAGACTGGTTGAACGTGTGGATAAAAAGGTTGGTCAATGTTTGGTTGAGATTTGGTCATTTGATAATTGGTCAATGGTTGGTTGAGGGTTGATTGGTTGGTATTTGGTCTTTGGTTGGGTCGAATGTTTGGTTGAGGTCGGGTTAAATGTTTGGTTGCTAGTCTAGTTGAGGCTAAGTTGAAAGAGTGATTGATATGTGGTCGAGACTGTGTTAAAAAATTGGTCAAGGTTTGGATGAAGGTTGAATTCCCCCAGCGGCTAGGGAGAATGTTTGACGGATTGGTTAAGGTCGGTTGAGGTTTAGTGGTCAGATGGACTGTGTTGATGTCGAATAAGGGGGTTAAAGGTGACAAAGGAACTAGAACCTGGCGTGGAGATCCCAATTTAGGTGATGAGGTTGGAGAGGCATGAGTTGGTGTTGATGATTTGGTAAAGAGGTGGTCAAGAGGATCCTTGATGAGAAGGGAATCCTTTCTCTGTTGGTGATGAATGACAGCTTTAAGAGCACAACAACACTCAGTGTCATGTCCTAGAGTATGATGATAGTGACAGTATTTAGAGTTGTCGAACCAAGAGGGTCTTGATCCGAGAGTTGATGAGAGGGGCAGTGTTGAAGGCTTGATAACGTGGTCAAGAAGAGAGGTGTCATTCCCCAGACATTGGCGAATGGCGACCTTGAGGGCACAACAATGTTCTATGTCGTGTCTAGGCATGCGATGATATGCACAAATATGAGTGTCGTCGAACCAAGGTGGTTTAGGTCTGAGAGATTGATATGGTTTGAGAGGCAGAAGGTTGAGGCGAGATGACTGCAACAAGTGCCGTAACAGCAAGGTATAAGAACCTGCTAATGGGTCTAGATATTTTATTGCAGTGAGGGTTGATGACGTTGGTTTGAGAGGCGTAAGAGATGTTGGTCGATGATTTAGAGAAGATATATGTTTGACAGGTTGATAGAGTAATGGAGGCGACGTGCCTCTATGAAGGATGGGAGTAGGAAGCACTCCAATTAAAGTGGATGGATGTGGGCCTAAGATTGAAGGTAATGATGAAGGTGGGGGAGGAGTCCTCCGGTGTGGTCTAGTGGTCTTTGTGGGTTTGAGTCGAGGGCCATTATTGTGCGAGGCAAGGTTAGATACGGGTTTGGGTTTAGATGTGGACAGAGGTGAGTGAGATATAACAATCTCAGGCAAAGGGCAAGAGGAAATCGTGACTGGGTCTTTCTCAATCAAAATGGGCAAAGAGACTGGTTCTTCTCTTGGTGGAGAAGAAATAGGAGTGTGGCTCCTCAAGTAGGCAGATGGCAGGGATGATCATGCCTTCTACGTGTGCTTGAGGAGTAGGCAAGGTAAGGTCTTTGGATGAAGGTAGGGCTAATGGCGTAGGTGTGGTCAAGGCGTCCTCCAGTATGAGAGAGGTCGATGGAGGACTAATAGGAGAAGAGGGTCCTTCATCCTGTGAAGAAGGTTGGTCAGGGACAAGAGGTAAGATAGTGTTGACGGTGTGTATATCATGGTCTTGAGGGTCATTGATCATGGTTTGGACGTTGTCTTGAGTAGGGGGTGATTAGGAAAAGGTTGTTTGAAGATGTCAAGGTTTTGGTTGGGCAGTGCATTTGGGTTATCCAAGATAAGATCGCCCTTGTCTAGCATGTCTTGGATGAGGTTTTTAAAAGTTTGACAGTGATCCGTATCATGGCCTTTGACACGGTGATAGTTACAAAAGTGGTTCTCCTTGTACCATGCAAGGATAGGTGTTAAGGGGTTGAATTGATGTGGTCAGATTGAAGGGAGATTGAGGACCCCCTGCTTGATGAGTTTATCCAAGACAGAGGCATATGACTCTCCAATTGGAGTGAATTGATGCTGTATGGATTGACGTTGAAAATGTTTATTGATGTAGTCTAATGTTGAAGATGCTGGTTGGTTAGTTATTGTTGAAGATGATGGTCTAAAGATGACAGTGTTTGTCGACCCCTTAGATTGAGAGTGGGTAGGAGAAGGTCTGGAAGAAGAATGGTCATTGGTTCTTGTGTTAGTGTTACACAATTTAACCTTATCTTCTTCAATAGCATAGAGTTTAAGCTTTCAGGCCATGGTGAAGGCCTCGTCGAAAGTGTGGAATGTTTGAACCCGTAAGGTGGATGAGATGTGACTGACACATGCTCGGGAAAAGAGCTCAATTAGCTAGGGTTGAGGCAAGGAGAAGGAGAGCTGGTTAATCAAGCCTCTCCAACGGGTGACAAAATCAACTACTGATTCGTCGTCAAATTGCCTAATGGAGTAAAGGTCTGTGATCGAGACTTATTTAGTGATATTGACTGAGAAATGGTCAACAAATAATTGAGCGAGTTGAATGAATGAAAAGATAGAATGTCTGGCAAGGGAGCTATACCAGTCAAGGGCAGGGCCAGAAAGAGACATAGGGAACATGCGTAAAAGTAAAGCATCATCGTGGCCAATAAGATAACAGGCATGTCTGAATGCCCGTAGATGTTGTTGTGGGTCTTCCTTACTCTGAAAGTGAGTAAATTTAGGAAGTGTCCAATGGTTGGGGTATGGTCGAATAGGGACAGAAGGATGAATGGGCTCGTTGTAAATCTGGTCATATGAAGAGACATTATTTGAATCGGAGATAGAAGCTTTGAGACTGGACATTTTATCCATCAGCATCTTGATGACATCTGCTGATAAATTGGTGGACAGAGCGCCCCCTAGGTTGTAAGGCGCTTGAAAGAGGTTAGAGGAGGTATACAACATAGTCGGTTGTACTAGTAAGGGCGCAACATACGGATGACTAGTCACAGGGGTAGAAGTAGAGGCTAAGGGTGGTTGCATCATGAAGGTCGAAGGTATAAGTTGACTAGGCACCACCAAAGGTGGTTGAATAGCAGGATTGGTAGATGGATAGGTTGGCACTCCTACATTTGTGGGCGCAAGAGTGTAAGGGGTCGAGACAATCAAGTTCTGATACGATGTAGAACTTGGTTGAATTGCAGGTGATTGAGGGGGTAACAAAACCCTGATGGAGGTCGGTCTAAAAATAGACGAAGAGGCCAAACTTTTCGTATTGGCCATGGTTGAGTTAATGGTTGAGGTGAAAGGCTGAGTCAAAAAGGGTTGGATGACGAATGGTGTCAATGTCGTCGCCATGTCACCTGAAAAGTCTCGCGTTGGGTTTCTCGCGAGATAGTTATGGAGGGCTGCGGTATTGAGGTCCAAGAATCTTTTGAAATCTTGGTCCCCTTCAGGGATGATGGGAATTTGAGTCGGGGTCAGGGTCGGTCCTGTAGGAGTTCTTTCAGTCTCCGAGTGGAACTCCATGATCAGACGGGTTAGAGATGGGGTAGACGAAAGCAGTTGACGGCTAGAGTGGTCAAAAAAGGGCCTTGGTTTGACTACGTGTCAAAACCATACAAGGCAAGAGAGAACGTCCTCACACGCTCAAACAAGCAGATAAGAACTAAAAAGATGAAGACACAAGCAGATCTTAAAACCCTAGAAGTAAAATTTTTTAGGATTATAGTGGCTTATGCCTTAGAATGTGTGTAGAGGAAGATTGGCTTTGAGTCAGGTCTTAGAAGAAGTCTATGAATGGTTTCGGGTTAGTTATGGTGCTCAAGAAGTCTATGTTAGGGTTTGTATAGGCCTGGTGCTAAGGAGCAAGCTCCCCTCACTTCACGATTCCAGTGGTTAGCTAGTTTCACTTAGCCAAAATATACTTCGCCTAGAGATTATCCTCTGCCAGAGAATGAAGTGGGCTTTCCCCTTGGTGATGAAATCCAAGTGAGATTGCCAGGATGGGTAAGGTATCTACTGGGGGATGAAATCCCAGTCGGGCCTTGTCTCAGGTAAGTTAAAATGTTTGTTTTGTGCAGGTGGTTTGGTCGTGTAACATCAAGTGATCTAGATTAATTCAATATGCAGTTTAATTACTATGTGTGGTCTCAGAGATGCAGGAAAATAGAAATGAATGCAAAGTGTTTTAATGCCCAAGTTGAAATGTTTGTTCGTATGAAGACGAATGGAGAAAGAGTCGAAGAATATGAGTTTTGGCTAGTCTAGAAGTGCAAGAAAGAAAGAAATGTTCTTTTTAGTCCTGCTTATGATGTCGTTTAAGAAGAGACAGAAGGAGGCGAAAAGGAAGGAACCTAATGCACCTATATGAATGAAAGAAAGAAAGAACCCAAGGAAGGCCTTATGTCCCACCGGGCGTGCCAGAATGTTTCTATGCAAAATTGCTTTCTACATTCAAAGAAGAAATAAGAAACTAAAAGAAATGGTTAAAGCTAGAAGATACCTGATAAAGTCGTGCGCACCAAAATTAGATGTTGGAAGATTCTCCTCTTTGGCTGTGGAGGAATGACACCTGAGAAGAAAAGAGACTAAAACACAAAAAAATGTTAGTCAAAGATATGGTGGGCTGTCAGGCGAATGCCCGATCCCAGAAGTACGAAGACTTCCTAGAAGGATATCAACCCACTGATAAAAAAGTAGAATATTGGACTGAAGTAGATATAATGAAAGATAAAATGAAAAAAATAAAGGACATAAAATAAAATGCATACTTGATAATGAAGTAAAATGTTCTATGCAATCGCCGATGTTGGTCTCTGTAGTACCGGCGTCAGTTAAGGAAATTACCGACGTCGGTTAAAGTGCCGGCGTCGGTCGAGGTAGTGACTGACGTTGGTCAGGGAAAGTTCTGGACAGAGTCTGGGTGAGTTGCAGAAGGTCTGGTAGAGTTGGGATAGGGTCTTGGTCAGGTTCAGGACAGGGTCTGGACAGGGTCTAGGAGTTTTGGTCGAGTCTGGACAAAGTTACAGATTGGGATAGTGGGCAGAGATGTAAAGAAAGGACTAAGGGTTCAGGCCTATAGTCTGAAGATCCGGGGTGATAGAAATAGAAACAACAAACAAATAATAACCAGAAAGAAATAAAAGCAAACAAAGGAAATACTTACCTGCCAGAAGACATGATAAAAGCCATGATTGAAGTTGTTGAAGCATTGCCGTAAGTTGATCAAAGCGAATGCAGATTGGTTGAATGCTGGAGTTGATTGATCGTCAGAGCTGATTGGTTACCAGAGTCTGTGAATGTCTGAGTTTGGGATCGATTGATTGATTAATTGATTGATTAGCCTTCGGGATTGATCGGTGGACGCTGATGAAGGCGAGGGACAGTTCGAGAGACGGTTCGATAACCATTCGGAAAACTGATTGGGAACCGAATGATAACTGATAATGGATAACGGTAATGTGACCGATGTCGACAGGATTGCTGACGTCGGCCGATAAGTGACTGACGTTGGCGACATCGGCTGGGTAACGATCGTCATCGACAGATGCACAATGGGGATAGAGTCTAGCTTTAGCTCTGTGCTCATTATTACATGCTGCCAAGGTCAAGGCTAGTGGAAAAAGTGATCGACAAGGGTTGAATAGGAGAAGAAGAATAAGACAGGGGATGACTAGGGGAGTCGACATGATTTCAGTGTCTACAGCACCAACCCCTTTGCTGAACACCAACATAGAAACTATTCATGAACACCAACCCCTTTGCTGAGCACCAACACAAAAACTATTCACGAGCACCAACCCATAGGAGCACCAACCCCTTTTATGTATACCACACAACGATCTGTCAATGTTGCTATCTCAAAAAATGATAGTTTATTACAATATCTCTTTTCTCTCTCTTCTCTGCTCTTCTAAGCTAGATATAATAATTACAAATTATACTTTATCTCTCATATTACAAATGGCTTCTCAAGCCTTTATTATAGCTTTCCAAATGACCTTTGGACTTCCCCCTTTGTGACCCTTGAATCCTCATGGCAAATGGTACCAAACCTGCATGACCCTGCATATCCTTGCATTTAAAAGGTCATATGGTGACCCTTCATAAGCAAAAGCATTATTTCCTCTTTTATCTTTATCTTGATGACTTTTCATATTCCTCAAAGTGTCCCTTCATGAGAAATTGTACCCTTCCTCTTTTATATTTACTTGGTTACTCTTGGAATTCCCCAAGATGACTCTTCATGGGAAAATGCATCCCATTCTTCTTTTGTCTTTACCCCATGACTCTTTGACTTCTCCATGGGCCCTTATTTTGTCTTTATGAAACCAAAAATATATTCATTAATATTAAATAAATATTAACACACATTAGCCAAGATATTACTATTAAAAACATCATTAAATGTAATGGGGCCTTTATCACCAATAATGCTAGACCTTTGATATCAATGAAAATCTTTCCAACAATCTTCCCATTTGTCATTGATTGCAACCTCGATTCTGAAACTACCACATCCTAAAACCTACACATACTATCATCTAAAAAACATACAGTAACTCCCCCTTATTGTATCAATCTATACCTATTCCCTGTACTTATTTCTACACCTGTACCTATACCTGTTATTCTCCCCCTTTGACATCAATGGCAAAGGGCCTACCTGGAGCTAACACTTAGCTCCCCCTCAACTGATGTTGAAACTTAATGGTAGGAAGTAAAATAAATTACTCCAAACTTCTCTCAAAGATACTCAAATGTGTCTTTTGGTAGTGCCTTTGTGAAAATATCTAAAATCTACTCTATAGTACTGATATACTCCATCTTAACTTATTGATCTGTAATCTTCTCTCTCAAGAAGTGATATCTAATGGGAATATGTTTTGTTCTTGAATGCATCACTAGATACTTTGAAATATTTATAGCACTTGTGTTATAGAAAAAAATAGAAATAGGTTCATCATACTTTACCTTGATATCTTCAAAATTTTGCTTCATCTAAAGCACTTGAGTACAACACAATACTACTACAATATATTCTTCTTTAGCTATAGAAAGTGACATTGAATTTTTCTTCTTGCTTTGCCATGATACTAGGCTATCACCAAGGAAGAAAACTCTTTCACTTGTACTCTTTCTATCATCCAATCACCCTACCTAATTTGAATCTATATAAGCAACCAAAGTGAAATCTCTACCTATGGGATACCATAATCCATAATCCAATGTCCCCTTGATATATCTAAATATTCTTTTCACCAACCGAACATGACTATCTTTTGGAGATGATTGATATCTTGAAACCATACCTACTACATGCATGATGTCTAGCCTTGATGCTGTTAAATATAAAATACTATCAATCATAGATCTATACAAAGATTGATCTCTAACAGGTGAATCTTCATCCTTGCTCATCTTATTTCCTATACACATTGGTGTGCCAACTAGTGCACAATCCTCAAAACCAAATTTCTTCAACATTTCCTTGGCATATTTACTTTGAGATATGAACATTCCTTTATCTGACTAAAATATTTGAAATCCTAAGAAAAATGACAATTCTCCAAACATAGACATCTCAAATTTTTTTTGCATTCTATCAGAAAATTCTTTTGTCATCTTTTCAATATTTCCTCCAAAAATGATATAATCAACATATACCACAATAATCAATTGATGTTCACCTTCTATTTTGATGTAGAGATTACTATCAACAAATCCTCTCTTAAAACTTTGATCTTGTAGGTACTTATCAAGTCTTGCATATGAAGCTTTGAGAGCTTGTTTCAATCCATACAATGCTTTCTTTAATCTGCATACATGGTTACTAATATTTGAGAGAATAAATCCCTTAGGCTACTCAATGTAGACCTCTTCTTCAAGATTCCCATTCAAGAAGGTAGATTTAATATCCATCTAACACTTTGGAAATTTTAAACACTGCATATGCAAGAAACATTCTAATAACCTCTAACCTTGCCACTGGTGCAAATGTTTCTTTAAAATTTATTCCCTCAATCTGAGCATATCCTTTACATACTAATCTTGATTTATTTCTGGTCACTTCTCTATTTTATTTCAACTTATTTCTATAAACCCATTTTGTTCCTATCACATTGTGATCTTTTGGTATAAGCACTAATTCCCAAGCTTTTCTATCTGATTTAATTATTCATCCATAACCTTAACCCAATGCTTATCATTTCTAGCTTCTGAAAAAGTTCTAGGCTGAATTTTGGATAATAAAGAGAAATTAACTTGCTTAGATTCACTTACCTTCATTCTTCTAGTGTGAATTCCTTCATTTATGTCCTTAATGATGTCACTTTCATTATGATTTATCTGAACATATTTGGATGGAGTTTTGGTTCCCTTTTTCTCCTTCTTTTCATCTTCATCTGATTCTTCAAAGTCTTCCTCTTCAATGATTTTATAAATGTCTACTAGATCACTAATTCTTTATGTTCCATCTTCTTCTATCCTAAAAATTGAACTTTTAACAATTTTCTTTATGTTTTATCTTCATCTGTAGATGAACTACAATAATAATAATTACACTAATAATCAATGAACCTTTTTCCATACAGATTCATCTATGATATAGCTCAAATATGTTATAGTTGTAAATTCCTATCTATTGTGGGTAGCTAGTTGTGTCAAGTCACGTGTAACTTCCTTTGTTTGATACTAACTCAAAATAGGTTGATTGTATTCCAAACCAACTAACTGTTTAACAAGATTGCATGACTAGAAATGGAAGATGTTACTATGCATGAAATATATAGTTAGACATGTTGAATAGTAATATATTTTAACATATGAAATATATATTCAGATGTTTTCCCTTTAAAAACTCAACCATTTTTTATGGATCTAATTATAAAATGTGTGAGTTATTACAATGATGTGGAGAAGATAGAGATGAATTGGATATAATGAATGGGTAAGTAATTGAGGAACCTATCTTTCGAGATGAAGATGAGAAAAAATAAGGAATAATTAAGAGACCTAAAAAGCTATTGCTATCAATGGAGAAGAAGATGGATAACAAACCTTTCTTAATGGAAAAGTTAGTGGCATATACAAAGCCAATAACAGAGGGGGAAACATTAATGACATGTTCAATAACCTGTGTGGTGGGCTACTTTAATCACAAAAAGAAATAATATCAAATCATGTGAGGTATGGATTTGAATACTCTAATAAAAACAAGGAAACTTATGAACTAATTGGATCCTACATGATTATTAGAGTTAAATTATACCATACTTTAGGAAACTAGGGGAACTAGTGAAGTATTTTGTTAACACACACCTATAAGTGTAGGTTAAACATAATGGGATGAAGACTGAGGATCTTAGCCAAGTGAATAAGTAATACAATTACTCTCAATATTGACAGAGAAGGCATGCATATAACGTTGAATAAAGTTTCATAAGTTGAAAAAGTAGCAAAGGGATTGGGAATAATAGGAACAAACACTACTATTTCTATGGATAGTTTTTCACCAACCTCTATGAGATTTATTTCATAGTTAATTATCTCAAAATTTATCTCAATAGGTAATTGGACTATGGTGACTAAGGAGGCCACATTTTTCTGGCATGAATAGTGATAAAGAAAGGGGTAGTATCCAATTACACCAAATATATTGTTTAAGAAGTTGTGATAGCATTTAAATATATGCATATAAGAGGATAATAGTTTAAATATGGAAGTATGTTGATCCTATTGATGATTGAGGAGATTGATGAATATGATTAAAAAATATTTACACATAAATAAGTATGGGGTGAATACATGTAATCATCAAATGACATAATTATAAGAAAAATATGTGAGAGCATGGTCAAAACATTAAAATAAAGTATAAAATACCATTGAAGATACCAAAATCATATTAAGGTTTTATTTATTTTTGTGTGATGACATACTATTATTTAGTAACCATAAAGACCAAGTGTTGGCCCTCAATTTTTGATAAGTTTTAAAGACTGAAGGTAACATATATAAGGATAAGTATGAAAGGGTGTGGGTGAGACACAATAACTCATGTAAAGTTATCTTGAAAGGAGTAAAACACAACATGCATGAAGGATGATGCATAATGCACGAATTATATAAATCACACTTTGAGGAAGGTCTATTGAATGATAAGAAACACAAAATTAGATCAAGGAAACATAGATCCTACATGTGTCATGCACCCAATGAAAAATCATGAAAATGGTCTAAGATCAGGCCTAGAAAAGAGCATATTCTAGGAATATATATGAATAATTTTATAAAGATATTTAGTAAGAGAATATTCTAGGAATATGAATTGATAGTTGGCATAAAGGACACATGGTAATTGAGTCAATGCTAGATGGAAGGGGTCAAGGGGGTATGGGAAATCTATGAATAATACTCTTGACCTCTCATTTGAGAAATCCTTGAATCTCACATGTTTAAGCATCTATTTGGTTTTGGTCACACATTTGCATGTGAAGATTATATTGGAGATAAATACTAGGGTTTGAAGGATTGTATATCCATAGAAGGATTATGAAATGTTTGTTTATTTTTTAACTTAATTGATTAATAACTAGGTTGAAGGGGCCCATACCTTTTACAAACAATAACTAAAAGATAAAGAAGACATATCAATAGGACAAAAAGGGATAAAAAGAAAAAATCGATGGCTAAACCTCCCTACCACCAAACTTTCACCAACTATCAACCAAAAAAACTAAAAGTAGCTAAAAGGAAATAGAGCCATATAAGCTATTCTGATTCAGAGTAAAAGACCAACTATTTGGTCTCAGTACTAGCACTTTTATTATTTTTACCCCTAGTTTGACTCCCAAAAAACTAATCCTTATCATCATCCTATTTCTTCTACTTGAGGTCAGGGTATTGAAACTCCCCTTTTTCTTTCTCAAGATCCTAGGTGGATTCCTCCTCTTTTTTGTGTTGGGTGGATTTACCTTTTGGGGTGCAAACTAGGAGATCTTTTCCAATATTAGTAGCTTTTGACTCTAGATCAAAAAATCCTTTGAGCCTCTCAAACTCATCAAAAATTTCATCATGAAGGATTTTTTGGATCAAAATATTCATATTCAACTTTTGGAGGGACTCCTTAATTTCTAATTTGACATTAAACTTAGAGACCCCTTTACCTTTACTAGTGAGCAGGTGGACAAATGTAGGGCTCCCCAAGTTTGGTTTAGGATCCTCCTACACATCTTTCTCCCCTAAATCCTACTCTTATTCATCATTAAAATCCAATTAAGTGTAGCACCCTTCCTCTTCCTTTGAATTATACTTTTCACTATTGATGTCAATAGCTTTGATTATAATCTTAGACCATTGTGGCTCCCTGTGCTTAATCAACAAAAAGATTAAGCCTTAATAGATTAAATCCATCGATGGATTATTTTTGAAATTCAACACCAAAACCTATAAATAATGTAGTAGGAAGAATGGGATGCTAATATTATGGCCTTCAAAGTGGTTTATAAGAAGGAAATGATGCAAAAATATAATAGTGTGTTTCTCTCAAGTGTAATATACCTCATAATTTGTAGATAGACCTCCAGCTATTTCCTCGACACCTCAACTCTCATAAACCCCTTGTATGATGAATGCTTAGGTTTATTATTTTCCTACTTGTAGAATATTTTTAGGAGTTCCTCATTCTACCTCTTATCTTTGAATGATTTGACACCATTACATTTCATCCCTGTAATTTCACTAATGAGTTCCATAGTAATCTAAATTTATAGATCATGCATTCTCACTTCATGTTCTTTTTATCCATGGGTAAAGTCCCTAGAGAGTGCAATGTCATGCCTAAATAGACATTCCATCAATGGAGATAGCCCTCCCTTTACCATTTTTTTCCATAAATACTCATTTTTCTTAACATCAGTGCAAGAAATCAGCTCAAATCAATCTCTATCCCCACCCATTTTATGAAAATGCACATTGCTTCTATAGTCTTCATAATATATGCTCTTAGGGAAGGAGATGGGATTTTTTTAAAAAAAGAGCCCTGATTGGTCATATGATGCAATATCAAGGATCCCCAAACATGTAAGGCCTTGGTAATTATAGCCTTGTATATAGAAAAGTCACCACCAATGATCCATGTTTGTATCATAATTAATACACCCATTATGACTTCGCATGATGTGTCCCTTCTCCGACTTGACAATCTAGATGATGTCATCCAAGAAATCACTCTAATGCCAAGTGATAATATCAATTCTTATGAATCTAATGTTTTTCATGTAATCAACACCCCTATTAATTTCTATATAGAAATGCCCTATAGAGACCCATTTGAAGTGGGTCAATAAGTTTTTAGCATCACTGATGATTCCAAAAAAATTTCATGAGGAACGAGAAAGGCCTTGTAAGTAATTGATAATTTTTATCAAATCTACCTCAATTTGGTTGAACTCCATGCTAAGATTGACTACCAAATAAATACCCTCAAGCACCATAGTGTATTTTGAGACATGACTTGTTTAGATCTCTAACAGACTTGCATAGGCCACTATGATATTTCAAAATAATCTCTGATTAAACTTTCTACTCTTGCAAGGCTTGAGTTACCTTTTATTTCCCCATCAAATTTTATCTTAAACCATAAGGGAGGAGGGAGTGACCACTTGAATTTAGACCTATCAACCCCCTTTTCTTGATCTTTTCCTAAGATGACCAAATTGAGCTAATTCATAATCTAGGAGAAGAAAGGAGACCTAGGTTGATCAAAAGAAGAAGCAAAGGAAGACTGATTGTCATGAATAAAGGCTAATACCTATTTATATGTGGAAGAAGGATTTGGTCTATATTTATTTAATATTCAAGAATTCTTGGCTTTATAAATACCCCAAAAAATATGTAGGAAAGCCAAGTTCCATCAAAATTTGAGTAGGGGAGCTTTTTAGGGAGGATTCCATTAGGTGATCAGGTCCTTAATGGAGCTTGGAGTAACCCAAGAGAAGTTAGATATCTTGAAGAAATACTAAAAAATAGACAAATAAAAAGAATAGGAGAGGAACAAATATTCAATAGACTCGACTTCCTGCTTGCAAATAACACATCTATTAGGTATGAGAATGCATCTTTTAACTAGACTATCCATAGTTAAAATCTTATTCTAGGTTAACAACTAGAAAAAGACATTGATTTTGGGGATGAGGTTTTTAAGCTAGAGATCCTGCTAGTTGTCATCCTCATCAACCTTGTCCCAAAGGGAAGAATAACCAAATTTAATAGAGTAAAGGCTATTGGGATCATGTTTCCAGATAAGGACATCCCCCTTCAAGAAAAATTTGATGTGAATGTGTTGATTAGAATCATTTAATTCTTGAAGGAGGTGGGCATACTACTAGTTCAAGTCATATTTTACTAAAAATTTTCACCTCTTCCTCCCATTCCTCTACTTTCAATAATCTGACACCTTGTGACCATACTTTTATTTAAATAATGAGATCAATTCCAAGTATTAGAAGGAGGAGACAAAAGGGGAATTGATCTAGGGGTCAAGCTAAAAGTCAACTATATTATCTCCATGAACATTCCACTTGAGTCGTTTGCTTATAATACCCTTATTTCACTAAATTTTAGATCTATTTGATGTTTAAAGAGAAATAGAGATGAAGGGTAGGGATTAGAGATTAGAGAGAACCTAGATTGGTTACGTGTTATATCCAGACCATGTTGAACACTCATCTTTAGCTAGGGAAGACTACTTGTGAATAAGAAAGCACTACCACCAAAAATATTTGTTAGTAGATATATGAGTAGGCTGCCAAGTTATGTGATTTTTCTTAGAAGTGTCAAACTTCCTTAGGGATGACAATCCACTTTTTGAAATAAAATTGGTAATGAATAAAAAAATGAAAGAGAAAGTAAGAGAGAGAGATATTCATACTATTCTTGCAGTTTGAGTGTAGTAGAGAGTGACACAGTGTAGGTAATGTGAGTTATTGATATTTTTGAAGGTTGTTTGGGCAAGATTTTAGAGGTTAGTGGAAATACACAATCACCAATGTTAGTTAGGCTATCGATGTTAGTAAGGAGATATGACCAATGTCAGTTATATGAGTGATGTTAGTTATATGACTAATGTTGATGGGGACAATAGGTTCTCAGGGGGTTATAAGAGACTTTTTTGAGCTGGGAGGTGGATGTTGGTTAGGCTTATGAGGTTGATAAGAGTTGTAAGGGAGTGTGTAAGACTTAAGTGGGTCTAGATAGAAGGTTGGTATGTTTAGATTAGAGGAAAAAATGTGGAGTTTTATAACTCCTTCATAGGGAGAGTTAGGACATTCATAAAACGATAAATATTACAATCTGAAGTAATTATAAAATCAACATTTAAAAGAATTACCAAAACATAGAGGTGTACTTAGCTGATAAAATGGATGAACCATGGGTGCTAGATATGTGGCTCTAATAAGGCATGTTGAAGCAATAGGTGAATAGAAAGATAAATGTGTGCTGTCAGTTTAAAAGAATCCAAGCTCTATGTAGTATATCAATTCTTAATCTGGACTGATTTGTGTAGAGTAACGATAAGTCTGGATGTAGAAGTTGAATGCTAAATCCTGTATATGAATAATTAAGTTTTCTTATTTATACTAACCTAAACATTAGTTTGGAATTTGTCTTAAGTAATCAACATCGGTGATCCCACTAACATCAGTCATGGGTTGACTGACATCAGAGGCATGAGAATAGGTAAAAGGGCTATTTTTAGCCTATTTTTTGATCTTTCTCATGCCAAGTGTGGTATCCATTAAGAAATAATACAAATGTGAGGTTAAGAAGGATGCAGTTAGTTAGGAATTTATTTTTGGGGTGAGAACAATTCATGGGTAGCTAGGATTAGGGAACTAAACATTGAGGTGACTCAGAGGGTAAGAATTAGTCTTATGATGAGGTGACCAGGTAAGGTAGCATAACTAGTTTTTAATTAACTTAATTAAATATTTTAAATTAATAAATGTGTGAGGGGTAAAAGCATGGGTTAGGAAGGCTAATTATTAAAAGGGGCTCAAGGGGGGGGGTTTAACATAGGGAGTTATGCACATGTGTCATGTAATTTTGGTGTCTACATTTGCCCCTTTTTGTCTTGTAATTTTTACTAATAAGTTGTAAGACAAAAATAAGAATTGGATGTTCCAAATATTGGATTAGGTATCCCCGCTCAAAATGGGAACTGATAAAGGATAAATTAGAATTAGGTACTAATTTGATAAGGAGTGAATTGGGTGGGTGGATGTTAAGTGAGAATGTGGTATCACTGCTTGCATGTATACTACTATGAGTTATAGTCGACAAAATAAAGAATAGGTAAAGGTAAGTTATAGTCAACAAAATCAAGAATAGGTAAAGGTAAGGAAAAATCAAATAGAAATAACCAAATCATAACTTGTAAATGATAGTTGATAATGTTAAAATGATCAAATTTATTGCTCTAATGTCTATGTGTTTTAGGTATTTAAGGTAAGAAGTGCCCCTAGTAAACACAAAAGGTTACAAGTGATAGGACTAACTTGGTGATGATCCAAAACACTAGATATACATGCATGTGTACAATAACCAACTATAGTGAGGTAACATAAGTGGTCAAGATAAGAAATGTAAGGTTGGTTTAAAAGGGTCAATGCTCAAGGAGATATTAATGACATCTAGTCAAAGTCATCATGGGTGGAGATTTAAGTGATCTCCAATGTTGGTTGTCATGGTTGGGGAGATATATATGATCTCCAGGTTCATTATCATGGTCAAGGAAATATACGTGATCTCTAAGGTGCCCCAGATTAATGGTGTAGTCTAAAGGGTTGTGGGTAGGGTTAGAAACTCTAATTTAAGGGTGTCAACATTGGTTATGTCATCGATGTTAGTATGAAGTATTTTCAATGTCGATGGCTTAGGTCAAGGATGTCGACATTGGTGGGTCACCAAACTCAATAAAAAGGGTTTTGGTGGCCCACTAGAACTCATTTACAACATTTGATTAGAGAGAAAAAGAGCTCTAAGTGTTAGTGAGATAGCAGTGCTAGGAAAAGACCTAGCTAGAGGTACACCACCACAAGGGCTAACTATTCTAGTTTAGAGGAGATAAAGAGATGAGGTAAGATCCTCTATGAGTTAAATTTGAATTGAAGTTTTTTAATTTGTTATTTTAGGCTAAAATTAAAGTTTGGGTGGAAAAAATGCTTTTAGGAGAGTAGGAAATGGGGTGGGGTAGGTTTAGGTCAATTTGAGAGGGATTTAGGGGTAGTTTTTAGGGAAAAGTTCAAAAGTGGGAGATGGGTTGTTTGGCCCTAGGGCTGAAATAATCATTGATATCGATGGGGTTCACTGACATTGGATGACATGGTGCCAATGTCAGTGGGGTTTGCAAATATTAATTGACATTAAACATTGATATCAACATATAAGACTCATGTCGATGACCTTAAAAAACCTAAAATAGGAGAAAAGGCCAATTTTGGATCCCCAATTGAGTTAATAAACTAGCCTAATGGTTGAGCTAGCCTTAGAAGGCCCCATATCAATTGAGTGCTATCTACATATCCTAGTTGAGGGCCTCAGGTTAATGTAGTTCTCCCAATGGGTAGAAAAAAAGATTTGAGTTATGGTTAAAAATTTGTTAAGGGAAATGGTTAGGAAAAGGTAGGTTAAAATAGGTCAAGGGACCTAAGGCTTAAAAGATAGGTTATAGGGTCAAGGTTTTGAGATATAAGCCATGAAGCCTAGAGTTGTGATAGGTACTTGGGCATAAGGTAGAGAGATAGGTAGTGAGGCCTAGGGTATAGGTGGGAGAATAGGTTAGATAGTTAGGTGGGTATATGGCTGAGCTAACCTTAGAAGACCCCATGTCAACTGAGTGCTACCTGTATATCCCAGTTGAGGGCCTCAAGCCAATGTAGTTCTCCCAAAGAGAAGGGAAAAAAGGGTGGTGGGTTATATTATAAAGTATGTGACTTAAGGTTTATGTGTATGGATACAGGCTAGGTAGGAGTTAACATTAAAAAATTAAATACCCATGCTATTAATGTGGATGAGGAGGGATGCCACCCTATATGAGTGGGATCACATGGAAGTCATAGGGTTAGGAGGAGTGTGATGATATTGTTAAGTTGCACAAGATGTTAGTTTGATGATAACATTGATAAAGAGGTGGGATCACACCATTAACACCTTTCATTTGTTTACTAGAGAGTTGACAGTGACATAGGAGGACGTGTACAAGATTTTATAGTTTTTGCTCTAGGATGAGGATCTCTTTTCATGTTTGAGAGTGGAGCATGATATTTACATGCTTACATTGTTTAGAGAGTATTTTAGTGAGGTGACCTATCACTCATCATGCTTTGCCTATGAGCTATTGTATATTACTAATAAGGAGTAACATCAGTTGAGCATCTTGATGATGATAATGATTATAGTATATGTACTATCAGATGCAGATGGTGGGAGATTTACTATTCTATTAATAGGTGTTTTTGCATAAATGATTGAGTAACAAACCATATTTTCATGGGGACCAACTTTTCTTGTATAGTTATATAGAGAGTTGTAGAGGTTGAGGTTGTAATGATGATATAGTTTGTGTGTTGGGCATTTACTCCATTATTGGGCACATAAGCACATCATGGTGACATGACCATTGGGGTTACCCACCATGATTGTAGCTAGTTTTAGGGTTAGTTTTAGATGGTGGAGAGATGGTATGGTTCAGACATGATTAGATGGCATAGTGCAAGATATTGATCATTATAGGCACATGATAGAGGGATTGATTCCCATAGATATTATTTAGAGGCCCTAATTGAAATACATGGAATTGAGAGGATAGGTAGAGTAGCTTATCAATTTATAGATCACATTATGGGTTAAAGGGAGATGAGCTGGAGAGATAGAGATGATACTCGTGGCACAAGTTAAGAGATAGTTTGTCTTGTTACAAGATGTACCTCTTACCTTTCCTCAATATAGGAGGGATGATATAGAGGTACCCCTACCCTTACCCTAGAAGATATATGGGATAGATTTTGAGGAGATACCAATAATCTTAGGTGTATTATATCTTGGATGCATAATGGCTTATCTTATGTGGTGGATAGGTTTACATCCCATGATTTAGGTCAGGAGGCCACCATCAGATGTATAGGGAGTGATGAGAGAAAGAGAGAGATGTAGTTGTATAGGCTTGGGATAAAATAATATAGGGCTTAGATGTGGTAGTGTAGGGTTGAGATGCAATATAGGCACATGTATTGATCCTACAAGGATAGGTTGTGACATTGTAGGACTAGGTTAGGGCATTATAGGGCTAGGTTAGGGAATTATAGGGTCAGGTTACTACATTGATAGTAGATAGTTTGAGAGTAGCAAGCCAGTCTACTCCTCTTCCACCATAAGGACCAATATAGGGGCCTTCAGTAGGTGTGATGGGTCTGTCATAGATTATCTCTCTAATAAGGTACAACACTAACCTTGATGAGATTACTTATTATGAGAGGGCCATTAGGGAGTTCCCATAGATTCATAGGCATTTTGAGTTTAGAGAGTAGGAGAGATTAGTGACATGTGCCATAGCTTTTAGCTCATGTAGATGTAGATAGGTGAAGAGTGGTGATGACACTGCTTCTTCATGACCATGAGTATAGCCTCGAGTATTCTAAGTACCATATTTTGATATTGTTATATATGTTGTATATACACTAGCCTATGATCTGAAGATGAGAGATGTATATTTTGAGGGAGAGATGATAATATTATGATCCATTGATGTACATTCATGTTAAGCACATGCATGCATGCACACACAGACACACAGACACACACACACACACACACACACACACACACACACACACACACACACACACACACACACACACACACACACACACACACACACACACACACACACACACACACACACACACACGAGATGTGTTGTTTTGAGATGCATTATTGTGATGGTGATGATGTTTATGTTTATGTTTATGTTATGTTAATTTTGAGTTAGACTAGCATTTCCCATATGTGTGATGGTATATGCATAGTTGATTTGTTAGCTTCATCTTAGCATTTTTATATATTTGTGATGGTGTGTGCTTAAAATGAATGGGTTGGGTATGTTATTTTATTTCATAAATTTTACATATTTGTGATGGTGTATGCTTAAAATAATTAGAGTAGGCTTGATAGTTTTTCTGTTTATTCTTGTTTAGAGAAACTATGGTTGCACCTTAGGTAGATATCTCATAAACAATGGTTTATTAGTTTTAGCATGGTTTGGGGTAGTTATACTTGAGATAGATATGTATTAAACACATAACTATAAGAATCAAGAATTAACATAAAGGCAAGATGGTGATTGAATCTTGTCATAAGATTCAATTTTAGAAGAGAAATTAACATGTGATTCGGATGGGAAATAAAGAGGCACAATGCTCATGTATTGGCAAAGACCCTAATCATAACATAAATAGGCTCAGGAATATGATCCTCTTTCATGCTTTGCATCATTTCACCATTTTGTTTATTAGAGAAGCATTGTACTCACCTTGTGTCAAGTGAGGTCAAAGTCCCTTGAAAGAGTATGAGGGGAAAAGGGTAAAATGAGTGAGAGTGTTTGGGTAGCGTAACCTTCTTAGTGGGGATGGTATGCCCCTTATATGGGTGACTTGAGGGCTACTATAGGCAAGTCCATGACTTAAAGTTTTTTTTTTGGTGTAAGCTGTTCAATGTGAGAAGCCTACAATGGGATTTTGTTTGTGTTGAGGTCATATGAAGCTGATTAATATGAGAATCTTCTAAGTCATTATTTTCTCATGATAACAAAGCTTAGTCTAGACATCCTTTAAGGGAGTGGTCTAAGATTTTGTTTTTGAGTTTTAATAGTTGTCCCTCAAGGGAGCAATCTATTTATAGTATCAAATAGAAGGTACACAACTATCCTTCAAGGGAGTAGTCTACATTGGAAATCATGACCTAGGAGATTATAACTTGTCTATATATACCATTTTTTTGTTTTAGAATTTAGGCATGGAGAAGACTATAGAGGCTTAGGGGTTTTACACTTTGAGAGCAAAAACATAACACTTCATAGGCTAACTAAGTGTGTAAGAGTAACGGTTAAGAGGAATGGAGATGAATGTAATAGGGTTGCTCAAGGGATGAGCTCAAGTTAAACATGAGGTGAAGCATCACTTAATTAAAAAAATAATGGTCATAGGTACAAAGCATTTAAAGGCTCAGGTTATAGATTTCCTTCAAGAGAAGACAAGCGATAAGTTCTTGAGCCATAGTTATGAGTTATGATGTAGGATATAAGCCAATTAGGAGCAAACTTACCCCATTTTATTTTCTCCATGTTCATCACATGTTGATTTTATTTTAAGATGAGATCTTAGATATTTAAATCTTACTCCTTGAGGTTTTTTTGTAAGCATGTTTGATATGCTCTTGATAGATTTGGAGGTGGTTGAGGGCTATGAGATGACATTAATCAAGAAACTTGAGTTGAGCCAAATGTTCTTGGTGAAAGTCATCATTATTAAATATGTCTTGTAGAGAGATGCAAAGAGAAGGAATCTGGATCTCAAGAGGCAAAATAACTTCCATCTCATAAACCAAAGAAAAAGGTGTAGCACCTATAGGGGTTTGAATGTTAGTACAATAAGCCCATAAAGCAAAGGGAATGTACGTGTACCAATCCTTGCTAGTATTGTTGACTACCTTCATGAGGATTTTGGTCAATGTTTTGTTAGAAACTTTTACCTATCCATTTATTTGTGGATAGTATGATGATGAGAAGCTTAATTTAATTCTAAAGGTGTCACAAAGATTTTAGACAATCTTGTTTTTGAAAGATTTGTTGTTATCTATTATAATTTTATGATGGATACCAAAATGATAGATGATGTGATGGTTGATAAAGTCAACAATTTTGTCAACCTCAGTGGAGATGAGAAGAATGGCCTCGACCCACTTGTTGAAGTATTTAGTGGAAGTAATGATAGAACAGTGATGGAGGGATGAATGAGGGTTAATCTCACTAATTAGATCTAAGCCCCAGTGGGAGAAGTGCCAAAATTCTTTGGTGACTTGTAATGCATGGCTTGGAATGTGAAGGAGGTTAGCATGTTACTAACATTTGACACAATGTTGAGTGTAATCACTACAGTCTTGATGGAGTGTTGGCCAATAATAGCTGAGTCAAAGGATACACTTGGAAACTGCATGACCATTGAAATGTCTACCACAAATCCCATCATAGACTTCATTAATGGTGAAGGGCATCTTAGTACTAGTGAGGCACTAAGGAGGAGACCATAAAAACCTCACTTGTAGAGAAGTCCCCATAGTATAATGTAATGAGTGACACATTTCACGAAGTCACATCTCCCATTATTGGGGAGATCAAAAGGGGTAATAGAAAAGGAAAGGTAATTCATGAGTTTCTTGTACCATAAGTTGTGTGGGTTATTTGTTATATTTTTGATAAAAAGGATGTTAGTTAATACACAAGAGGGCAATGTTAAGAGATGCAAAGTGACATATATTTTCTAGGAAGAGGGTGAAGAGGATATGTGTGAATCAAGTTAAGCCATTATGTCAGAAAACTTGTTTATAGATCAAGTAATAGTTTGCAATAGGTAGGATTGAAATGATTCCAATAGTATATCTACACGATGTTAATATCATTGGATAATTTTATTTTTGCATAGATAGGAACCATTAACCAAATTAACCACTAGATGGGAATCACCAAAGATGGTTATTGATTTGATACCCAAGAAAATAGCCATTTGAATACCTAAGATCAAATCCTCATATTCAACCATATTGAGTACATTCAAAATCTAGTTTAAATGACAAAGGCATAGGCTCACCATTAAGAGGGATAAGGATGACTCCTGCACCCCCACCATGTTGACATTTAGATCCATCAAAGAACATCATCATTTGATAGGAGATATCATCAGTGGAGAGTGTTACAATGGTTTCATCAAGGAATTTGAGGTTAGAAGGTTGGTTTTAAGGTAAATGAGAAGTAGCTAATTGGTCAATGATCATTTTCCCCTTGATAGACTTTTGTTGAATAAACTCTAAGTCAAATTCAGCAAGGAGCATGAGCCATCAAGCTACAAGTTGGTTGTGATATGCCTTGGAATGCATGTATTTGAGGGGATCAGTATGGGTGATGATGTAAGTTTTGTGATTTAAGAGGTAATTCTATAACTTGGAGGCTACAAAGACCAATACGAGGCAAAGCTTTTTGATATAGGTATCAAGTTTCATAATAAATAATTGTGTGGCTTATGTAGTATACCACTTTTTCTCAATGGTGATCATCTTGATGTGTAATCATAACACCTAGGGAATGGTCTATTGAAAACATGTAAATGTAGAAAAGCTAATTTTCTTTAGGTGGAATAATAACTGGTTGGGAAAGGAGATACCATTTGATTACATCAAAGGCATCTTGGAAATATATATTCCAATGGAAGGAGACATATTTTTTGAGGAGATGGTGAAAAGGTTGGCAATAATCTGACAATTGGGAGATGAAGTAGTGGATTGACTGAAGCTTGCCTTGTAGGCTACAAAGTTTCTTGATATTAGTAAGTGGAGGCATCTCTAGTATTGTTTGAACCTTAACAAGGTCAACTTAAATACTATGGAGAAAAATGATAAAGCCTAAGAACTTACCAAAAAGGACACCAAAGACATATTTATTTAGGCTTAATCAAATGTTATATTGGAGGAGATGAGTGAATATGATTTTGAGAATCATTAAGTGATGTTGGCAAAGTTAAGACTTTTTAAGTAAGTCATCCACATAGTCTTCCATAATTTTGTGTAAGAGATCATGGAAGATGTAAGTCATGACATGTTGGTAGGTGGAACCAGTGTTCTTTAGACCAAAGGGCATGACCCAATAATAGAAAGTCCCCCATGGGGTAATGAAAGTTGTCTTGTGTTGATCTTTGAGAGCAAATAGAATTTGATTGTAACCTAAAAACCCATCCATAATTGATAGCATCTCATGGTTAACTGTTAGATCAAAAAATTATTTGATACTTGGCAAAGGGAAGTCATCTTTTAGACAAGAGAGGTTTAAGTCATGGTAGTTGGTGCAGATGTGGATTCCTTTAGTCAATTTTATGATAGGAACAATATTGGAAACCCATTATGGGTAGTTGATGGGTTGAATAAAGTTAATAGAAATGAGGCATTGGATATCTTCTTTGAAAAGAAGAGCAATATGAGGACGCATTTTGTGAAGCTTATGCTTAATAGGTTTAGCATCTCAGTTGATGATAATGTTATAGGTGATGATAGAGGGGTTGATACCAAGCATGTCATTATAATACCACCCAAAGGCTTTGCTATGGTCATTAAGAAATGTGGCATAATTAGCTTGTTTAGAGGAATCCAAAGATTGGCCAATCTTGAGGATGTGGGGGTTATTATGAGAGGGTAAATTGATGTCAATGGTTGATTCATTTAACATAGCTTATGTTTTAGATGGGAGTAATCATTAGATATAGGAATGATTTTCACCCATGTATGTGAGAATAGGGTCATCATCTTGACATTAGATAATATTGATAGTGGGAGAGTCTTCATCAATCATTTCAGGATGAATGAGAGGAAGGGACCTTGTTTTCTTACCATGGTGATAAGTGAGAGGCCCCAAATGGATGCCATTTATTGAAAAATAATTAGGAGGTATAGATACCTCTAATTTGGTAGGTGATGATGGAGAAGAAGGTGGAAAAGGAGAGACTGGCTCTTCAATAATTGGTATAGGAGAAGTTTTGGTGAGTTTAGTTAGTTCATCATAACCCACTCCATGCCTCTTTTTGGCATTTTCAATGGTTTTTAATAGTGGGATATTCAATGGGCATATGAACACCCTACTCATAATAACCTAAAATAAATCCTTTTTAGGTACACCTATAAAGATAGGTGTGAGCAAAACTAGGCTTGCCTAGAAAATAGAAGTCGCAAGTAAATAGTTTTGGTGAAGAGGATGGATTGTCAATAGTGGGAGCTCGATCAATTCCTCCATATATGAAATTAGTTGGAAGGTTAGGGGGTCCATAAGGAATGACCATCCCAATAAGAGGATCATAATTTGGGTGCATATGAATATTTATATACTCTTGTGGAGTATGGAATGTGTTAAGTGTCAACAAATGATATTCCTCTAGTGATTAACACTTGAAAGTTTCCTCCAAGGGATCTTTGTCAAGAATTTGTGTCACTAGTATCTATGTAATCAGGGTAATAGAACTTGTGGAAGCTTCATAAGTATCACATGGAGAGGATGATGTATTTAATTGAATGAGAACATCATTAGGGCTATAAGTCATGTTACATGTTTTAAATGGAGGTAGGTTGGTGGGAATAACATACACTTTCCCATTGTGCTCAAACTTGACACAATAGTACAAAGTTGAGGGCACACATGCCATAACATGTATCTAAGGTCATCTAAGTAGTATGTTGTATTATAAATATCATTTTAAAACATATAAAATCTCAAGAATTGTGCGGGGACATACATGAATATGTAAGAGAATAATGCCCATTATATTAGCTATGGTATTGTTAAAGGAGTAGAGCACCACATTAGTTTGAGACATGAAATTATTATGAAGAGCTAGTTGTTTATAGGCATGGATGGAGATAATATTAATACTATATCCCCCATTGATCATGACTCTTTTGACATGAGTTTGATAAATATATGTGATGATAAAAAGGGTATAATCTTGATCTTTAGGGTGTTGAAGTGGAATTTTTGAATCACTAAAAAAAATTAGGGAGATGTAGTTAAGAGATCTTAACAAAGTTGTAAGAGGTTGGGGATCATCAAGTTATACCTCAACTGATTTCAAGGTACTACTAAAAGCTTGATAGTGTTAGGGTGAGTTTTGGATTAACTCATATAAGGACATTTTCATAAGAGTTTGGTAAAGTTGTTTCACCATCGATATTTGAATAAATTTTGAAGACATTAGTTTCAGGACACCCAAGATGGAAGTCTTGGGATTTAAAGGAGGAGTGTCTTTGGAGAAGGGATGAGCCCAAGGAGAAGTGACCTTTTCCTTACCTTTATCTTTTTGTTGTTGTGACCACATGGCCACATTAACTGTGATGATCTGAAACACAAGTGAAGGAGGTGGTAAAGGGGGTATCACAACATCTTTGGGTTTGAATTTAGGTGGAACAATATGAGGCATTATGGATGCTAGAGGTGGAATAGTAAGAAGATTAATGGGAGTATCAACAAAGAGAGTATCAACATCAAAGTGTTTCCAAATGATTGTTGTGAGAGCTTTACAAATCTCAATATCATGTCCAAGTTAATGATGATATAGACACACTTATGTATCATTAAACCAAGATGGCTTCAATCTAAGAGGGCTATAAGGCTTAATGGGAGGAAAATTTATTATTAAAGATTGTAATAATTGATGTAGGAAAAAGATCTGAGAGCCTGTGAGTGGGATAGTGCTTGTTGTAATAGGAGTGGACACCTTCTTTAGTTTAGGAGTTATATGGGTGATTTTGTGTGGCATATTTTTAGGTGGTGGTGGAGTTACATGTTTTGCTAACACTTTCTTACTATTAGGTATCATGGTGTTAGATGTGAAAGGCCTACTAGGTGGAAGAGGTAGTAGTGGAGGTAACTTATCATTTTGTTTTTCTTGGATTGGTGATACTCCAACTAAAGTAGAGGTGTGTGGTCCTAAAATTGATGATAATGTTAAGGGTGGAAAAGGGAAGGATAAACAAGATCTAGGAAGCTTAACACTTTTCTATAGTTTAGGTGATGAAACTCTAACTTGTGGTTGGAGAGTCAAATATAATTTCACCTATGGATAAATTAGATTAAAGACTGGATGTAATATTAAAGACCTGATCTAATTTAATATGGTAGATGCCTATGAGGGTGAGGGCTCTAACATAGATAGATGAGCTTCTACTGATTTTGATGGAGAAGCTCTAACTTTGTCAAAGGACTTGGGGTAAAGGGTAGTGAAAGGGTTGGAGGTAAAGGTGAACACTCATTGTGTAGGATAAGGAGTTTTAAGTTGGTCTCAAAATGCCAAGTGATCTAGCTTCATGGAGTTAAGAAATTCTAGACTTTTCACTAATCATGAGAAAGGTTTATATGAAGTTGATGTAGGCCTTATAATTGCTTATTTGAAAGGATGAGGTGATTGAGAAAGAGGGAAATTATTGGTCTCTACTACCTTAGGCCAAACATGAGAAAGAGCCATAACAAGGTCTTCTTCGACAAAGACAAGAGAAGAGGCATGGTCTTCCATGGGTGGAGGAGAGGTAGGTAAATAAGGCTCCTCAAGGGGGTAGAGCATAGGTATAATTTCTCCCTCAACATGTGGGTGAGGCATAGGTAAAGTATGATCCTCTATAGGTAAAAGAAGTGGTAAAATTGGTGAAATTAGAGTAATCACAATATCTCTCATCTAATGTAGGAGTAGATAACACTAACTCTTTTAAGTGAAAAGGAGGAGTGGATGGGGTAATACTTTATATCATGGAGGAGAGGCAAGTGAAGAGGGTTCTACAAGAGGGTATAACATAAAAATTATGTTCCCATCAACATGTAGTTGTGGAATGGTTAAGGTGTGGTCCTCAAGTGGTAAGAGGATAGGTAACATTGGTGTAAAAGGAACTAGAAATATAGGCTCCTCTTATGGTAGAAAGAGTGGTAAAAGAGGTTCTTCCTCACATGGGAGTGGAATGGGTAAAGTAGGATCTTCTATCAAGGAGGAAGAATGGACAAAATACATGGATGAGTAGGTACAATGGGTTCCTCCTATTGTTGGAGAGGTTGGATTGGAAGTAAATGAAAGACCATATTAACCATATGGATATTATGATCACATGAGTTATTAGTCATGGTCTGAATAATATTTTGATTGGATGAATGGTTAGGAAAAGGCTATTTGAACACATCCATATTTTTATTAGTAGGTGAATTAGGGTTATCCAAGGTGAGATCACCCCTATAAAGCATGTCTTAAATAATGTTCTTGAATGTTTTATAGTTATTATAATTATGGCCTTTGACTCCATGGTAGACACAAAACTCATCCTCGTTATACCAAGTTCGAATAGGATGAGAGGGGTAAAATTATATAAGAGGCTTGTCTTGAGGAAGGGTTATGTCTCCTTATTGCAATAGTTTTTCAAAAATTGAAGTATATGACTCCCCAATGGGAGTGTATTATCTTCATTCATACCATTGTTAGAATTGCTTGGTCAAATTTTGGAAAGTCAAAGAATTAAGCTAGTTTGTGGTTATGAATGAAGCTAATTTAATGACTAACACATTGGAATAGCCTTTATGTTTTTGGTTAGAAGGAGAAGTTTTAGAATAAGATTCATTCGATTTAGAACTGGCATTCTTAGTGCATGACTTGACTCTATCTTCATCTATAACCTGAATATCAAGTTTTCATGCCATTGTAAAGGCTTCATCAAATGTGTAGAAAGTTTTTAATTAGAGTGTGGAATAAATGTGATTATCATATGCTCTTAAGAATATCTCAATAAGATTAGGTTGGGGTAAAGAGAAGGAGAGTTAATTTATTAAGCCTCTCTAGCGAGATACAAAATTTGTGATAGATTCATCATCAAATTATCTAATAGAATAAATGTTTATAATAGAAACCTTTTTAGAAATGTTAATAGAGAAATGGTCTAGGAATATTTGTGTGAGTTGGGTAAATGAGAAAAGGGAATGATGAGTTATAGAGCTATACTAATCTAGGGAAACACCCAAAAGAGACATAGGGAAAGTGCAAAGTAATAACACATTATCGTGCCCTAGTAAATAACAAGCATGTCTAAATGATTACAAATGCTATTGTGGGTCATATTTACTCTAGAAACAAGTAAATTTGGGGAGTTCCCATTGGATTGGATAAGGGTGAATAGGCACAAAAGGATGGATGGGCTCATTATATATCTGATCATAAGATAACACATTCTTTAAACCTAACACAAATGTCTCTAGATTAGACATCTTATCCATCAACATATTAATGAGGTCTGGAGGGGGATTGGTTTGGGAGATACCCCCTAAGTTATAAGGAGGATGATATGAAGTAGAGGGAACATATGACATAGATTTTTATGGTTGTGTTGATGCAACATAGGGATAATGAGTTATAGGCTAGGGGGCAGAAAGAAAAGGGGCTTGTCCCATTGGGTTAGAGATTATGCTTTGGTTGGATGTTGTTATTGTAGATTGGGTTATTGGCATGGTTATACTAGGTGAAGGGTGAGTCATAAATTAGGTAATTATAGGTGCGAGATTAGACAAGATAGGTACTACCAAATTCTAAAATGGGGTTAGACTAGATTAAACTGCTAGTGGTTGTGAAGGCAGGGAAGTCACACCAAGGTTTAGGTGAGATTGGGTGGTTAGTAATACTAAAATTTGGACATTATTTATGGTTGGGTTACTTGTCAAAGTGGTGGTTTGAGTAACCATGGGGAAAATAATGGAGATAGCTAAAATTGAAGTTGTCTCCATTAGAGAAGTTGGCATACCATTTAGTGGGTTACCCAAAGAATTATAAGTTCAACTCATGGAAAGGTAATGCTGAAGGGCTGCCACATTATGATCAAGAAATTTAGCAAAATATTAAACTCCTTAGGGCTAGGAGTATGCTATGTATTTGATGTATGCTCCATGAAAAAATTAGTAACCATGGGGGAAAGTGGAAGTGGTTACTGACTTGCATAATTAGTAAGAATTTTGGATTGAGCTTGCATCAATACCATGCAAGAAGAAGTATGAATAGTATTAATACTTTGTATTAGTGATAGAATAAGGAAAAACTAGGTTTGGGTGTAGGTAAGTAGGTTGTTTTATCTTTATATTTTTAAAAAACTAAAATTACATCATCATCAATGTCTGTCACTTGACCGATGTTAGTAGTTAAAGTCTATCGACATCAATGGAATTAATTGATGTTGGTAGGTTGAAGTATGCCAACATCAGTGGGATTAATTGATGTGGGTCACTATGATATCTTGGGAGATGGAAAATCCAATGTTTTAGAAACTTAGAGGGAGAATCTAGGTAAAATAGAGGATATAAGAGGTCTGTATAAGGAGAATTAACACTCAAAAAATTTGATATAATAGGTTATACAAACTAAGTATTATAAATGGTGTTGATTTTGTAAATCAATAGAAAAACATCCTTATCAACTCTAAAATATAAAAGGAAATAGAAAAGCAAAAAAAGAACATACAACCACCAATTATTAACTCCTAGAGATTAATTTTAGTCTCTTGTTGGCTTATGCCTTAATCAGATAGTAAGAAGAGAATTTGGTTATTGAAGGTACTAGAAAATAATCTAGAGCTAGTTTCAGGTTAGTTTTGGTGCTCAAGAGGAAATTTGTGTTAAACCAGGTATGTGGCTTGTTATAGGAGCTAGCTCCTAGCATTTCATAGACCTGAATCCAATCAAGGTTGCTTATCCAAAATATACCTTCTGCCTAGAGTTTATACTCCACTAGAGAATAGAATGGGTTTTCCCCTTGGTGGTGAAATCCAAGTAGGATAGCTAGGTAAGGTAAGGTGATCCACCAGGTGATGAAATATTGATGGGCCTTATCCCATGTGAGTTTACATGTTTGTTTTTATGAGTGTGATCTAGTTTTTTAACATGGGTGAACTATGATTCATTCATAATGCTTGTAATAACTAGGTGAGATAATATGCAATAAGCAAACAATGAAGTGTAGTAAGTTTTAAACATGAATTTGAAGTGTTTCAATTCAAATGAAAATAATGATAAAATAAGAGAAGAGAATGAAAATCACTATCCTTATGTGCATGCAAAAAAGATATAAAGAAGAGATTCTTTTAACTTGAAAGAAAAATGATAAGTTTCTTTTAGAGGTAAAAGGAAAAGAAGAGTGGCAAAGAAGAAGAAATTTCAGTTTATTATCCTTAAACAGAAGATAAAATGTTGTATATTTCATTTTGAGGGAAAAGAGAAGGAGAAATTTCAAGGATTGAAATTTTCACTATAATTCACCTATATGAATGCTTAAAACAATCAATGAACCCAAGGAAAACTCTAGGGTCCCACTGGGTATGATAAAAATGTTTCACTAAATTTTGGATCTATTTGATGTGACTCAAAGGGTAATAAGCCTTTAGGATTAGGGTACTAATATATCTAATAAGGTACTCATATATATACTGACAAAGAGTTGTTAGGATTAGGGGACTAAGTCTTGAGGTGACTCAAAGGGTAAGAATTAGTCTTAGGATAAGGTGGCTAGGTAAGGTGGCATAAGTAGTTCTTAATTAACTTAATCAAATATTTTAAATTAATTAAATGTGTGAGGGGTAAAATCATAGGTTAGGAAGGCTAATTATTAAAATGGGATCAAGGGGGGTTTATAAGTAAGGATTTATGCATGTGTGTGACATAATTTTGGTGTCTACAATCCTTGCCAATTTTTAACACTTTGTAGAACACTGAGCCATTGCCAAGACCAATTTTTGAGAAGAAGTGATGACCTTCCCAAAAATTTAGGTATTTAGACCTAATTATTTTAGTCCACTAATTATCTTCCTTAATTTCCCTCCACACTTTCTTTTCCAACAGAGCTTGATTCATGTTTCTAACTCTTATTAATCCTAGTCCTCCTTTTGAGGTAGGGTGACAAGGTTTATTCTAAGAGATAAGCAGGAACCTAAATCTATCTTCAGAACCTCTCCATAAGAATATTTTCTAAATGTTTTCAATTTGATCTATGATCCTTCTAAGGATGAAAAAAAGAGGCATGAAATATATAGGAATGATTTAATGAAATCTCTTTAGAAGTTGTAATTTTCCCACTTGGGATAGTAGGTTTCCTTTCCAACCTATTAGATTTTTTTGAATCTTATATATGAGGAGGCTCCAAAATTTTGATTTCATGGATCCGTCAAAGAGATGAGTGCCAAGGTAGGAAGATAGGATATTCTTGATGATGTAGCCTAGAATTTTAGAGATTTTATCTTAAAGGTAAAGTGGGGTATTAATGAAAAAGAGGAAACTCTTGAGAAATTTCAAGGATATTTTTGAGGCACCTATATTCTAGGACTGAGGCTTCTCCCATCATCAGTGTGTCATTAATGAATTAATAGTGAGTAATATGGTTGGTTTTAGGGGTAGTAGTGATTCCCCTAATGATGTTGGAGGTTTTTCCCTTGATAATAAGTCTACTCAATGCCTTATCTAAGATGATGAATAGGTATAGAGATAAAGGATACCCTTGTCTTATCCCTCTCCCTAATAGAAATAAACCCCTTAGGACACCATTGATAATAAAAAATAACATAGGGGTAGATATATAGAAGGAAATTAGGCTTCTGACCAATTGATTAAAGTTGAATCTAGCTAGAATTTTATCAAGGAATTTCCAAGAGACCCAGTCATAGGGCTTGAACATGCCAATATTGAGGAACATGCCTTGCCGATTAGAGTGAGACACCAAGTTGATGGTTTCATGAGTTATGATAATCCCATCTAAAATATGTCTACCAAACACAAAAGGTCCCTGTTATTCTAAAACCATTTTATCTAATAGAAGTTGGATTTTGAGTTAATGTCCTTTAGTGTAGATTTTATAAAATATGGAACACAAACTGATGGGTCTAAAATTTGACATTTGAGTGGTCCCCTACTTATTGGGAATAAGCACTAGGAAAGTGTTGTTGAAATCTTGGATCATGGTGCTAGCTTTGAATAATTCCACAACTACCATGCAAACTTCATATTGAATAATGTCTTAGAAAACCTAAAAGAAGAAAAGAGGGAAGCCATCTAGTCCTAGGGAGTTATCCCCTTGTAATGAAAACATAATAGCCTAGCTCTCATCATCTAAAGGAGGGGTGATAATGGAGACATTATCTTCCTAAGATATAACCTTGTTGAAAAGGTTAGCCACTTGATCTTCTAGACCCTCATCCTTGGGGGGACAAAGACAAGGAAAGATTTATAAAAGTTAATGAATTAGGCTTCAATATCTTCATCCTTCTTGAATGAAGAGTCATCCTCCACTTGAATTTTTGTAATGATCTTATACTGGTGATTCCTTGATGTTGATGTGTGAAAGTATTTGTTATTTGTTTCACCTTCATTTAGACATATCATTATGGATTTCTACCTCTGATAGGCTTCTTCCTTTTCTTCCAAATTATAGAAACTACTGAGGAGTTCCTTTTCTTTAAATTGAAGGTCAGGAGAGGGGCTTGAAACTGAGATTTCTAGTTCAATCCTATGAATTTCCTCTTTAATTTTTTTAAAGGAAGATATTTCCAAACACTTCTTTATTCCAAATTTTAAGCTTATTCTTAACATGTCTAAGTTTCATGGCCAAGATATACATGGTTGATCCTTGAATCAGAATATTCCACCATTCCTTAATGTAGTCTTCCAAGGACTAATTTGAGATCCACATTTTTTAAAATATAAAAGGTGTATCCTTATATTTTGACACCATGTTGATTTGGAACAATAATGGATTATGATCGAATCCTATTCTAAGGAGGGATGAGAGAAAACTAGAATAATTATGGATCCAATTAAGAGAAAGTATAAACCTATCAAATCTTACTTAAATAAGATTATCTCCTAGTCTTTGGTTTGACCAGGTGAACTGATTATGTTTTAGCTCCAAATCATAAAGACCAAAATTAACAATAAACTCATTATATTACAACATGTTGTCATTGAGAGAACAAATTCCTCCTTTTTTCTCCCTTGGGGACAAGGGATAATTAAAATCTCTAGCTACCATCCAATTCATGTTTTTGAATTGATCTCTGATGTCTAAAAAATTTATTCCATAACTTATTCATATTAGGTTTATAATTTGGGGCATATACATTGGTGAGAATCCAATTATTCTTGATGAAGAAGTCAAAGAAAGAAATAAAGATATGGGTCTCGGTAATAAGAAGGGTGCTACCTTCCAAGACTGAGGGATCCTAAAAAACCACCATACCACCTAAAACCCCTCTTGAATTATTGAAGTTGTAATGTGAATTATCTCAAATATTAAACTTGATATTCAAAAGTTTTTTAGCTAACATCTTAGTCTCTTGAATCAAAAGAATGTCCAGTTTATGCTTTAAAACTAAATTTATTACTAACCTCTATTTTCCAAGGTTGTTTATCCCCCTTATATTCCAAGAAATGACTTTCATTTAATATTACTGAGATAATGTCTATGGATCAACTACGTGCCCTTTTCAACCTACTTAAATATTTCTTCTCTCTTAGAGCTCTGGGATGAGGGTCTACTTGTGGATTTCTGATCACAATCAACTTCTAATTTTTTCCTACCCTTTTTATTATGGAATTTTTCCCATTTTTCCTTGACTGAGTCTTTGGATAAATCAAAACATTCCCCCTTAATAGCATAGGAACACTATCCTTAAGACTATGAGAGATATTTGGACTCCTCATAGGAATTAATAGGAGTGAGGAGAGCCTAAGGGGGTAAAATTTCTGATAACACTAGGTCATCATCCAAATAGAGAGATTCATGAGAAATGGCACAAGAGGAAATATGGTGAGATTTGTCAAGATGATTATTATAATGGGGAGGGGATCCCACAATGCACATGAATGTAGCTTCTATAAGAATGTCCTTTAAAGGGGAAAAGGAATTAGGTGGAGGGGTAAATAGGGGACCTACTAGGGAAGTCAAAGCTAGGACAAGACATGGAGGGCTAAGGATCCTTAGAGCCATGGGGGGTCTTGGAAGATTAGCAACATAGATATTTTTACCCAAGATGAGAGGGGGTAGAGCTAGTTTGGGGGAGGGGTTGGGGGGCTTGATGGAGGGGGAAGGGGATTGAGAAGGAAAGGAAAGGGGGAGAGGGGGGAGGGAAGGAGGAAGTATAGACTTAGGGGAAGGGGTAAGGGGGGATTTGAGAGGGGAAGGGGGGATGGAAGGGGGGAAAGAGAAGAAGGAGCCTAGGTGGAGGATTTCTTCACCTAGGAGGTGGAAGGAACAAATTCTTGAGTAGGGGTAGTCTTTAGATGAGTTATTCAAGATATCACAAGTTTTACAAATTTTAAAAGATATTTTGAATTCAATTAGTTTATTTTAGATACCATACTTTGATTTAATATTGATAGAGTTGATTAAGGGTTTGTTAGCAAGAGTGAAGATGCAAACCCTAGTAGTAAGAAGTCTCTTTTTGGACCTAGTAATTGGGTTGATAGAAATGGGTTGACCAAGGGCCTTGGCAATCCCAAAAATGACCTTTGGTGCCCAAAATTCTAAAAGGAGTTTTGTCAAACTAATCTAGATTGGGATATCCTCAGAGACCAAATTATTGAGGTAAGTCTTGCCTTCTATTTGTGAAGGTTGACTACAGATTTTCCAATAAACCAAGGTCCTCCTATAAGGGTCCTTAGGGTATCCTTGGGATGGAAGAAATTGATAAAAAAGAAAATTTTGGGCATGGAAATGATATAGATTTTCCCTTTAGGTTTCCATTTGAGATTAGCCCATTTTAAAAAGAATCAATATTTGTTCAAAAGTTAAAACTTAGCCAAGATATAATTCAATAGAGAGGAATTGATTCTAGCAATGATAACATCAACACTTCAAGACCTACCTCTTTGTTTTCACTAGAAGGGACTAATAAATAATATTTTGGGATGATGTGATGATCTTCTCCCATAACCAGATTCAACCATGAGGACTGCTATTTACCTTTGGTGGGGTTGTAGTTAGTGACTTTTGGACCTCGATTGGAATCCTCCCCAAGTACCAAATGATTCTTTGTGTTATCTAATGAGATAGGAGTCTTCCCTAAAGTAAGATTTTCTAGATCTATTATAGATTAAGTGGGATTGTTAGATTGCATTTCACCTTCCTCCCACCCATTGCTATCATTCAAAAATTTTATAGTAGCTATTCTTCCACCCATTCCTAAAGTAGCTATTTTCCCACCCAGTAGTTTGTTTGTGATTTGTATTTTTATTAATTATGTTACACTTATGAGATATAAAATAATATAAACTATACAAAAATTTAGATTATAAAAAATATGTAAATTAACAAAATAATTTGAATCAAAATGGGTTTATTGATATTGTGATTACTTAAAATTATAAATGAAAAAGCAATAAAGGATAATTTACTAATCTAATTATTCTCATGCAATTTTTCAACTAATTAGATCAAAAATAATGATGAAAATCTTGTAAGGTAACTACTAGTAAATTCAAACTCCTACAAAAGTCAACACTATTTGGGTTTAAAGGTAGTGTTCTTATAAATAGTGGGGGCTTGAAAATTTTAAGATCCCTACACCTACACTTAAAATATGACTATATGTGTATGCACTTATCTGATCTTACATTGAAATGCCTATTTTTATCTCTTTCATCCAAACCCCTATTGTGGTTGATCTACCAAAATATACCATTAAAAATGGGTTAGTGTTTTGGGTTGGACTGAACCCAACTAATCCTTAACAAATTCATAAGCATCACCTATGCTATAATACTCCAAAAATGGCTCAAACTACACATATTTCTCCCAATTATGTGTGTGTGTGTGTGTGTGTGTGTGTGTGTGTGTGTGTGAATCATCTTGAACATTTTATAATCCAATGCTATATTTTGATATTTGATACCTATAACCATTCAAATTTTACTTTTAATACTCATATTTTTTTATATGGTCTACTCTAGGGCTATTCCTTTAAATTCTAAGATGTGTGTATGCATTTTGAAAATGTTTCAAGAGAATGATAGGTGATTTATCAATGTTACCAAGACTTTCCAAGTGAATAATAACCTTGGGGGTAATTTATATTTATAAATGACTCTTCATTAAAAAATTTATGACAAATCCATGAAACATATCAAGGCCACCCTGATACAAACATCCCAATAAGGAAAATAGTCATTTAGTCTCCTAGACATTGTAGCTAGAGGGAGACACATGTAGTAGCTAACATTGTTTAGGTTTGATAGTACTATCCTTGAAGTGAAAAACAAGGATCTAAAATATGGAAAACATCTCTATAGGATTTTGAAGGGTTATTATATAGACTCAAAAAATATTGAATAAATATAATTTTGGAATAAATGTGGTTAAGATAGTATATGAGTAGATAGATAAAGGGAAAGTGTGCTCAAGAGTCAAATATATGCACATTTTCCAAGTATGTCTAATTGTGTCAAGTTTTATGTTTCCAAAATGCCTAAGATCAAATTTAAGTGTCTAACTATGCCCCCATTTTAATCTATTATTGTATAGTTTAAATTAGAAGGATAAAATAAATAAATTTGGTACCTATGATAACTATGCTTGGTGTTGATAGGTAAAAATAAAATGTATAATTTTATCTATGTGGATCCATAAGAAACATGTTTATATTGATGTCTCATGATAATAAAAAATATTAAATAATCTAAATCATTGAAAAATCTTAAAAATTGAAAATATAAAGAACAAGTACACCTAATGGTATGCCAATGAACCTTTCTCTTATTGAACTTGATTGGATATTATCCTAGGGTGAACATGCCCCAATGAGATGTAACTACTAAAATTGTGAGTTGAGGAGTGTAAATGCCAAACCTACCCATTGAGAAGGCATTTCTACAAGTTGAGAAACATAATAACCTCAACCACACTACCTCATGTATCAAAACAACCATTTGTAGAACTCCAAAATTAGGTTCATATGTAAAATTTCCAATTGATGTATATAAATATACACCCAAAGTGCTTACATAGTACCATCATTCCCCACTAATCCTTAATAAAGAAAATATAAAAAGTGTTTGCATAAAAATATTCCATGTCCCCTATGATCCATTTATTTGTCAATGTAGAATACTAAAATTTGGACCAAAATATCATAGAATGTCTTAATTTTTGCTCATTATCATAATAAATGTGTCAATCTACTCATTATGACTCATTTGAACCACATAATATGTCTCAAAATGTGAAAATTTATATGCACTAAACGAGATTTGAATAACTTGAAAAGGGGGGTTAGTGTGTGTAAGATGCACTAAACATGTGATCCATACCCCTTATGTGGGCATGATACCTACATACCAATACTTCAAAGAGGGATAAAGCCATATGTATTTCTCCCACCTAATGTGATTTGTACAATAGTGTGATGTGAATACAAAAATGCCAAATTGAGAGTGTTTGAGGTGGGTAGGGATTGGTATGAGGGTTTGAATATGTTTGCAGCTTTATTGGGTGACTATATATAGATAATAGGGAATTTTGCCTTAGTATTTTGCTTGTATTCTTACTTGCTTTGTAAGATTTGTCACCTCCTTTTGTAAATGACCTCAGATGGGATTTTATATGGAACTATTGGTCATGGGTTGTATGTATTCATGCTAAGCCAACACAATGAAGAATATGATTCATATGAAAATGACTATTTAGAATCAAAATGCAAATGGATATGAGAATTGAAATAGGACACCCTAGGGTCCAATTTTGTAGTCTAGGTATTGTGCTCCTATCCTATAGGCTCGAGACTTGGGGGATAGGATTAGTCTAGGAAATATGGTTTGGCTAAGCTAGAATCAGGGTTTAGAAGGTTTTGGATGATTGGTAATGAGCAAAAATGTGTCTATAAGGGTTACTAGAGCATGCAAGAAGGACCAATGGATTGGGTGTCACAAGCCAAACTCAAACTACTACTTTGGACATTTTATATGACTATATTTTCCACCCATTTATTCTAGTGATGTAGTAAAGTGAAATACTAGGATAAAGGAAAAATAGAAAGCATCCCTAAACTTACCTACAAGGGTGAAGCCCATGGAGATGTGTGATGCTGAGTGTGCATAAAGAGAGCACATCATGAAGCATAAATCTATAAGATAAAATAAAGAGTAGATCAATTATTACTAGACATGCTATGTCTAAAATAAGAACATACAAAAGTTGGGTAAAATAGAGAGGAAGAGAAAGGAACAAATACAACTCATTGAGTACATGAACCACTATAAAACTTGTGATGTTGGGTCATGTTAGGTATGTGCTAAACCAAGAGTAATATCATGAATAGAGATAAGTGCTTGATTCCCCAAGGGTGGCTCAAGAATATAAAGGTTGACCCTTTGGATTCATCATCACCCACTAAGTGAAGGTATGTGATCATGCATGTGATAACCGATTCTTGGACTATGTGTCCAATCCCTCTGAGTAGGTGGCTTAAGAATACAAAGGATAGCTAGTGCTTTATCTCCATCATTGCCCATTAAGTGAAGCTATGAACTGATATTGGTATGAATGTGTGTTGTATGAGATGGATCTTGAAGCCCATGAATGCTTTATAATCTGATAATGTGGCATGGATAGCCAAATGTGTATTGAGAACTAGGCTAATCTTGGCCACTCCAAAAGGTATAAATTAGGTTTGTATGAAATCCATTCTTAAATGATGCCAACCACCTACAAATGGAATAAGGTGTATAACTTCTAAAAATACCTAGTTAATATAATGAACTAGAAAGAAAAGAATGCAAATGTGACATGCACATTAACCCCAATCATTGGTGTCTATAACATAGATTTTAATTTGCAAGTTATACCAACTACCCAATCTAAAACTATAAGTGAGAGCCATCATGCCATGTATTATACCCCCAATATCTGGATTCTCTAAGAAAACCTATATTAAAACTACCCAATCTAAACTAAACTATAGCTAATAGAATTGTAACTAAACTTACCTTTCTATTTATTTGTGTAAAATATATTATTTTTATTATTTGGATAGAAACACAAAAAATAGGACATTTTACTACCTAGTGTTGTAGTCCAAATATGGCACTCTTGTCCTTTGCTATTTTTGATCATTTTTCTATGTTTATCACTATTTTTTGGTCTATTTTTCCTAGTTTGGTTTTTAGTTGTTGTTTTGAGTGTTCTAAAAACTATTTTTTTGATCGGTAGAAGGCTCTGATCTTTGTGACAAAACTCTTATTTGTTTCCCCCTCTTCTAAGGGTAGGAATGAAGACTTTGTAATGATTTCCCTCAAAATAATGAGCCCTAAAAGTGTGTTATGCTATGAAATACATGATATATCAATGATATTAAAAAAAATGTCTCAAGATATAGCATAATTTGTATTGGAGATTGTTAGATCAATAGGGGTATGCCTAGATAGATATAATAATGAAATAGTATATGTAGTATACTAAATTGAAAGTTTAAATATGATTATTTGTTAGTTATTAAAAAGGGATGGATCATGATGTCCATCATGGCATCCAAGAAGGAAAGATAATACATGATGTGGATCATGGCATTGTAAACAATGAGAAGCAAACAAGCAACAAACACACAAGGAAAGAAGTAAGAAGCACACAAAAGTGGCTAAATGGCCAAGAAAATAATGGATATAGGCACATGTCACTCAAGCTAGGAAAGAAAACATACAAGGCATGTTCAAATGCCCATATAGACATACACTTGAAAATAATCAAAGTTCACATGAGGGCCCAGAAGGACATAGAAGTGTACAAGAAAAGGACATTGTCAAATGTCCTAAGCTACACACAAGTAACAAAATAGGAACTGAGAAATGTAATCACATATAGATTCACAAAGAAAGAAAAGAAGACATGTAAATGATGAAAATACAATTGCATCTAACTAATCAAAGCAATAAATGAAAGTATGTAAAACATGGAGTATAATATTAGGTATATTATAATAAATACACAAGTGCTATATACTAGTGAGTGCCGATATAATAATCTATGTAATCTATTAAGTAATGTACATCAACATGTTAAGTAAAGTGTGTGATATAGGAATGACATAACTTGGATGGAGTATTCATGTAGAGGATGCCCTCGATGGGTAGATATGTCAATGTATGTCTCAAATGTAGTAGGATACCCCCTCAATGGGTAAAGTGAAGCAATCAAGGATCTAGGTGTTACTACACACACTCAAAGAAGATCAAGTGAAGCATGGTAATATAGATAAATCTATAAACAATGTCATAAAACAACAAAATGTAAGTCTAGCATGGTAGTAGAAATGTAAAGCATGGATGATGCATACAGTTGAAATGTTTTTAGTGTTTTTGTTTTATTTGAATGTTTTTTTATTTTGAAATTTTATATTGTTTTTGGTATTTTTGAAATAATCTATGTACAAGAAATCAAAAGGAAACTATGTACAAGATATTGAAAAGAAGCTATGTACAAGAAAGATTATGAAGAAATGATACTAACTGATGAGTCTTATGAGTGACTCGCTATCATGGTGTCATGTATCAAGGAGAGGGATTATGCATGATTATGAATCATGATGGAAGGGCTAAGATTATGACTCTAAAAGGTATGTATGGTGAAAATTATCTAAAATATCTATAGTGGAAATTGACTACGGGGTACTCTTGTAACTCTAAGAAATGAACATAATTTTAGGGATATTAAGGACCCATCTAGTAGTAGAAGAATATTTCTAAAAGTGTGCTATGTGTTTAGAGGCATGGAACCTCAATGATACTACTTTAGGTGTGAGTATTGTAGCTAGAAACTATCTAGATTCCTAAAACTATGGTTTCTCTAAAAGAGGATTTCATGGAAGTGTATGAACTCTCTATTCTTGTGAGGGAGGTCTTGACTATGTTTGAATCTAAGTTGGAGGAAGAATTATAACTATTGGAAGATCTAAAACTAGTGACTACAAAGTAGTAGATGGATTTGAAATGGTGAGTGGTAACTCAGATGAAACTCCACTAATTGTAAAAACTTGATTAGCATGAATGAATTTCATGCATCTATGAAATGTAGAATGTACTGCATGAAGTTTCTAAATCCATGGTAAACTAAGAAAAATATTGAAGACTCCTACACTAGAGACTATATTAAATGGTGTGGTCACATGTGTAGGTCCAAATTGTAGAGGAAGTACAATCTCACCCAATAAACTCTATATGTACCCATTAAATTTGTTAATAACTATGTCCATTAGGGTAATATCCTATGTTGAATATCACAAATGTTACAATAATTTTATAGTGCACATGTTCACATTAGATCCATTGTTTATGAGAACACTATGAATGGATGATGATTAATGTAAGCTCTGATAAAGAGTGCATGGTAATTTGGATCATTCTCAACAATCTACTACTCTGAGAAGGAGATCAAAGGTCTAGCTTGAAATCTAGAATTATACACACTAATCATGTTGCTCAAAGGATGTGACTCAATTGAAGATGCCTGATATGTAGCTAGTGGAGGGTGTGCATGATATGCATGGTGAACCCCTAATGTGTCCCTTGTCTCTTATTTGGAATGTTGTGGGAAAGGATCTGAGAAAATTTTCAAAGATTTATCTTATGTTTTATTTACCTGAGGAGGCTCAACTAGAGTGCCAAGATCAATGAGGTTACCATATATCAAGTCCTGTATCTTGTGTTTCAAACTGATACATCTATTCATTGTGTGGCCTAGTACCTTGTGAAAATTAAAAAATACATTTTGATCATATCCAATTAGAGGAGGCTTAATTGTGTCAACTTCCCAAAAAGGAGGGAGAGATATGATGTTACATTCCAAAAGATGCTATAAGACTCTAGCTGGAGATACGAGTAGATTGGTAAAGGCTCACGAAGGAGGTGCTAATAAAACCACTCGATGATGGGGATCTAAAGTTGCATTAACTATAGGTTTATTTTAAACTTTTCTATCTTTAACCTTTACTTTGTATGGGACTTTACTATTACTCTTATTTGTTGTTTTAGATATGCTTGTGTACTTGAGTTTGCCCACTGAAATTAATTTGACTTACCTTTCCTTTAGTGTATGAAATAACTCAGTGAATGAAGAGAAAATTTTGAATATTACTAACTCATGCAAAACTGGTAGAGGACTTTGTTTGAAGATATCTTGTAATTCTTGATCAGCCATGGGGTTATTCATTTTAGCCAAGATGGTCTTATATATAAGAACATAGTCTATGAAATGTTGATTTGACCTTTGTTTTTATTGTGAAACTTGGGAATAAGAAACCTTGTCACCTATGTTAATACTATAATGAATTAAGAACATGTTAGTTAAAGGATTGAATATGTTGATTGACTAATTCTATAGACTATAACACCATTGTAAATCATAATCCTTTAGACTTCATGGAAATAACTTGTTTAGTAACTAGTAATTTGGCACATATTCCAATGATGCTACATTAAAATATCCCAAGTGTGTCTCTCGATCACCCTTTCCATCATATAAAGTGAGCTTGGGTTAAACAAAACCTAGTGGCAAGGGTGTAGAAGTAATATGACATGCCAATGGTGTATGAAGTAGAGCAAAAGAATCTAAAGCCTTTGATGGTCTAGAGGAACATTAATTAAGATGTATCACCTTGGATTCAAGAGATTATATCTCTTATACAAGGGCGGCCACATTGAGAGACAAAGATGTACTAGCCATAACTGGTGGTGCCTCATAGGAAGGTTGCACTGTTATAGGGGCTTATTGAGACATAACTGCCCCTATAGAGTCATTTACAACTAGTTTTTCTGAAGAAATGGAAGATTCAACTTAATTAACATTTTTAATTTCCATGATAGATTTTAAGATAAAGGCATGATATTGGAGCTATCCCTGAGTCTCTTTCTATAACTTTGTAGAATCAAATCTTTGTTGATGACCATATCATTATAAATGATAGTTGGAAGTGGATCAAGAGCCTGATGTGGTGGGTCATGAGCATTAATGCATGTATTATCATTTTTATTATCATATTACTCATTTTCAAAAATATCCTCATGAAAATTAGTGTAATCTAGATGTGTAGGATCTATATCAAGAAGTTGAGCTAGTTGTTTATCCATGGTATATGGATGGGTTGGAGGAATTTGGGTGAATTTAGGAGGGTTGACATGAAGTCTTGTAATTCATCTCAAAGGAAGATATGCAAGGAGCTTAGATGTCATAAGGAAAATAACTTGAAAAATGAAAGAGAATATTAAATAAATATAATCTAAATAGTGAATTGGAATGTGTATAAAAAGGATACAAATCTCACAAACATGTAAGGTGATACCTCAAGAATAAAGGGACCTAGTAAATTCAACTAGGGTTTAAAAGAAATGACTTTTAAAATTACTATGGTGAATTTTAAAAATAAAATGTGAAATTATAATTTAAATATGCAAGCAAAAATTAAAAAAATACTAGAAAAAATAGCAAAGAATTTTCCCTAGGGTTTTTAAGGTTTTTGTGTGCAAACAAATTAAGTCAAGTTCACCAAATGATTTAAATTTTTTTAGGAATATTGGAGTTTTATTCTTATTTTAGTTAAGGGTCTGGATTAATAAATTATTAAATAATATTACAATAATTATAGTCCTAATTTTTATGATTTATGTATCTTTATCTTTCTAATAATAGTAATAAATAAGGAGAAATAATGACTTAGCTAAGAATAAGCTAAGATGGCTAAGATAGGGTCTAAAACTGGCAATATAAGATTGGGACAATGTTGTAAATTAGAATCTAGATTTCATTTGGTGAAAGGACAAGATCACAAAAAATAGGACACTTTGGGGTCTAACATTATTGTCCACTCCTACTACTATTGTCCAAACTAGTCACAGAGACCCGAGTTTTCTAGGTTCTTTGCATTGTTCTTGTGTGAGCATGCTTATGAAATATTGAGGGCTAAATGTTGATGGAGATCAATATAAATATGATTTTATCTTCAAACCCTAACCCTCCATCATTCTTGATAAATAGGATTTGAATCACTTGAAAATGAGGGGGGTTAGTGTGTAAGATGCACTAAACATGTGATCCACACCGCTTGTATGGGTGTGCTACCTACATACCAATACTCTGAAGAGGATCGAGTCATATATAGTTCTCCCACCTAATATTCTTTGTTAAATAGTGTGATGTGAATGCAAAAATGCCAAATTAAGAGTGTTTGAGGTGGTTAAGGACTGGTATGAGGGTTTAAATATGTTTGTAGCTATGTTGGGTAACTGTATGTAAAGAATAGGGAAATTTGCCTTAGAAATTTACTTGTATTCTTGATTAATTTGTAATATTTGTCACCTCATTTTGTAAATTACCTTTGAGGGTAACTTTTGAAACAAGACCCTATTGTTGAACTTGTGGCACATTTATCATGAAAGGCAATTGTTGCCTAATAGGTGCTTGAGGAACATTGGAACTTCTTGGTTGCACAAATCCCTATTGAGAAGTGGATGCATGTTGAATATTCAACATTTTTCACTAAATAATAATTGTATGTTATTGGCTAGACATCATTTGGTTTTAAATTGACATGTTAATCTGTGATTGAAGAGGTATGTTCACAAATACCTAGTAAGGTAGAACATTGGTAGCCCCCTGTTGAGGTGGCAAGATATTTTGCCTCGACTACATGGGTATATTATACTATGCCTATTATTGTGGAATATTACACATTACATATGGAGTATCATTCATCACATTTTGTTGTGGCATGGCACTGGTCATTAGATGACTACTTAATCCTTATTATTAGGTGTTTGAAGAAGTAGTTGATTGAGGATTAGAGGTAGTTGGTTGAGGTTGGGAAGTATAAATTCCTACTCCCTTGGTTTGTGAACCATTTACATTGTTATTTAAAGGCACATTTTGTTGTTGACTATTCATTTATGTGTTAACACCATTTTTATTTAAATTAGATGTTACTTGTGTATTGTCCACTATGTTCTGCTCACTATTCTATATAGAATTAGAATACACTTCCTTGATAGTTGGAGTATTGAACATGTTTTCTATCAAGGTGATTGGTGTAGGTGGATCGAAAACCTAATTTTTTGATCTATCAACTCAAACAAGACTCCTATTTAAGGAAGTGACTTAATAAAATGTTTATTTGACATGGCCATATTATTAAAGTTATGTGCTAGGTTTTGATATGGATGGTATGTTATATGCATTTAAATAAAGTGGTCCTCCATGAAGCCCCTTTATGTGATAAGAATACATGGATATTGATACAACATCGGTATAATCACATTAGGGTTACTATAAGAGACATGTTCATTATAAGATACATTATAAGGCCCTCTTACTAGACTTAGAAAATTTTCATGCCCTGACTCTATGGCTTTATTAGGATCATAGGCTAATGACATTATAACATAATATGGTTGTTGTTGAAATTTTTTTGTAACTAAAGGTATGTTAACCAAATAATGGGTTATCTACTCTTGGTCTTACCCCATATATGGAGGCATGCTAAACAATAATTGGCAAAAGGATCTTTACTTTGTTCTCATGTTTGAGCATTATAAGGTGGATAAGAATCAGCCCACCAAAAAACAACATCTTCATAAAAGTCTTGAACAAAGTCCTCTTGTGTGAAAACATTTCCATATCCTATATTGTACATGACTCCACTACATGTATAGTGAGACATGGTCAACTCAGTGGTAAATGCTATGTGATAAGAGAGGTTTAGAGTTATACAAACTCTAAAAAATAATGCCTAAAAATAGATAAAAGGTTCAAAATAGGTCTAAGTTGGTCAAAATTATGGAGCTACATCTCCAAAAGGTCAATGTTAAAATTTGGTAAAAAATAATATAATATCAAATGTCTAACATTAAATGTCTCACACAAACAAGGTCAAGTAAAATGAACTAAAAATAAGATGCCAAACTCTATATCCAAATATGTTCTAAATAGGTCTAAACTAGGAAAGGTAAAAGTTGCTAGGTATTTTGGCCAAATATGGCATCAAAAGATAGGATAAAATAAGGCATGTCTCTATGACTTTTGGCTAAAGATGATGTTAACATATAGAATTGAAACAAAAGGATGATTTTAATCTAACAAACTTGGAACACTTTGGCATAAACGAGGCACTTGATTCTAGAACTGAATGTGATCAAATTGGTATAAGGTATTAAATAAATGGTGTTTGAAGATAGATTTATTCTCTCAAATAAAGGCACAAACAATATATTTTTTAGATTTTGGGTCAAAACTTAACCTAAGTTATATAACCCAAAATAGAAATATCTATGTATCAAACCCTATGAGATGAGGCCTAAACAAAAATCAATCAATGTTTGGATCCAAAATTGTAAAATTTAATTAAAGACTCAACTCAAGAAAACTTAGGCTTTATTGACCAACAAGATATGCAAATTTGAATGATGTAACTACACTAAAACAAATATCCCATAAGACACATGGATTTGGTTTTTAAATAATAGTAATTTGGACACAAGACAAGACAAGTCTATAGAAACAATTTGAGAAGCGTAATGGTGTTACCACTCTCAAAAAGATATAAAAATGTTTTGTTTCAAATAATTATAAGGCTTAAACCTTAAATTGATTTGGGCAGTGTAATGTTACCCATCTCAATCAAGTGATACACACATCATTATTAACAAAAACATTTTATAAGTTAAATCAAGGTTTCAATTGAATGACATAATGCCTCCTCAAATAATGGATTAGTATAGACAAAAAAATTATTTATGATGTGGTTTAACAAATAAAGTTTTAGACACAAAACACCAAGCAATAAAGGAATAAATGACAAAATACAACTAATTATATTTTCCTAGATCCTTTTAAGGTGTGGCAAGTGGGGTTGACTAAAACTTATAATTTACGACCAACTAGATTGATCCCAAGTGTTGCTAAAAAAAGAGAATCATCATGTCAATTGATTTCATATCAATCAACTTATCATGCAAGGGTCTATTCTATTGCATGACTATTCCATCCACGGACTACTTAATGGAATCCACTGGTTAACCAAACCTAACTTGGGCTTTCATTATGAAAGGAGAGGTTAGCCACTCAACCCCCTAGCTCTTGCAGTATGCATACCCTAATTTGAATATAATTGGAATTATCATATTCAAGCACAGTAGATTATAAAAACTATTTCACATATCAATCATGGTGAATACATAGAAATATTTAATCAAACTATAATATTATTCACTCTAATATATTTTTTCTATTGCATTGTAAACCATATGGGAATATTACAAATTGTATAGGAAATTTATTTCTTATATTTGGGGATAATAAACATGAAATTCTCCAAAAATCCCTATTAAAACTCACCTAATAAACTCCTAAGAACATACTAAAATAAAAATATATTGTGACTCATAATATATTTGGTAAACTAACATATAGACTATTAGCATTATATTGTTAATGACAATAGTTAAATTGGTCATCAATAATTTGAACACATAACTATACCTCAATATTTAACTCCTTGTGAACATTATTAATCCTATCTACACCCCTTAATGTGAACATGAGGAAAAAAACTCTCCCATATCTGCACCTATACTCATAACTTGGTGATTTCAGAGGACAATCACAAACCTTAGATGATAGTTTTACAAATGGTTGACCAACAACAAAAATAGCGGTTTTATAAGTGGTTAACCAAAAACCATAAAATAATACCTAATGGTTTTACAGATGGCTAAACAATAACTAAAATAATGGTTTTACAAGTGGCTAACCAGAAACCATAAAATAATGGTTTTACAAGTGGTTTTCCATAAACCAAAACATGATGTGCAATATAGATTCTATCTCTCATCATTTTCATATTTCAAAGAAGTTACATAGGAATATAATGTTCACTTATGAAAAAAATTAATAGAATACATTTGTTCTTATTCATACTACACTATGCTGAAAACAAACACACCACATAACTGAAAAGGAAAACACCACTAAATCAGAAAGTGGCCTCATTACTAGTGGCTAATGAGAGGTCTAAAAAGCCTCCAATCTTCATTTCCTCCTTCCTTGAGTAAATGATGTTTCTTACTCAACTGATGAATTCAATGTGTACTCCAATGATTTTGGTAGGTTCTATATTATCTACTTCCATATAAATTGGAACCCCCTTCATAACTCAGATGTTGTGTACAAACAGAAATGCATCTATGAGGCAATTTGTTTTTACATTTTTGACAATAATGACTCAATTTTGTCTCTTTTGATGAGACACTTTAAAAATGACTCTTTTGACATTTTTAATTTTGAAAATATAACTTTGACATATAATAAATACTCTTTATTAAATAAAATGGACTTAATAAAAATATTTTTAAAATCCATGACAAATATATAATGACTTATGAGAAAACAATTTGACAAATTTTAATTCTCATTTCCTACAAAGTCTATCAAAACTCCTACTTTAGATGGAAAATACCCTTTTGATAATAACCTATTGATAAACAAATAAAAGGACCAAAGAAATGGTTTATTAACTATAATTATTAAAACATTATGACTCTTGACTCTATATGATTTTACAAAATGATTTGTCCCACAAAATGACCAATTTAAGACTAACTTAATACTATAAGCTGATAATAATAACTAAATGAATTCAAAACATAAATGAACTCACAATACTTAAAATCACTGATTAATATTATATTGTGACTTTTTGACTAAATAAATAACATGATGCAACTAATCATTTGACCAATAATTTACCATAACTTACAACAAACTTGATGAAAATGTGCCAATATTTGTGGATGGTTGTATTGCATATTTTATACCATTCTGATATAAATTTTCATGGTGTATATTATTAGAGGAAGTATATTATCTTTAAAATAAGGAAATGACAATAAGAACTGCATCTAAAATTGTCATTAAGAGGGAGATCCACCGTGTGAGTTTTGCATAAAGTTCAAGCTAGAGAGAATTATTAAACTGAGTTAGAGGTTGATGTGCATTAAAGAGGAAGATTCATGTGATCAATGGTGCATCTTTGATTTCACTCTCATAGGCCATGCTATGCTACAAATAAATATATCTTTTATTAATGACCCATGCCACTATATTGGATAGTTATCACTATCTATGTATTAATTACTAATTTGTAACATGTAGATTAGAAGATTTTATGGTTTTGATAGAAGGCTATGCTCTTATTATCATACACATGTGGTACAATTTTATTTCCTTTTAACAAAGTTAAGATGAAATTATAGGACTTGAGTTACTCTCACCAAGACATCACTTCAAATCTTAGGTGTTGTATCCAAGTTGATTCATGCTTTTCCCATATGTTCACTTGGCATCAATGCTATAATAAATACTTTTATTTTCTTCTTCTCAAGGATTTGAACATAAATAAATTTTTCTATGTTCATGCTAGGTTTATTGGAGAAATATGAAGCTGAAGCTATTAAAACACAAATTTGTTCCTCCCAAGACTCTCATTATTCATAGGAATAAAATCATATCCTACTTTGATACCACATAATAGGATTTATTAGAGTAAAAAAAATAAGACTTTAGAAACTATTTCATAGATCAATCATGGTGAATACATAAAAATATTTAATCAAATTATAATATTATTCACTCTAATATATTTCTTTTGTTACATTGCAAACCATACGGGAATATTATAGATTATATAGGAAAGTTATTTCCTATATTTGGGGAGATCAAATCTCCATGAAAATCTTTAAAACTCTCAATTAAAACTCACCTAAAAAAATCCTAAAACATACTAAAATATGAATATATTATGACTCAGAACATATTCGATAAACTCACATATATGTTATTAACATAATATTATTAACAATAATATTTACGTTGGTCATTAATAATGTGAACACATAACTATACCTCAACAATATACCCCATCATGGAGCGGGGTTGAAACATTGATGGGAGATGAAGCCCTAGGTCAATGTTTCCCTAAAGAAATTGTGAGAGCATGAAAATAAATGACAAATGGAAATAATTTATAGGTTGATTTTAGATCACCCAAACTATATGGGTTTTGGGGAAATCCTAGGTAACTTTCTTTCCATGCTTAGGACTAAGTACAAATGCAATGAAAATTCACTTTTGGTCACCCAAGTTCCCTATAAGGGAAGGGGGGAGAGCATACATGTGTTATTGTTTTTTTGAAAACAAACAAACAAGTTGAAACAAGCATTTTCAATGAATTGTGATTGGAACAATAGTTGATTTTAGGCATCGAATTAAAATGTGTGATGAAGTTATTTAATTTCCCCCTTGGATTAAGTGTGAAAAATTGAAATAAATTTCATAAGACAACTTAATAAAAAACCATATATGTTCATTTTAAAGCCCAAACCCTAAATTCTCAATATTTAGCCTAAGTTAATTTTTTAACACCAAAAATTAAGTGTTCAAGACTTAAACATTCATTTCAAGCACCAAAATTAAGTGTTTCTAAGACTTAGCCATTCTAATTATTTTTAAACACCAAATACCAAATGTTCAAGATATAACATGTTCATTTTAACATCAAAATAAAGTGTGAATGACTTAGCTAATTCTTTTTAGGTACCCAAAATGAAATGTTAAAACCATTTAAACTTGTAATTTTTTGTTCCAATCATGCCTTGGACTTACAAGGGTTAGATAGTATCCTTTTGCTTAGAAGCACTTTTGATGGTGAGAAAATGAACTTTAGAAAAGTAGTTCTTAGGTTTTTATTTTTTAAAACATAGCAACCGTGGTCAGTCAGAACTAATCGATGCTAGTTCTAAGGCAACCAATGTCAGTTGGTCTTAAAGAGAACCAATGACAATAGTAAAGGATTGATACCGATCGAATAAGACCAATGTCAGTTACCTATAAACCCAAAGGTGAAACCACATAAGATCAAAACATTAGGTTAGGCTAAAATATGTTAAAAACTTCTCAAAACCTACAACACAAGGATTAGATAGAGAGTTTAAAGACTTATGAAACCAAGAAATCACAAAAGAAAATACTAAAAAGATTTAAAATATAATATTTGTAAACTATGTTTCACCCTACATATAGAATGATAATGGTCACACAAAACTAAGATTGGTTAGGCAAAATTGATGTCAATTTGGTAGAACTAATACTAGTTAGGCCTGATTGATGTTAGTCTCTGTGTAGATTTGAGTTGATTTAGATATTATAAATATGACAAAATTAAAATTAAAACTATAAATTTGAAGATATTTAAACATTCATTTGTCAATTTTTGAGTTACATATTCATCTATTTGCTACACGGGGTGATTTTGGTCCCATTAGGTGTGCCATTTTTGATATTAGGAATTTGATGATGGAGGGGAAGTTAGATCAAGTGTTAGTTTTCATATAAAACAATGAAATTAAAAACACACTAACAAGCTTAACAACTCCATGCCTAGATCATAGGGGGAACTTAGCAAACAAACAACAAATAAAAAGCTCAACTAAAATGTAAAGAACTTACACATTCCTTACCTTCCTTAAATGCTCAAAATGATTTGTTTGTTTGGCTTTCTCAGCTTGTGTTAAAAAAGTCTCTAGCAAATGGAGTTGTGTGGCTCCTTCTCTCCTTAGCACCATTATTGTTTTGGATTTGGCTCAATGTTTCTCAAAGTGGTTTGGCTTGTGATTTTGGAATTATAACACTATTATCATGCTATCTTTTCCTAAAACCAACATTATAACACTACTATGTCTAATCTCTCTAAATGAAGAGGTCTAGGCTTGTATTTATAATTTTAACAACTAACCCCAACCCAAGGTGAGTTAGAGTGTATTTAGAGCTTGGAATGGGTTCAAACCTAACCTTTATGAGTTAATAAACCCCATTAGAGTTAAAAGATGTCAAATGGTCATGATTAGTAATGAATAGTCATGTTGAGATATTTTTAGGATATTTGACAACTCAAAAAAAGGTAATTGTGAATTCTTAGGATATTCTTTTATTTTTGAATTCCTTTTTTATAATTCATTTAATTTCTCATGGATGATTTAATTTAGGTTTTTGATTAGGTTTTTCATGTTAATTAATTTTGTTTAGGAATTTTAGCATTTTTAGGATTTAATTTAATTTAATGTGTGCATTTACTCCATTTAATAGGTCTATAGGCCAAATTACATGTTATGAAGACAAATTTTGAGATGTTTAGTGATTTTTAGGATTGATTAGTAAAGGTTGGTAAGAATCAGTTTAAAGTTTGGTATGGAGTCATTAGTGGCCAATTTTAGATGTCTATAGGAGAAGCCACAAATAAATCATATTGACAAGAGATAACTGTATTGAGAAACTATTTATTGTGTTCTAGTTTGTTTTGATTAACATTTTTCTTTGATTTATGTTAATAGGTGCAATAAAACCTTTAAATCCAATCGTGTGAGTCAAAAAAAGAACTCTCAAGATTATTATGCCAGACATATAAGTATCTATGGAAGGGGTTGTCTAGCCAAGTGTATATTAAGGGTGATAAAATATCATTTGTATAAGGGGTTGGTTTACAAATCATACATAGTGTATTTGGAAATAAACTAGAAAACTTATCAACATGATTAGTGAAATTAAGGAAAATGACACAATGAGATGTTATGTAAGTGGGAATACATGCAAGAGGAGATTATTTAATATATGTGTGGAGGGTGGGAGAAAGAATTAAAAAATGGATTGGCAAGAATTTATAATATTAGTGTGAAAGTAAGAATGACTCAATGTCGGTTATAGAGATGATTGGAGTGTTGAAAAGTGGCATGTCATTGTTTTTTAAAAAAAATTAAAAAGGTAAGTGAAAGGTACATTTGGAGGAATAATGTTGGAGTGAGAGGAAAACAACATTTTGGTTCAATATTTCATTTCTATTAGTTTGATATGATGGGATAATTTCATAAAGGATATAGATTAGGAATTTATAATGAATAAATAAATGGAGTAGATAATGGATGACATCACTAAGAGGAGTGGGAAACACTAAAGCAAATGAATGAGTAGATAATCATAACACATGGGATGATAAAATTTTAATGATGCATTTGAAATAGTCATTTGTAATTTGAAGATTGAAGTTATAAAGAAATAAAATAAGAGTCGAGTAGATAAAGAACTTGATACTACAAGGAAATAAATGCATCAAATAAGGTATATTTATAGAGAGTAGATGAATGACATTATTAAGGGAATAATTTCTAGTTATAGGCTACACAAGGAATAAGTGTGAAGAGAGAAGTTAGAGACTAGCTAATTAGATAAAAAGGGAGTGGGACTAAGGTTTTCTACAAACATTCATGTTAGCAAACATTCTTGTATCACCAAAACTTGCTAATTATGGGTATAGGAAACTATGATACTAATAAATAACAAATTGAAAGACCTTTTCTAGACCTAGGTAAGGTTTATACTAAGAAATCACAAGGTTTTATCATAATTTAAGGCTATATCATATATATTCTTGGTTAGAGGAACATAAATACATAGAAATATAGCTCATAATTAAAAACTATAGAACATACAATATTTTAGAGTATGACTAAGTACATTTAGATTTTATATAATTCATATAAGAAACATGGGAACATTTAGAAAAATAGTAGACTTATTATATTAATAAAAAATACTTCATTACATAATATCAGAGAGATTAAATTATATAAACTTACAATGTAGGCTAAGTGAACATGTACTACATTAATCTTATTTCAAAAGAATTACAATAATAACAAGTATGCTAGCAATCAATCAACCTTTTTCCATATAGATGTATCCATGATATAGATAAAAGATGTTGCAGTTATAACTTCCTATCTATTATAGGTAGCCAACTATGCCAGGTCACTTATAACTTCTTATGTTTTATAATAGCTCAAAATAGGCCGACTGTATTCCAACTTGACTAATTGATTGCATGACTAGAAATGGAAGATGTTACTATGCATAAAATATTTAGTTGGACATGATGAATGGTAATATATTTAAAGATATGACATATATACTAATTTTTTTTCCCAATAACACTTTCCCAAACTTAAATAGTTCTCTTGTCTTAAGACAACATCACAACAATGCAAAATAGTGCCAACATATAGGAGGACTTGCATGAGTCACATATCACCTAGGGAGCCATTTACTAGTTTTCACCCTATGCACATTATGTAGCCACCCTCATGGGTTTTTAACTAAGTAATTCCTTGAGACTCACTATTTATCCATCCAAGAATAAAAAAATAGTAGTAAAATGTGAAAATTTTGATACCTTAGCACTATTTAGGAAGTGGGAGGAGTCGAGTCCAACTAGCTAGGTGTCAAAGAAAAAGGCAATGGGAGAACTTTGAGTTATTAAAGTTGGGCCTACAATTCAGTTAGAAAAATGAACTGAGGGGTACTGGGCATAGGCATAATCATATAATGAAAAGTTGATAAGTCAAATTTAAAATCTTGCTAATCTAATAAAATCTCCTAGATGAGATGAAGCAATGCTCATAGGTGGCCTTGGGAAAGAAGTAAAGCTTGGAGGTCTTCATCCAAAATTATGGGTAAAGTAGTGTGGGCAATAAGAGTCCTCTAAATAATATCCTAATGGAGGTCTATGAGTGTATAACATAAATCTATGCTTTAAGATCAGTAAAATTGTTGTGTTGAGTGTGTATTTTCCATTATTATAAATTCATCAGCATAGTGTCCTTAATAGAAAAAGAGGCCCAAAGTGTGATATCTAGATCATCCATAGAATTTATTGGAATGATGATGGTTTCCTTGTCCCTAACATCTTATATAAACATTGGATGCATGCTACCCTAAATGTTATCAAGATCTTACTTCCAGTCTAGTAAGCACTATGCTACCTGTATGGCCTATAAATATGTAGCATGGATAAACTTTAGATATTCATCTAGTAACAATAAAAGAGTTTGGTATCAAATTTGAAGCCCAAAACATGGGTATATAGACTCTAAAACTATTAAATGTGTTTTCAATATTAGGTTAACTATGCAAAGAGAAATTGAAGTTTATACATAAAAGACAAACTATCCACATACAAGACTTGTTGTACTAGGTTGGGGCAAGCATCTTTAATGAGTTGATAAGTCTAACATAGGTTGGATCATAGAGCTGCATTTTATGATATCAATTGAGAAAATCTATTCTCTAGTGACATTTATCTTTGTGAGATACTTTTTGAAAGGTATCAATGCCTTTAAACTATGTGGATAATGATAATTGTGAAACATCCAATGATGATTCTATGGTGGGAACATGAAGAACTAGAGTAAAAATGGATGCTATTGGAAGTTTCTATTGTAAGGGTGTAATTATCAAGGAAAATGTTATGCAATGAGAGGAGGTTGGTAGAAGGTCCCATGACCAAAGACTTTGAGTGGGGGGCACACTAATGGTGACATAAATAATTCTTATGTTGTTCTATTGCATTTCTACTTCTCCTATTAGTTACAGTGTTGCCTCTGACTGTAGATGCTCAATAACCTCCCTAGGATTATTTGATTTTACCTTATATTATTGCTTCATGATGTCTTGAATTGATCTTTATCATTAAGAATAAACCTCCACCTTAGTCTTTGCCACCTTTTCTATTACCTCCTTTTTAGCTTGTTGTTATAGTTCCTTTTCATATTCATCCTTATTATGGGTAGCCATCATAATATTAGATTCATGTATCCATTATTCTTGTAGTTCCTAACTACATTATTCATCCTAAGCTTTGGCTACTTCTTCTTGGGCTATGGCTATGGGAACTTGAGGCTATGCCTTTACTCTTAGAGTACATGTTGGGTTTCTTCTTCCTTTTTCTTCACCTTTGCTTTGGTTTTAAACTTTTCTTCTTGGCACACTCTATGTTTGATAGCTTGTTTTGCTTATTCATGGGCTGTCTATTGTTCCTCAATAGTGGGTTGGTTAGATGAAAGTTATTCAAGATCAGGAATAGGATCCTCAAAAGGGGATGGGGAAGAGTTAAGTGTCTATGCCTAAACCTATAATTTAGAAACATGTGACTTCCTAATGAGATGTCTCATTAGTTTTAAAAAAGATGCTACCATAAGTAGTTCTCCCACCTAATGTACTTTATTTAATAGTGTGATGTGAATGTAAAAATTCCAAATTGAGAGTGCTTGAGGTGGCTAGAGACTGGTATGAGGGTTTGAATATGTTTTCAACTATGTTGGGTGACTATATGTAGAGAATAGGGAATTTTGACTTAGTAGTTTGCTTGTATGCTTTCTTGCTTTGTAATATTTGTCACCTCCCTTTGTAAATAACCTTTGAATGGGATTTTATAGGGAACTATTGGTCATCGGTTAGATGTATTCATGCTAGGCCAACATAATTAAGAATAGGAATCAAATAAATGACCTTTTTGGGCTGAAAATGTAAATGGATAGAAGCACCAAAAATGGGACACCTTAGGGTCTGACACTATAGTCCAAGAATGGTAATCATATCTTATATGATCTAGACCTAGGGGGGTGGGATTAGACTGGGAAATATGGTCTGGCTAAGCTAGAATCAGGGTCTACAAGGTTTTAGATGAATATAAATGATAAAAAGGTGTATATAAGGGTCACTAGAGCATGCAAGAAGGACCAATGGATTGGGTGTCACAGGCTACACTCAAACTACCAATTTGGAAATTTTATATGACTAAACTCATCTCAAAATAATAAGTCATGCACATAATGAATTATATAGAAATAATATAATCATGTAAAGTACATGTAAAAACATGATAATATATTTCCTCATATAAATATTTTTAACATCACAAGAAAGAATGAAACATGTAATCCAAGGTAAATGGAGTTGTTTGTTATTAACAGACAAGATGTGATCATGATAATTATTTTTAAAAATAATTATTAGATTTTGATAGATATGTTAATGAAACACACAATAATTATAATTGTAGTAGATGTAAGATGTATATCATTGTAACATTAATAAAAATATATAACACAATAGATATGTGACTAATATAAATCACAACACTATTCACATAGTAACATTCAATTTTCTTTTATAGACACTAAAATATGGTAAGTGATACTTGGAAATGTCAGTTTTGACTTATATTTATCCTACATAACATGTGTGTACATACATTCATCATTATCTCAAATTAACATACATTCTATGAACCTAGCCTTCTAAAATTTCTCTTAGTTACCTATAAAAAATCCTAGAATTTACATCAAACTAGTTATATATCTTACTTAGAATTCTCCATATCATCATATTGGTGTTCCTATCTTCTAGATAATAACATCAGATTCATAACAAACCATTTGATGGTAGAATTTGAGTCTTAAAATTACATGCTATGTCAAAAAATAGTTCAAATCATTCATATGGGTATGACTATATGTTTTATATGTCAGTGGCATGATTAAGTACACAAAAGGTCTCTTATAAATACACAATAGGTATAATCATATTATCCATCTAACACATATTTCACAATCACTTACCAATAATACTCAAACACTTAAATATTCAAGAATACTTCCATATTATTTCCAAATTTATAATACATCACTAGTAGTAGGTCTTTACCAATTTTGAAGCACTCATGAGCCAAGCCAAAGTTTCCAGTTACCAAGCATCAAGATATATATTATAGGTTGCATACATTGAACAAGTACTATTTCACACATTCACCTAATAAGGAGAAATACATGTAATTTTCTTCCCTCTTCAGAGTAATAGATATGTAGGTAGTGCTCAAGTGTTTAATGGGAGTGATTTAGATCATCTCAACCCACATTTCTTCCCTTTTAATAGGCCTAATTATTTCATTTCAAGTGAACCTAGGGTTTTAAGTGAAGGAGATATATTTTTATTAGTCACACACATAATCAAACCTCATAATTATATATAGAGATGAAATATAAGAAGATTCACTTTATTATATCAAAACATAGAATAAAAATACATAGAGATAAAATCGTTATAATCCAAACATACCATATTATGGTACCAATCTAAGGTTGACAATATTGTCTAGGTGTACATAGAGGTCCTTATCATAATCTAAGTAACCTATAGTATAATTTTACATCTTTCCTACCATTTTAATATAGTTTTATTCCTTCATAGAGTATTTAAATACTAATAATGGATGTAAATTTGAGATAAATGGATTAAACTATGCAATTTAATCACCTAAAATACCAAACTACTAAAGATCTAGATCCATTTAAACTAATTGGAATGGATAAATTCACAAGTCAAATAAATGTTATAATCCTAAAGCTAAATTATCTAAATCATGATTAAATATAATATGAAAATAAGAGGATTGGATTGATTACCTTAGACTTATAATTTGGACATGGTGATTGATTAATCAAGGATGTTGGATGCATGCTTATGATTGAAGGATTAGATTGACATTAATACTTTCCTTAGATTTATAGTTAATTTATAATTAGGTTAGCCATGGATAAATTGCTTGCTTATATAGAAAAAGGATGGAAGGATCAATGGTTGAAATTCAAAGTTAGGTCATGGAGATCTAGGGTGGAGGATTATATAAGGAATTATAAATTCCCTGGAAGCCTTTAGATTTAGAGGCTTATAGAGAGGATGGGTGAAAATAGAGAGGATTCTAGAATTGGATAATTCTAAAATCCTTATTAAGGGTTAATTATGACTGGATGGGGTATTAGATAAGGATTAAATAAGTGATTAGGGAATAGGGGTGTAAGATAGCCTAGGGATAGTATTAATAGGTGGGTAGGTAGGTCATGGGAATTTAAAATTGCCAACTAATAGATAAGTAGTATTAGGATGTGATAATAGGGATTTAGAATGATTAATGAAGGAGTGGGATGAGACTATGGTTAATAAATGAAGGAGTGGGATAAGACTATGGTTAATAAATGAAGAGGAATGAAAGAAGATATTAGATAAATGATTAAAAGGGGTGATTTTAGGATGGGATTAGATGAGATAAATAAGATAATCAGAATCAATGTTGACTAATAATAATATTAGTGATGTTAACTGAGGCAAGTGAATTTAGGTGCATACATTTTCCCCATCTTTAAAATTGAATTATGAGTGGTGTGAATTGGAAGGATTAATGGTATTGAAAATAAAAACCATTTCATGGATGAATGTTAGTAGATGATGTTAGTAGATATGATTCCCCCTTGATGGGACATATAAGGAAGAATGAGATGGATGGCCATTGGAAAGAAGAAATGATGGGTGGGATGGGATGGATAGCCAAGGGGATGGGATGCTAAATGTGAGATATAAGATGAAGAAGATGAATTCAACTTAAGTAATGAGATATAATTTGATGATGCCCCTAGAAAAGATACATGCATAGGGAATAGAGATGACTTTATCATAGTTGTTGATAAATCCTAAGGGGGAATCTACCATAACATGATGTTGATAAGATTAAAAGGCTACAAGATTTCAATGTATCCCAAGTAAGGATTCATGAAAGGGAAATCTATAGCCCAAGATAAGATGATGATTTCATAATACTAATTATGGGTTTTAGCTAAAATCTAAGGTTGAGTGATAAGACGAAGGAGATGAAAAAGAATAATGTGATGATTAAGTGAGAAAATATAAAGGGGAAGAATTGTTTAGTGTGATGCCTCAAATCTTGAGCCATAATGTTATTTATAGTGATGATACCCCTATCAAGGACACATGTAAGGGAGTAATAGATGATAAATTGACTAATCAAGGATGATAAATGAAATAAAATATGGATGTTGGGATATGTCAAGCACCCAATTGATAGGTGTGGGTGATTGATGAAAAGATTAAGGAGATGATTATGAGGATGGTGATTAATCAATAGATCAATTGATTATGGATTGATATTATAGATCAAAGGTTTATTTGATGCAAGATTGGGGGATGATGATGGACAAGATATATGTGATGATGAATGATGGGGAAGGAGGGTGAGAGTGGTCAAGCTATAATGGCACACTAAAAATTGGCCAAGTGTTGCCTACATAGTCTAGAAAGACCTCAGGCTGATGTAGTTTTGACTAGAGGATAGAGGATTAGGGATTATAAGATGATGATGATGATTATTATTGATTAAGGTATTGCATTATCAATTATAAGATATGACTCAAATGATGATATGATGATTATGAGATTGGATGTTAGTCAGATGAGTCAAGAGGATTAGATTAGTGATTAGAATAAGGATGATTAGATGATTAGGTAAATGATGAGGGTGTGGATGATCAAGCCACCACAACTATCATAATTCTTATCATAGTCTAATAAATCTAATAAAAAATAACACTTGGTAGTTGGCCCCATGATATAAGCATGATAAAGAGGATATTATGCCAACATGCATGGGCAAATAGTGAACTCTACATCATTGAGGGTACTTATAAGCATTATTGTAGATTTGGTGACCTCATAACATCCTCATTCATTACCCAATATAGAAAGGCTTATGATACAAATAAAACACAAGATAAAAAAAGATATATAAATGATACAAACAACGTAGAGCATTCAAGTAGCACACATAAGTATCTATATGCAGTGTCATTATGTCTTATATAATGATGGGGTGAGTGATGATGTGATTGCAGACTTGGATGGATTAATGATGATGATTAATATTAGGATAAGGATATGAATATGGAGACTTAGATTTAAGATAAATATGTGGATGAGGATTTAGATTTTGTAAAAGTGATGAGGTTTGAAATACCAATTTTGGATTGAAATAAAATATAATAGTGGTCAAAAGAGGTGATGTGGAAAAGGTAGTGAATATTAAGATGACTAATGGTTACCAAAATACAAAACCCTAAAATATTCTAATCTAGAAAGAAGATTAGGAGATGATGGGATCAAATACCTTCCATACTATCAAAATAATGATTGGATGGGTGCTAGGTATGAAGAGACAATGATAGAGAAGTGATGGGTGCTAAACTAAATTATTTGACAAGGTTTATGTATGTTGGTAATTCCTATCCAAAATGGACGATAAGGAATATATGAATGGGTGACCACTAGGATTTGGTTCTAATATTAAATATAGTATCTAAGGATGATGAATTGGAAAATAGGAAATGAATATCAGATGTTTGTTTGGGATGGTGATAGGGATGTGTATTAGATGTGGTTTAGGATGGTAAGGTAAATATTATTATGTGATGGAGATGGATGTAACTTAGGGTTTTAGGCATAAGACAAGATACCATGGACTATTTTTGGTTTTTTTCAATTTTATGATTTTTAGGGTTTTTGAAATATTTTATTTTTTAGGGATATTTTGGATATATATTTACATTATACAAATGGGGTTACTATAAAATGGAAATACCAAGCCTATAAAATAGGATGAGGATGTATGTAATGATGAATTTGACAACAAGAGGATGAGGGTGATTCAAAAAAGGGGATAAGGATAAGGGAAGAAGGGAATAGGGATTGCCAATGACCACATCATGAAGGAACTAGTGTTTAGTTTCCTAAGTGCCAATTGGAGGATATGCCAAGATGATTATAGAAAATTTATCAAGACACCTTCCTTGTCCTTATGGAGGATAATACTATAAAGGGATGATTGACACAATAAGATGTGTGATATGGATAGTGGGATATGATAGACATGGATGGGTGATATAAACAAGGATGATGAGGGATGAGACAAGTATGGATGGATTGACAAAGGATATGGAATGGATGATTTTCCATTATGTGTGGAGAGACAATGTGGACAATAGATTATTTTACCATGATTTTATAAACTAGTTTTCATCATGATACTTACCCAAGGTGTTAGAAGACTAGTTTTCACCATTGGATGAATGTTTTTTTTTAACTTATTGGGTGGCATCTCAATTTATTAGAGAAGGGTGAGATGTAATATTTTTGATACTATTTAGATATTCAACCAACACCTATTCTAGAGAAAGGTGATGATAGAACCATGTGATGGATGTTATATTCCTAGATGTCCTAGTGGACTTTATTAAATCTTGATGTAATGTCCTCTAGATATTTTAACCATGTGTCTTTGTAACCCCTACAAGGGATAATTATACTTGGGGATTGGAGATATGGTATGGATGGGAGCATGTCATGAGAGTTATGATGAGATATGGGATGGGAAGAAGGGATGTGATCATGATGGATTATATGATAGGATGAGGAGTAGAAATAGGTTTTGATAGTTGTATTCATAATAAGATATGGTGGAGGGGATTATTTAGATGAGATTAATGGATCCAAGAGGATTTGATTTGTTGATTCTTTAATCTAGACATTAAGAGGATGGTTAGAAAAATTATTATTAATTTTGACATTATTTTGAATTGTTGATGGTGCTTGACTTTGACTACCCCTAGTGCCTAATTATTGGCTTCTGTAGAGGAGATTGATTTTTGACTTGGTAGATGATAATTATTTTGGCATTGAAATTCCCTTAGTACCTAATTTAGGGCTTCACTAGGAGAAGACATTTTTTTATTAGGCCAATGATTTGACTTTTCTTGACTTTGACTTATGGGATCAAATATGGTTTGATCATGATTAATGACTTTTAGAATATGATCTTAGACATTTGAATTTATGTCATATGATGTTGAATGCAAATGGGAATCTAATGATGCATGTTCCTATTTATTACCTTTATGGAGTGGGATATAAGAATTATGGAGGTGAGGTAGATGATTAATGGTGTGTGGTGGATTAAGGGGATAATGGTTAGTTTAGTCCTCATAAAGTTTACTAGGAGCCCTAGCCTCAATGTAAGAGAAAGTATCCTCAAAAATCTCAAAAGAGCCACTAATAATTTATATAGGATACATATCTTAGGTAGAATTAGAGATTATTTGACTATATTAAACAGATAAATCTATTAAACTTTATTAGGATTTTATCACCATGATTGGGATCAAGAGATATGTTTGGTGACTAGTTATTATCCATATTATGGTTATATTTAAAAGATCAGGCATTATCATCATCTACTATAATATCTATGAGGGATGATGTTCTTGATGAGGAATCTAATTTAGATACTAGTGCTACACATGATCCTAAGGTAGATAAAGATTTATTTGGCTCTGATGCTGACTTTAGTGTATATGATGTTATGATTCTAGTAGAAGAGTGATTGTCCAAAAGTGACCTCTTAACATGGGGTTTTTTATATGATTGATGAGAGGAAGATGATGGAGGAATAATAGATTGAGTAAAGATAGGCCCATGGAAATAATTATGTGAGAAGGGAGGACTAAGATTATGGGGAATAGAATTGGATTTGATGGTGGATTTATTGAATATGGGGGGATCATGGAAGATGGATGTGGTGTCTTGAAATTGGCTTGGAAGGGGAAGGTCTTGATTATGAGTGGGGATGGGATCTTGGCATTCCTTTTCTTGTTCATCTAGGGATATATATTCATCTGATTCATCCTAAATCACTATGTCACCATAGTCAATGAGGTCTTGGACATAGTTTTAAAAATCATGAAATAAATTAATGGTATGCCCCCAAGTTTGATATATGAATAATATTGATTAGCTTTATACCTAAATGGATTAGACTTGGTGGGATCAAAATTTCATATAGGTGGATAAACCATCATGTTAGTGGTGACTAGTTAATGGAAGAGGGATTATAAGGACATAATAATGGGAGTATAAGGGTCCACTTTTATTTGTGATTTATATGTGGAATAATTGGACTTTAGATAAAATCATTATTTATGTGATTGGGTGGATGGAATGGTAGAAGATGAGGTGACCAAGATTGGATTTCCTTTTTTAGAATAAGAAGGGGTAGATGATTGGCTATGCCTATTGGATGGAGGATTTGACTCTGGGTGGCTATGGAATAGAGGTAAGGTGAGTTGAATGGGGTTAATGAATTCATTAAATTTGACACCTAAATCATAGAGTTGTAAGAAGCTAGCTATAGGATTTTATCAAGATACTTATTAAACAAGGAAATTTATGAACTAGGAAGGCCATGACTAGAATGAGGACAAGTAGATGGTGAAATGGAATGGGATGGGGATGAGGATTGATAGGGGAATTGATTGGGAGGTTACTTTAGGCTTATGGGATCAACATCATTAGGAAGGTGAGAACCCATCTTCAATAGGCATAAGAGGAATTCATCTTTATTATCAAAGATGTATTTATTGAGAAGGGTATCCATATTACTAAATGATGAGGTTGACCCTACTAAGCTAGGGTATTGTGGATGGGGGAGAACATGGGATGTTGGTTTGGGATGAATGGAAGCAAGGTTAGAGTGTAGGCAAGCACACATTTCTAAAGTTTGTAAAAGGACTTCATACTTATTGATCAAGATGTATTGGTTTACAAGAACTAGGTTCAAATCCATGGGGTTGGATGATAAAATATGAATGATGAAGGGGATGATTTGGGTTATGATGTAGAGGTATACTAAGGATTATATATGGTTTATTGAATAAATTAGGTCCAAATGATCAAGCTAGTATGATAGGTGATGATGAAGATAAAATGGAGATGATATAAGACTAGGATCAAATTTCAAACTAATAGTACAATAAGTGATAGTGATATATCAACATTGCCTATTTTTCAAGATAGCAAAAGGATGGGGGATTTTATGGGTGCCTAGATTCAAAATAGAAAGATGATGATTGGATGGGTTATAGTTATGAATAGGAAAGATGACTAGATGATAGAGACTAGGTTGATGATGATTAGATGCTAGATTGAAAATGACAAAGTGATAAGAGGCTAGTAGAATACTGACTAGGTATGAGACCTATCCAATTTATGAGTGATTGGACTAGAGCGATAGGATGGTATGAAAGGACAAAAGGACTAGCTCAATATTTAGACCAATTTGCTTAAGATTAGATGGATATGTGATTAAGTGATGGGGTGATGAGATAATGGGAGTATATAGATGATGGTGGAATTATAAGGGGTAATGTGGATAATATGGGGATGGTTTGGACATGTGTGTGGCCTAAAATTCCAACTAAGATAAGATAGGATGAGGTTAGGCTAGATGAGTGATGAGGTGACTAGGTGAAGGCAAGGTCAAGATAAATGATAGATTATGGATAGAGTGGAATAGGAATAAGATGTGAATGACAATATGTGACTAGTATATGTAATTTTTTGGATTAAAAATGAGTGGATATAGTTGGACTAGGAGGATACAAAGACAATATATATAAGAGGATGATGAGATGAGGATGTATAAGATGATAGAATGATAAGACAAGGATAGACAAGATGATATGTGAAAAAGATCTAGATATGTGTGTATAAGTTTGGGTAAAGGATGAATTGGATCACAAAAAACACTAGTTTAACATAACACACATCCAAGCAAGTAGACCAAAAACCTATAATAGTAAACTGAAGGGTGTGTAACCAAATGCTCACACCATCTAATAGCTTCATGAGTGAGGTTATAGACCATTGACCCATTACAAAATTGACTGAACCCTCTCTACCCTATCTGCACTTAATGGTTTCTTATGAGTTTATCCTACTTCTTATAGTGAAATGCCTATTATGATTGAAAAGTCATATATTAGGTTTACATAAAAGGTTTTTAGGTACATCCTCGATATATGAAAAGGTATAATGGGGCTCAAGTATATATAATATGTTATGTAATCACCTTAAATATTAGAACCTAACCACCCCCACTCCTTAGAACACTTTATGGGGAGTTCCACTTAGGCACCTAATGATAACTCTCCTAATTTTTATACTCTACCGAAAGATGGAGTTTGGTCTAGTATATGGTGGTGAAATCCACATCACCAACCCCTAGAAAATAAAATAATGAGGATTTATAAGTGCTTTTTGATCCTCTAGGAATCACCATAAGGATAAAAGGAGGAGATCATACACCATAATAACCCTTGGGTAACAAACATGCAAATAAAAGGATTAATTAACCGATTAAGATTAAGATGTGATATATTGTTGAGAGGCAAGAATATGCAAGATAAAATGAATAAATATATACAATATGAAAGATAAGATGATTAATTGATTCAAAAATGATTTTAAAAATGCCACAAGGGGTCTTTGATAGGTGGCTTACAAGAAAATGATTAGTAGTTTCCAGTGGTACTTTTTAAAGAGGCACCCTACAAGACAAATGATTAGTAGTTTTTAATTGACAATCTTGAGGGGTATCCTCCAAGGAAAATGATTTTAGACTAAAATATGAAATATAAAATATTTTATCAAGATAAAATAGCCTCTAGAGTTATCGCTGCAAGAAACAAGATGTTAGTCTAATAGCTCTTATAAAAACACTTTAGAAAATCATGATTTAGCTTTATAATTTCTTTGGGTGATTGAGCCACCATGCGTAGGTTTGGGGGTAGTATCCCCTAGTGGGTTAAAGGGTAGATCCCCTTGTGGGGTTTGGGGGAAGCACCCTAATATTTCTCCCTATTGTGGTATAAGATAAGGTCAAGGGGCAGATCCCTCGAAGTGAAAGGAAATTTGGGCCTTGCAGGAGGCCCATAATGACTAAAAAATCACTTAAAAATACTATGAAAATGCACTCAAAAAAGACAATTTTGAAGGATAAAATTAGTGCAAAATCACAACTCCAAAGTGCAATATCTTATATACATAATGTAATATTGCAATTCACAAGTTACAATTTCACAACAAATAGTTAATCATGACTGGTAGTGCAAAAATGTGACTTACTAAGGTAAAATAGCTATTGTGGGAATTTTGATACTAGAAATTTTGTGTAAAAGTATAAAAATTTGAATTTGGACCAATAATAGATGCTTATACAGGTGATGACAAGTTATCTAGATGTTCATAAATGCCTATTTATAGATGCTAGATTTAAAACTGATTATGATTTATCAAAATTTCATAAATAGGTATTAAGATGTTTATCAAAATGAATAGGGTCTTGCTCAATTTTGAAAAGTAGTAAGATTATTTATCTAAAATATACCTTATGAATCTAAAAAGGAAAACCACCATACATAATTAAAATTAAAAAAAAAAAATTACAAAATCACTACTACTACTTCAATATTGCAATTCTCAAAGCAAGATCACAATTTTATGACTTACAGTTTTGTAGAAAGAGGGGAAAAAGGTAAATTTTGTGTTTAATTTATCTTTAAAGGACCTTCTTTCCTTGGCCTTTCTCTTTCTAATCTTTCCAATCACACAAGTTACACAAAGATAAAAACTTTTTTATAATAATGTGGTTAGTTAAAATTTGCCTTTTAAGACCCAAATTATTTAGATAAGATGAAAAAGGGGGTATATATGATATGTGGATGAGTATTTCTCCCTATAAAATAGAAAATGTTAGAATAAAGCTTGTAGGTTAGAGGGAAATATACAACTGTTAGTGTTTTTACCAAAAATTGTAACATCATGACTCTCATTGCAATATCATGACTCTTAGTATCATGATTCACAAAGTTTCAGTTAGTGACTAGACAAAATCATGATTAAAAATGACATAATTGATATTAGTAGTGCAATGTCACTACTTTCAAAGTAGCATAATTGCACAACAATATCAACCTACCCAAAATAAAAATTGTTAGTGGTTAAAATAGGTGGTTAGTGCAAAATTATAGTTTGTGTGGTAAAACCACAATTAAAAATTCACAAGTTATAGAGTGCTACCATAGATTTCACCTATGTGTGTATATTTTCAAAAATCTAGCCCTTTTCCTTGTCCAAATGAGACCTGTAATGTCCCAAAAATACTTCTAACAAAAAAAGTGTTAAAATTGGGAGCAAGGTCCCATCATGGTCGCCAAAATATAGATTGAAATTTGAGATAAATGTATTAAACTACACAATTTAATCACCCAAAATACCAAACTACCAAAGTAAGATCTAGAGCCATTACAAACAAATACAATAGATGAATTCATAATTCAAATCAACATTATGATTCTAAAGCTAAATTCTCGAAATAATGATTAAACAAAATATGAAAACAAGAGGAATGGATTGATTACTTTAAACTCAAAATTTGGACATGGTGATTGATTGATCAAGAATGTTGGATGGATGGTTCAACATGGATTTTCTAGATTATTAATTCATAGATTCATGATTTATTCAAAGAGAGATTAGTTATTTTACATGAAGTGATGGGTTGTTTAAATATAAGGAGGGATAAATCAATGGTTGAAATTCAAAGTTGGGTCATAGAGATCTAGGGTAGAGAATTAAAAGGAATTTAAAATTCCTTGGAAGCCTCTAGATTTAGAGGGTTCTAGAGAGGAAGGGTGAGAATAGAGAGGATTCTAGAATTAAAGAATTCTAGAATCCTCTTAGAGGTTAATTAGGATTAGATAGGGATTAAGTAGGTGACTAAGGACTAGGGATGTAAGAAAGCCTAAGAGTAGGCTTAGTAGGTGGGTAGGTGGGTCATTAGAATTAAAAATTCCTAAATAATAGATAACATATATTAGGATAGGTTAAAAAAATGTTTAAGGAAATTAATGATGAAGTGGGATATAATAAGCTTAATATAATGAATAAATATTGACTAGGAAGGGGATAAATTAATGGGGATACATTAGATAAGTGAAATTAGTTTCGACTAATGGGAATATTAGTGATAATAATATAATTGAGTGAATTTAGATGCATTCACTAATTATCTTATCTCTTAACTGTAATTTTCATATTTAATAAGATAGAGTGCTAAATTAGTTTCAAGCTTTTACATTCAAATTTTTACTTTATTGTATATATTGTAATCTAAATTCATTTACAACAACTTTATTTAATTAGGGTTATGTTTAAGCCTAAAATGGATTTAGATTTAGGTTATCTAGATTATAAGAGGGGTATATAGAAATGAAATGGCACAAGGGTGATAATTAGATCTAAGTGTTTTAGTTTATTTTCCTCATTTATTAATTTGAAAGTAAATAAAATAAATCTAGTAATAGGCTATGTAGAAGAATACCTGGTGAAATACGTATGTGAATCCAAATGAAAGTGGGAACTCCTCTTTGGCTAGGAAGGAATAACTTGTAACTAAATGGAGGAATCATGGGGTGATACAGCCAAAGTAATGGTGCTTCAAGACTTTTGGATTGATTTTGATAGAGTTTTAGATCTCTAGTGACAATGCTTGCTCATTAGTATGGATGTTGGATACTTGCAAGAAAGCTTGACTTCTTGATAACTGCTTACTCTCTTTTATAATTTCCTCCTCTACTCCTTTTATAGGTAGAAGTTACTAAATGAAATAAAGGATGTTACCAATTTGATAGAGGATAAAGATACCTATTTTCATAGATTTAAAAGCTTCATTTTAAAGACAAGTTGCCATTCTTGGGAGTTGTTAATCCTACACAAAGAGATGGAAAAGTTTTAATGTTTTAAGGCAAGGTGGGGAACCCAATTGTTGATGGTTAGTCTAACCATCGATGGTTACCCTAACCATCGATGATTGTAAGTTTAGAGGAGAAAAGAGTGAGAAAGGGTGATTTAAATGATGTGTTTAAAGGGGTTTGGTAAAGATAAGTTGTAAATGGTGTAAAGGTAGCGTGACACTAAAAACTCTTATGTGTATTATTTAGGTGTCTACATTTCCCCTCTTTTTATTGTGTAGCTTTAAGAAATCTACAAAAAAGAAAAAGGAAACTAATCAAGGTCAAGGTATGGTTTCCCCTTGTAAGAGAGGAGATATTCCCCCTCAAACTTGGAGATGATGGAGGTGTAGATAAAATTAGGTCAAGGGTTGATAGATAAGATAAGGTGGGTGACAAAAAAGGGGTTGGGTAGTTGTGATGTGAACCCACACACAAAAGTGATGAAGAGTGATAATTGAGATCATGCAATGACTAATATTGTTAATGTTGAAAAATAAGGTGAGCTTCTAAAAAGACAAGATAGGGTAATTGGTCCATAACATTGGTTATATATGATTGGGTTAGTCCCTTCAAGCCATATAGATAAGTTCCATGTCATTTGTAGGTATCCAGGTAAGGAAGTGTTCCCGCTAAACAACATAATTGGTTGAGTTGTGAACAAGGTGTTGTAATGTTTAAATGGTCAACTTTAGAAAAATGGGTTAGTGTGGTCAAAGGACCATGCAAAGTCATCATGAAACATTTGAAGAGGTTAGGTCAAAAAGGTTTGGTTGGAAGGTGGTTGAGCTAACTCCATCTGCACTAGGCGAGAGGATGTTGCCTACATAATTCCCTAGATAGAGTATCCAAGAGGAACTTTGGGCCAAATGTAGTTCTAGGTAGGAGTGGGTTGATGATGAAAGTTTAGGTTGGAAAAGTGTAGAGAAAGGGGATCCTAACCATTGATGTGAGGGTGCCCTAAGGGGAAATTGTCAATGGTTACTCTAACTATCAATGGTTAGGGTGAAACTCTAAAAAGCCAAATGGTAAAAGTAAAAACAAGAATTAATTTTCAATCATTGACTTTGGTGAATAGCGTCTAGTATATGGAGTGATTTAGATGGGTGTTTGGAGTATAGATCTTATTGAAGTGGAGATTCTTTATTGATCAAGTGTGTGTGTTCGAGTATAATGGAGGGAGGACAAGGACGTGGTCGAGTAGTAGTGAGAGGGATTAAACTACTCCATTGATCATGGAATGAGGTAGGGTTTGTTTAAAATTTTATAAAATGGTAAGAATTAATGATAGGAAAGGGGTAGAGGAGGTTAAGAATATGGTAAATTAGAAATAGGTTGTGGGAAAGGAATAGGCCTTGGCCTAGATGCCCTAGGTTTAGGTATGGCTAAAAATGGTGAAAATGGGTTACAAAAATGGGGGGAAGGTTAAGTAAATGAAAATAAGAAGTAGATAAGTAGTATTTTTTGTTTTGATGCATGTTTAGTGTGGTTTAGGGTTTTTAGGTTAAGATCAAGTAGTTGAGTTTCACCATCGACAGTCACACATAGAGACCATCAACAATTGGACCTAACCATCGATGATCAATGGTGGGGGACAAATAGTCCTAGGGACTATTAATATTTCCCTAAACCATTAGTGGTTGGCTAAAATAGTGTCAAACCTATAAGGAATTAAGGTTAATTAAAATGGGTCTAGGTGAAAAATAGGTGAGGGTGGGTAATAGGTTTAAGATATAGCATAATGTTAGGGTGGAAAGAGTGGAAAGATGAAAGAATGGATCTAAAGTAGAGATTATAGGTTAATAGGGATGTGTAAAAATGGGTGTAAATAGAGGTCAAGGGTGTGTGTCAAGCAAGAGAGGGAAACATAGAAATATTAATGTTATGATTATCATGTAGGCCCATAAGCAGATTTAGATGAGGGACCAAGTCCTTAAGATATTCATAGAGGTACATAATAGGATGACTGATGCAAAGTGGATGAAGATGGAAGATGTGGGCATAGGGACCATGAGACACTACCATCACCTTCCACATGATGCTATAATGATTTTGGCACTCATCAAGATATGGGACCCTACTAAAAACACCTTCCTTTTATTAATTAAAGAGATGTATATTCTATTGGAGGATATGCACATGATTACCTGGCTATCGATTCAGAGGGAAATGATATACCACATTAATATTGATGAGAAGGATTAATTCATGGACCTAATATATGGTGTAAATTAGTCCTAGGTGAGGCACCATAATGTTAGAGTGTACTATGGGCCACTCTACCAGAGATCCCCATAAGATAGATGCCTTTTGACCATGATGATGATGGGTATATACTACTTTGTAGTACAAAATTTGAGTAGTAGTTAGTTTCCATGTTTGATATTGGGAGTGATAATATAGATTCTTTTAGGGGGTATATTTTTTAGATGGGACCCAGTGTTACTTATGCATATATAGAGAGATATTTAGGCCTTTAGAGTGTGAAGATGATAAAATATTAGTGTCATCTTATGATATATTATTAGGCATATGAGAACATATAGGTATTAAGACTACTTGGGCTCTCATGGGATGGATATGTGCTAACTGACTGTAGGGTTGGCTTCATAAGGTGGTGAGGTGATTTTTCACTATCAAGGGGTGGTGGTCAAGTGATGGATATAGATTGGTTTTGAAATTCTTTGGAGGGCTTGGTGGGATGAGACATGGTATGGAGACCTTATGTGAGTTGGACCCTATGGATAGGTTATAGGGACCACACACTATGATTACAAAGTTTGTGGTGGGTTTATGGTTGATGAGATGGTGAGATCGAGTGTATCCCAGTATGTTGAGTTTAGATGTAGTTTAGGCTAGTATAGGATACACCCCTAGATGTTTAATATTATAATAGGGAGGATGTAAAGTACTCACTTTTAGAGTTGTAAGGAGATGCTATTGTGATAAATTATAAGGATATTCCAATGAGAGCTCTTGTAGATGATGTAGGAGTGACTGATGGATATATGGGATAATATCAAGCTAGGTATGTGGCCATAGATTTTGGATGAGGGGATTCAGGCCAATAGCCTATGGATGTTAATCCTACATAGGTACATGGTATAAGACTAGATGGCTAGATAGTGATATCCCTTGTAGTGGCATAGGCCTATGTGATAGGTTTAAAAGGATAGGTATCTATTTTGTAGTTGTAGATAGTCACTTTATAGGGTCAAGTAGCCATTCTAATAGGAGAGTGATCCATGATGAAGGCTATCCTTAAGTTAGTCATAAAAGAGTGAGATGCCTTGAGATAGAGATCAAGGGTGACCATGGTAGGGGTGGATCAGTTGACTCAATTCTGAGGACATGGTACCTAGCCATTGTTTAAGAGCTTTGATACGATGAAGGTATGGTGTTAGCATAGTTTATAGATATCATGAGATATAGGTAGTATAGGGGTAGTCTGGATCAAGGTTCAACACCAGATGGTAGAGGTATAGGTGGTTTTGGTTCTAGTGTTGTAGGTCCCTGATACATGGTATCTTGATGACGTATATTTTAATACCATCCTATATGTCAATGAGGTGAGAGGTAGTTATGAGAGAGACACATGTATTATTTTATATTATGATGATGTTGATGATTATATTTATGATGACATTTCATGCTCATGTTGATCTTGTGATTATGGTTATGATGACTATGATGTGATGTTGATTTTGATGATTAGGAGCATAATTGTTATTTATAATTGTTAGTTTAGGTATGATGATGATGTCATTATGGTTATAATTATGTGTATTAAGATGTTGATATACATTTATGATTATGTCATGAATATTTTTGGTTAAGATTATGTTTATGTTGATTTTCTAGTTGAGACATGATGATGATAATATGGTGATTAAATTATTTTAATTTAAATTAGTTTAAAATAATGGATATGATGATATTATAGGTGATGTAATGAGACATATAAAAAAAATTATTGGTAAGATGTGAGAGCATAGGTTTAACTTGATAATATTGTTGGTATTATTTTGAGGCTATGGTAGGAGAGGGTGTGAAATTATATTTGTCATGAGAATGTTTTGATCAGGTTAAAAGGCACACATGTCTCAAGAAATGGATAGGAAAAAGGCATATTGTTCTAATTATAAAGAACCTAAAAATAAGAAACCAAAGTTGGATTGAATTAGTAAACACAATCCCATCAAGTGATTTTAAAGAGCATGCTTTGATTGAGAACAAGGTTGTCATGATCATTTCATATCAAGTAAGCTCATAGTCCCTCAAGTTTAGAGAAGAATGAAGGTAACATAGATGATAGGAAATATAATGAATGGGAAGTAGTAACCTAATGTGGGTCATCTTGCCCCTTTTATAGGTGACCAAAAGGTTGAAGTAGACATGTCCATGCATTCTAGTAATGTGTAGACTAATCAATGTGAGAATTTTATTAGTGGCATTTTAAAGATTTGATTGTGGTTTACTTGTTTCTAATTTTAATGGAATTTTTGTTCATTACTTTTGTTATTGGAGTAAGTTGCTAAATTTGATCGATGCGGGAAGCTTCAAATGATTTTGCTTAGCCATACTTCAAGGGAGTAGTTTAAAATTTTGAATTTTATAGCTATCCTTCAAGGGAGGAATCTATTTTAAACAATTTTGAATTATGGGGAAGTTGTCCTTCAAGGGAGAAGTTTATGAAACTATGATTTTGAATTATGAATTTAGACATGGACAAGTCCACTTAGGTGTAAAATATCCACCCATATAAAGGAAAGATTTTAGCGCAAAAGGTTATTTGGTAAATGAAAGGGATGGGTTGAGAAACAACTAATTATGGATTCCATCTATAGAAAGATTAAAAAGTATCCATGAGAACCATGTTATGGGTAGAGTTAGGGTACCCATACTGAGGATTAGGTTTTATCTATGATGGATGAATCACATGGTTCCAAGTTATAATCAATTATTCCCAAAAGAGAGATGTAGGTGAGAGGGGGTAAAAACGTCTTATGAACCAAGGGATGAGCTTAAGTGAGATACAAAAGTGAGTTTAATCCTTTTTAACAATAGAAAGGATTAAAATTTGAAGTTTTGATTGGCTCAAGTTCTAGTTTGAATTTGAGAGAGGATAAATGGTAAACACTAGATCCATACTTATGGGCTATAATGTAGGGTCTTAGCTAGTTAAAATCAAACTTTCCCTTTCTGGCCTTCTCCATGTTAATTACATTTGATTTTATTTAAAAAGGAGGCCTCCAATGTTGAATTCACACTTTCTCAAATATTTTTTATATGCACACTTGATTCACTCTCGATAGATATGAAGATGATTGAGTATGGAAAGGTGATGCTCATTAAAAAGCTCTAGGCATGCGAGGCATTCTTGATGATAGTCAATTTTAGAGAGGATTTCATGTAAGGATATAGAAGTGATGGACTTTGGACTTGAAGATGCAAGACCACCTCAGCTCTAGAGATGGGGGAAAAATGTGTTGCACCTATAGTGGTTTAGATACTAGTGTGGTAAGCCCATAAGGCAAAGGAGATATGGAGGTGCCAATCCTAACCAGAAGCATTGACCACCTATGTAAGCATTATGATGAGCAATTTGTTGGAAGATTCAAATATTCTATTGGCTTGTGGATGATAAGGTGAGGAAAATATTAAATTTATGCTAAAAGCATCACAAAGCTCTTAGACTTTCTTATTTTTGACAGACTTACTATTATCAAGGATGATTTTATTAGGAACATCAAAGTGGTAGATGAAGTGGTGATTAATAAAATCAATGATATTTTTGGCTTTGGTTGATATAATCAGGATGGCCTACACCCATTTGGTGAAATATTCTATAGCATTGATGATATATTGATGTGGTTACAAAGAATGGGGATTGATTCCCCTGATAAGGTCAAGACCCCATTATGAGAAGGGGTAATAGTATTGAGCTACTTGAAGACCATGGGAAGGTGCATGATGAATATTATCATTTTTTTGACACTTTATTCTTGTTTTGACATAGTCACAACAATATTGATTAAGTATAGACTGATAGTAGCCTAGGTGAAGTCTATGTTTGGCAATCACTAGGCCACTAAAGTGTTGCCCGTAGATGTCATCATGAACTTCCTTAATGGCATGTGAAGCTTCATGATGATGGAGTTAATGGATATGTATGCCATCAAAACCCCATTTATAGAGAATCCCTCATAGAATAGTGTAATGAGAGGTACCCTAGATAAAGGCTCTATGGGAATTCTTTGAAAGATCAAGGGGGAGAATGCCAAGGTTAAGACAATTGAAAGTTTGATCATACCAAACATAAGGAGGTGATGTTTCCACATTAAAAAAGGTGGAAAGGTCTATACCGATATATGAAGGTGTGATAAAATGATGAATGGTAACAAATAGTTTAGATTGGGCCACTTGGGATAAAATTTGGGAAGTGAGAGATGCCATGGTGTCTAAAAATTTATTAGTGGATCAAGGAACTGATTAGATGGTGTAATGATCAAATAATTCCATGATTACATCTAAAATTTATTTTTACTTCAAAAGGACATTGAATTTTCATTGATAAGATCTTATGACTTGGTTGATGACAAGTTGGGAGTCTCATTATTTTGATCCCTAAAGTCAAGGCAATTTGAAGACCTATGACTAAGGCTTCATATTCAGATACATTATTAGTGCATTCAAAATCAAGATTAAAGGAAAAGGGAAGAGGTTTTTCATAAATGGGAATGAGGAATACTCTAGCACTCCCACCATTTTGGCATTTAGAGCCATTGAAAAACATGGTCATTTAGTACGTGGGTTCCTCCAAAGAAAGGGTTATAATAGACTCATCTGGAAAGGTAATAGGAAGAGGTTGGTTATCGAGTAAAGGGGCTTAAACCTATTGGTCATCTATGACCTATCCTTTAATTTATTTTTTTGGGAGAAACTCAAGATCAAACTTAGCTAGAATCATGAGCCACTTAGCCATACATTAGTTTTGATATGGCTTAGAGTGCATATACTTGAGGGGGTTGGTATTAGTGATGACATAGTTTTTATGATTAAGAAGATAATGATGAATCTTAGAGGCTATGAAAACTAAGGCAAGGAATTTTTTTTTAGGATGTGTATATCAGGTTTTATATTTGATTAGGGTATGACTGATGTAGTAGATAACCTACTATTTATTCTATTAGTTATGATGAGTGAGCATGGCCCCCAAAGAATGATTAGTGCTAGATATATATAGATTAAATGTTTGATCCTCTTTAGGAGGAATGAGGATAGGTGGAGAAAGAAGATACTCCTTGATTGCATCAAAGGCTTTTTTATAATTCAATGGTACATTTGAAGGAGACATCTTTATTTAAGAGGTGGTGGAAGGGTTGGAATTTTTCAGATAGTTGAGAGATAAAGCACCAGATCAACTACAGTTTTCCTTGGAGGCTATGAAGTTGGGTAAGGTTAGTAGGAGGTGGCATCTCCAAAATGGATCTAACCTTGGCAGGGTCTATTTCAATTCTACAAAGAGATATAATAGCCCAGGAGTTTGCTTAATATGACTCCAAATATACACTTTTTGGGATTGAGTCTAACATTATAATGTATTAATCATTTGAATATGATAGTGGAAATAGCCGGATGGTGCTGGTGATGTTTGAATTTCCCTAAGAGATCATCCACATAATCCTTGATAATTTTATGAATGAGGTCATGAAATATATAGGTCATGGCCCATTGATAGGTTGCCCCTACATTCTTTACTCCAAAGGTCATGACCTAATAGTAAAAACTTCCCCATGGGGTAATAAAAGAAGTTTTATGCTGATCTTTAGGGGTAATTAAGATTTGATTGTATCTTGAGAAACTATCTATGAGAGATAACATTACATGGCTAGCTTTGAGATCAACAAGTTGATTAATGTTATATATGGGAAAATCATCTTTAAGGAAAGCAAGATTAAGGTCATGAAAGTCAATGTAGAGGTGAAGAACCCCTATAGGTTTGGTAATGGGGATGATGTTAGAAACCCATTGTGGATAATATATGGGCTAGATAAATTCAACAAATAAGAAGCATTAAATTTCTTTCATGAGAAGAGCTATGCGAGGATGCCTACTATGAAGTTTTTACCAAACTAGCTTAACTTTAGGATGAGTGACAATGTTAAGGAGAGAAATAGAAGAATCAATTCCAAGCATATCTTGATAGGACCAAGCAAACACAATGCTATGGTCATGAAGGAAAGAAGGGTAGTCACACCACTCTTCAGGGATTTAATATTGGCCTATTTTGATAATGTAAGGGTCCTCTTGAGTACCCAAATTAATATCAATGGTTGATTCATTCAACATGGTTTGGTTCTCAAGAGGGATATATTTATGGATAGAAGAATCCCCTATATTGAGATAGGTAAGAATGACATTAGCATCATGATGGTGAATGGTGTTAATAGAGGGTGAGTCATGTTCCATCATATCTAGGTGGATGAGAGGAATGGTTTTTGTTTGGCCCTCTTTTTGTTATTTTAAGGGGCCCAAGCTAATGGTATTAATAAAAAAGTTATAGGGGATGATGTTAGACTCTTAAGACTAGGAAGATGGTGTTGGTGAGGATGGAATTTATTTGGTAGTGGTAGAGATAGATTTCGATGATGTGAGTTCTTTTGGTAGTTCAAACCCTAGTCCAAAGAACTCACAAGCTTTCTAGGTTTTAATAATGGGAAAATCATGAGGTCCTTGTTCATAAAGGCCTAGACCAAAACCATTCAAAGTTCATCAATAAAGGTAGGTTTTGGAAAAGGCTAGGTTGATTAGGTAAGAAAAGTCAGAGGTTAATGGTTAGATATATGGAGTGGTGGTGGGAGAAAGAAGTGGTTGATCAAGTCCCCTATAGACAAAATTTATTTAATTTTTGGAGAACCCAAAGGGGTTAATGGTTCTAATGTTGGGATCATAAGAAGGGTCATTTTGAAGATTCTCATATTCATGTGGAGTATAAAAGGCATATAATGTGAGAAGGTTATATTCCCCCAGTGAGAGTAATTGAAATGTTGATTGCAAGGGATTTCCTACTAGAATTTGTGACGAGGGAATAGATGAGCTAGTGGATGATTCATCATTATGGTGAGGGGAAATGTTAGTGATGGTATGTGATGTAGTTATTTGATCAAAAGTAGGTTGTGAGGTGGATGAAGGAGGAATAAGAATGTCATTAGGTTGACATGTCATATTTTAAGAAGAAAAGGGATTAGGATCAACTTTAATTGTAATAACTTGTCCCTCATGCTCAAATTTGATGCATCAGTGTAAAGTGGAAGGGACACAACCCATTACATAGATTCAAGGGCACTTGAGTAACACATTATATTAGAACTCACCTTTGACATTGTAAAATAGATCAGGAATGGTTCATGACCCTAACTAGATGTGGAAGACCATGGTCTTTAAGGTAGTGGCCATAACATCATTAAAAGAGTGAAGAACTATTATACCCTTAGAAATGACGTTTGTGGGCAATTGCAATTGATCATATTCATAGAAGAGATGATATTGATGCTAGATCCTCCATCAATCATTACCCATTTGATTTAGGTTTGATTGATGTATTCTATAATGAAGAGTGGAGGATCATGATCTTCAATATAAAAGGTAGGATTTCCAAATCCTAAAAAGTGACAAGGGAGGCTTGAAAGAGGGCTCCAATAAAGAATGTAAGAGGTTGTAGATCATCTAGTTGAACCTCTATGAAATGCAGAGCCTTAATTAATGTTGGTGATGTTGAGGTGAGGTGATAATTAAATCATAAAGGCTCATTTTCACCAGTGTTTAGTGAAGTTATTTCAACATGAGCCATTAGATAAATGGAGTGGGGTTGGGAGGTGGATCTCCCAAAATGAAAAAAAATTGGTTTTGATGTTTATGAGGGTGGAGATGGATATACTTGGGTTTGGTTGCCAGGTTGAGAGGCCTAAGGGTAAATCTAGGGGATGGTTATATTGGATCTCACCTTATCCTTCTATTGAGCTCAAGCATGGGTAACCATATGAATGGTGTTGATAAGGGGGCTTGATATTTTCTTTGGTTCCTCCTTTTTACTATTGGGTAGGAGTGGTATAGTGGGTAGAGGTCGGGTAGGTTGGGTTGATGGTAAGATTGGTAGTGGAGGTAAAAAGGGCTCCTCCAATAGATCATCTTCTTCCAATAGATTATGGACAAGTGTTTGGAGGGATTTTCAATTCTCCATATCATGTCCAAGAGTCATATGGTAAAGACAAATCAAATTATCATTGAACCAAGTTGGTTTAGGTTAGGTGGGGTCAAAAATTTTAATTAGAGGCAAGATAATGGAGGAGCTTTACAATAACATTTACAAAATAATTTTTTAGGAATCCAATAAAGGTGTTGAAGGTTATGGGTTTTTGTTTTTAGCAGTGGGAGATTTATCAGGCATAGGCTTCATCATGGATGTTACAGTTGGGAGAATGATCTTGGTTGGGGTTTTTGATTGGGTTTGCTTGGATATGATTGGCTTGGTGGTTGTAGACTTAGATGTAGAATGTTTGGTTATATGTGGGAAGGTAGATGGTGATAATTTGGCTAGGAATGATGAAGCACTAGAGGGTTAGGTGGTTATAGGTAGAGAGAAAGGAGATGGTTTCTTAGAATAAGAATAGGTAATGGGAATGGTAGAAGGATGAGGTCCTAAAATGAAGGTAGGTTAGAAGGAGGTGGTATATGTCTATTTTGTGGTGGAGGTTTATGTAGGCCTTCCTTCTTAAGGGACTTAATGGGATTAGGATTTGATGGGTTTGATGGAGTTAAGTATAATCTTAGAGGAGGGTGAGTGTGACAAGGTGTGTGAAGGATCCCTATATTCTTGATTGGTTTGATGAAAGAAGCATGAAGTAACTTGGTAATTTATGTGGAGGTATTCGAGATGGTTCATTTCTGACTTTAGAAGAGGTATTTGGTGGTGTATTAATAATGGGCTTAAGCATGGACTCAAGTGAAGTTGAAGATTCAAAATGTTTTTGATAAGGAAGGCCAAGTCAATGCCTAAAGGTGGATCTATCAAAGTTAGGCTAGGATGTGAACTCTAAAATTTGGACTAACCTAGAGAAGGGATTATAAATGGGGGTAGTTCCTTGATCATTGGTCTCAAAGCTTAAGCCCTTGGGTGAAGTAGTGGTTTTAATGTTGGTATCTTTGGTAAAATTTTCTAAAGGTGGTGATTGGGTAGATGAGGTGACCTCATTTTGGGAATGGTTTCCAAAGATGGTTCTATAATAAGAGAGGTAGGTTGATATTCTCAAGGGAAGGAATGAGTATGGTTTCTTCCTTAGCTTGGATGTTTAAATAAGTAGGTGATTCTACTACTTGGATTGGAGGAGTGGAAGGAGTTGAAACAATGGGTATCTCCTTGGTTTTTTCCACAAAAGGAGTAGATAAAGTCATGATCTCTCAAGTGGAGAGAGAGAAGTGGTTAATTCCTCCATTTGGGTATCTGAAGGATTGGTTTTCTCTATTTTGGTGATTAAGGTAATGGTCTCTTCAATGATGGGCACACTATTGATAACATTGATTGTATGTGCCTCATGGGAGTTAGAAGATTTGGGTTTATTATCATGATGTTGGGTGTAAGGAGCATGATTTGGGAAAGGCATACATAAAATGTCAAGATATTGATTAGGGTGTGTATTAGGGATATAAAATGTGATCTCCCCACTATTAATTAGATTTTGGACAAGAATTTTAAAGGTATTACATCTATCAATGTCATGTCCAATAGTTTGATGAAAGGCATAATGGCCATTTTCATTATACCACTCAGGTATAGGGCAAGAAGAATCAAATTATTGTGGTGGTTTAATTGGTGGAAGTTGGATAATGTTGGCCTTGAGAAGTTTATACAAAATAAATGCATATGACTCCCCAATGGGAGTATATTGACTTGGGGTTGATCAATTTTGGGTTTAATTTTATTGATAAGGAGGTTTGGAATAATTTTTTTGATGTGATTGGTTAATAGTTGGAGGTGGGGAAGTTTTTAGAACCACAAAATTTGTGGATGTTTTTGCCTTAGTATTGTATTGGTTGGTGGTTTTAGTAAAGGGAGGGTCATTGGGTTTGAAAGTAGAATTCTTATTCTATAATTTTCCTTTCCTTCATTAATGGCATTATTTTGAGTTTTCATGCCATGGTGAATGTTTCATCAAATGTTTGGAAGATTTGAACTTGAAGAGTTGGTGCAATATGCTTAACACAACCCCTAGAGAAAATTTTGATTAATTTGGGTTGGGTTAAGGTGAAAGAGAGTTTATTGATGAGGACCCTCCATTTAGCCATAAAATCAACAATTGATTCATCATAAATTTTTTTGATAGAATAGAGGTTAGTTATGGAAACCTTTTTATCTATGTTTACCAAGAAATGTTCTAAAAAGACATGGGCTAGTTAAGAGAAGGAAAATATGGAATGCATATGGAGGGTGTTATACCAATCAAGGGAAGGTCTTGATAAAGACATTGGGAAATCTTGAAGGAGGAGAACATCATCATATGTGATCAAGTAGCAAGAATGATGGAATGCTCTCAAATGTTTTTGGGGATCCTCCGTGCCTTAGATCCATTCCCAGTGGGGAGGATAAGAGTGGAAGGGAAAGGATGGATGAATAGGTTCATTTTAAATTTGGTCACAAGATAAGAGTGTATGAGATCCAAAAATAGATGATTCCAAGTTAGTCATTTTTTCCATTATCATCTTGATCAAATTTGGTTGAGGTTGGGAAGATGCATAATTAAGGGGTACATTCTATTGGGGTTGAGTGGTAGCTATATAAGTATAAGTAATAGAAGGGATTGAAGAGGCCACATATTTGTAAGTGGTTGAGATGGTGCTACATAAGAGATGATAGGCACAAATGGTTTAGTGAAAGGTGGTATGTACCCATATCGATAGGTTGTCATAGGTTATTTTTGGGGAATGGATGTAGGTTGGCTAAAAGGTAAGGTTGAGGTGGTAGGTGGAGGTTGGATAGGTTGAGGTTGGTTGGTGACTCTAGTGATAGGAGGTGGAAGTGTTTGGGGTAATAGAAAGCACTAGATTCTAAAATGAGTTAAATGAGGAGGTACTAGTTAGGACAAAGGGAAGGGAAGAGGTAGAGGTAGAAGATAATCCCATGGTAAGTGGAGTATAATTAAGTAAAGGCAGAGTTGAACCTATATGTGAACAATGGGTTGTGGTAGGAGGTGTTTGGTTAGAATTTAGAATATTAGATTGGGTTTGGGTAGTGTTGATGGATTGAATGTTGGAAAAAGATGATGCTTGGGTTAGCAAAGGTTGGGTTGAGGTAATACCCACCATAAGATGGCATGACATTCCATAAGAAAGGTTGATAGGGGGAATTGAAGAAATGGAGGTACGGTGAGGCATAGTGTTGAGGTAGTCTTGAAGAGCCACCTGATTATTGTCAAGGAATGTGGAAAATTCATCATCACCTTCAGATACATCTAAAATTTAAGTTTAAGGGTGGAGGAAATGAGGTGACCTCTCATCATTAGAATTGTACTCCATAGAGGAAGAAGATGATGGTCGTGCTTGGTTGGTTTGATTTCTTAGTTATTGTCTAGTAAATGCCATATGATAAATTAGGGGATATTATGATGAAAATCACCCCTCAAACAAATATCAACAAAAATAACTCAAATAAATCAATGCATACACTAAAAGTGCATTTATCCTAGGATTCCTTTCAAATCACTTTTGGCTTATGCCTTTGAGAGTGTGAAGAGGGAGTTTGGCTTGTAAATCATGTACTAAAGTGGCAATATATGATTGGTTTTGGGTTGTTTAGGTGCTTAAAAGAGATAAAATATGTGTTGAACTTTGGTACATGGCTTGATATTGGGGCCTACCCCCTCACTTCACAGTCCATAAATGATAAGAGTGTTAGGTCCTTAGCCAAAATATACTAAGTTTAGAGTTTATATTCAACTAGAGAACTGAGTTGTTTCTCCCCTTTGTGGTGAAATCCAAGTATGATAGGTAAGAAGGGATAAGGTTGTTACTACATGATGAAATCCTAGTCAGGCCTTATCTTAGGTATGTTTTGATGTGTTAATTATTTTGTGGTTTAGTTTAGTGTGTAGTAACAAATGTGAAAGATAAGATAAATTACTTTGCCTTCTAATTTACTAGATTAACTAATATTTGCAAGAAATAAATAAATGTAGAAGGTTTATTTTATGCCCAAAAATAAATTTTTTGATTTCATTCTATTAACAAATAATAAAGGAAGAAAAAGGGAACTAGGTCCCACTGGGCATGCCAAAATGTTTTAATTTATTTTCCTCATTTATTAATTTTGCAAGTAAATAAAATAAATCTAGTAATAGGGTATGTAGAAGAATACTTGGTGAAATGCATGCTTGAATTTAGATGAAAGTAGGAACTCCTCTTTGGCTAGGAAGGAATAACCTATAACTAAATGGAGGAATCTTAGGGTGATGCAGCTAGAGTAATGGCTATTTAGGCCTTTTGGAATGATTTTGATAGAGTTTTAGATCTCTAGTGGCAATGCTTGCTTGATGGTATGGATGATAGATGCCTATGAGAAATCATGAATTATTGATAACTAATTTATCTCCTTTCTCACTTCCTCCTCTACTCCTTTTATAGGTAAAAGTTACTAAATGAAATAAAGGATGTTACTGATTTGATAGAGGATAAATTTTCCTATTTTCATATCTTTGAAAGCTTTATTTTATAGATAAGTTGCCTTTTTTTGGATTTTATAATCCCACACAAAGAGCTAACAAAGTTTTAAAGTTTTAAGGCAAGGTGGGGAACCCAACCATCGACGATTAGTCCAACCATCGATGGCTACCCTAACCATCAATGGTCATAAGTCTAAAGGAGAAAAGGGTGAGAAAAGGTGATTTAAATGATGTATTTAAGGGGGTTTGGTAAAGTTAAGTTTCAAATGGTTCAAAAGGTAGCATGACACTAAAAACTATCATGTGAAATTTTTAGGTGTCTACACTATATTAGTCCTTTTAGATGTTAAACTCAAATATAAACATACACTAAATTTATTATGTTGAGATAGTCTAAATATTAAAAGTAAAAATATGCTAGATATATAAATGATAAAGTGAAATACTTAGCTTATTTTGATGCTAATGTAGTTATAGATCTAGAATAAGCTAGAAACAAGTGGGAAGGAGATTTTAAAATATTTTTTTAAATTCTATATTTGACACTTCTAGATCTCTAGATAGTAATGTCAGCCTAGGATAGTTGTATTGACACTTCTATATAGGATCAATTCTAGTGTCTTATATGGGCTATTATATTGAAATAGGATGTGACCACCTAGATTTTATTTTATTTTTTGCTTCACCTTCACTCTAGTGCAATCCGATCTAGGTTAGGGATAGTCATTACTTATGAAATGAAAAAACACTAGATTTCCATCTTCAATGTGACCTAGGGAAAAAATGGGTTAGTGGGAACACATTATCAATTTGACCCTAACTATCCCATTATTAAAGCATGTTTCCTACATATTTAATACTCTAAATAGGGCCTCAGAGTGATGTCGTTATCACGTACATGTTAGATTGTGTGTGTATCAAATAATATGTGCAAATCAAGTACAAAAATTACCTAGCTTATAAATTGGGAAATATAACTCTTGGGTTTCTCCTTTAGTACTTCAAACTTGTAAATATGATATACCGATAAGTGGTATGGAAATAAGGAAGCATTGTTCAATTGAATGCTTGATAGAAATATTTTGATAAGTTGCTTTGGTCTCTTTGGTATTTTCTAAGGGAATGAATGAGGGTTGAACTTGTATTTATATCAATCCATTTCAACTAATAACTCATATTAAATAACTCAATCCAACCATTAGGATATGTTTTATTTATAAATTAGATGACTTTAGGGTACTAGACAATTACATTAGGATATGAAGATAACATCGATGATACTATCTACCCTAGACATTAGTGCCTAGGAAACATGAAATTAGGTATAGATTTTGAACTTACAAAGATAAAATATAAGTACATTTTAATCATTTTGAATAAGATAAAATACCTAGGTCATCAACATAAGACTAGTTGGACTAAGAGATATAGGCTAAGGGGCATAAAGATAAAGTAGATGTAAGGTTTGTAGAAGATAGAAAGGTAAATAACCGAGGAGAAAAACTAAAGTCTAATTTTTCTAAGTGTAAAATATTGAGGCACCATATAATCATAACATATCATCTACATTTCCCCCCATTTAATTTAGTAATGAAATTGCTAGTTTAAATGAATGGAATACATAATCGAATGTATATAGACACCTTGTCTTTGTGTGTGTCCAACTTGAGTGATTTTTTGGTGAATGACCTACAACCAAGAGCGTGTTATAGTAACAAAATAATGCATACAATTTGGGTTTAAATTACTTGAAATTGATTGAAATTGAGATATCAAGGTTTAAGAGTACACTTATGTGTTAATATAGTAGTCTTTCCCTATTGGTAAGTTTTTTTGAAAAAGATATATCATTATAAGGCTATGAAATTGAGATTAGGATAAATATTTAAAGTGAATATATATCTATGTGTGTGTGTGTGTGTGTGTGTGAGAGAGAGAGAGAGAGAGAGAGAGAGAGAGAGAGAGAGAGAGAGAGAGAGAGAGAGAGAGAGAGAGAGAGAGAGAGAGAGAGAGAGAGAGAGAGAGAGAGATTCCCCTAACTTTGGAGCAAAAGATAATTTCCACCTAGTAGTTAATATTAGTTTAACCATACAATCTAATGATGCTTATAACCTGGTGAGGCTAGATGATCAAGTCAAAATTTAAAACTTAGAAATATTGAATGATTTGATCACTTAAACCATACAAAAATATGAACTAATTAATACATTATATTTGATCAATAAAAGTCCATAAAAGTCCATGTGGAATTAGTAAAAAAAAGTATGTGATATGGTAATAGTTCATAAAAGAGTTTTAGAATCTGAAACTAATTTGGATTTTGAAATATTAGGCACATGTTGCATAGAATATTCACCTTATATATGTATCATGCTAAAACCATGTATATAAATAGTACTAATGTAGATAATTCTACCATAACTATGCATTTGAATAATATAACTGTGTACGTTGGCCAATTCAGATAATTATGTAAGTGTGGAGCACATGATTCCAAATAATTCCCCCACTATATATGGATAAATCTTAAAATTAATATAAGTACCAATTTATAGGATATGTTTCTAAAACATGCCCCCATTATAATTTGGAGATGTTGAATACTGAATAGGTTGGGAGAACATGCTTCCAAAGCATGCCCCCATTAAATCTAAAAACTTGAATGTCTGGAAAACATGCCCAAATGAACATACCCCAACTAAATTTGAAAAATTATATAAGTACCACAAACTAAACAAGTGTGGAAAACATGGTTTCAAAACATGCCCCTATTGTAATCTAGAAACTATGCCATGTGTGGAGAACATGTCTCTATGACACACCCCCACTAATATTCCTCCCATTTGACGTAATGTAAAGATATAAACTAGTGATTACCTCACCTCAAAAGTATAATAAAAATGTATAATCTATGAATATAACTATGTATCATATAGAAGGAACATGTCTAGGTAAATGTATAATCATAGTGCTTAGAACCAATGTGATCATGGAAATGTCTAGATAGTAATAATACAAAATTAAAAATTAAATAAGCACACATAAAAGAGATCTCAAAATCAAGTCAAAAGGCAATGGTCTAATTAGACTGTATACAAGGGGCATGTTCAAATGTTATACAATCGAAGGAACATGACTTAGTCAAATGTACATAAAGGTAATAATAACATATTCAAATGTCCATATAAAAATAATGAAATATGAAAATGTCAATGAAAGCATACATAAGCATAGGGGATAAAATCAAAGGATCATATTCAAATGCTTGAAAAATTAATACAAGACACTCAAAGAAGTGCATAAAGTAAAGCATAAACAACTAACATAAACATGTCATAGTGGCCCATGGATCCAATGTGTTAGGAAAATTATGTCAAGTGTATAAAATATGGAATACCCTATGTAATATATAATCATGGATAATAGGTATGTGTAAGTACATATGTGAGCTCAAACATGATAATTTAGAGAGATCATAAAATCATATAACCTGTGTATGTCAAGATAAAAGAAGTAGATGCCCCCAATGTCCATATGACATGAGTAGAGGGAAATCCCATCATACAAAATAGGAATGTATCATGTGTTTGTGTATGCCTGTATCACAATCAAGTATAAGTGTGGCACATATGTGTATATAGGAGTAAATGGATATGTCATAAATCAATATGTAACTAACACATATATTCCAAGGAGCCATTAGAATACATGAGTGCCAAAAAGGTTTTTGTGTTTTTTAATGTTTTGATTTTTTTGGTATTTTTGAAGAGGAAATATAATCCTATGATTCCCTCCAATAGATGGTCATAAGTACCCCCCACTATAAATATAGTGTAATACCTTGATTACGCTATCAAAGAGTATGTATAAGTGTAATATTTATCATTATGGTATCAATGGTGCTCAATGTATGTAGAATATGACTCTGTGGTTGTGCAACTATAGTAGGAGTAATAATATTAGGGCTATTAAAACCCATCATTAAATTCTCTATGGTTTTTTTGGCATAGCTTTAATATGTATATTTTGAAGTGTTCTAGATATCTGAACATGTGTTATAGAATATTTATATTCCATGGAATCCATTGTGTCTCTAGTGTAATGGTCTCTCAAGTATTGGTTTCCTAGTAAAGGGGATTGAATGTTACATACCATTTTGTAGTGAATGATCCTCAATAGGATTGATACATAGTTTTTTGTGTATAAATTTATTTTATTCAAGAGGAGGCTCATATATAATTCTATAAATTATAATTACCCGATTGGCATGAATGTATTTAACACTCCCATGCACTATAGAAGGTATTTATCTAAGAGTGTGTATCTAAGGTCTTCCCAATAACATATCAAATATTCTTGTGAAAGGGATATATGATAAAGTAGTAACCAAATATGTAAGACCAACCTGTAATGGTAGGTCAATATCACTAAGAACCTTTTGGGTGGTCCCATCAATTGATTGAACTGATCTAGTAGAGGGATGTAAATCATGATGTGTATAATCCAAGTGTGTAGGTAATGTCATGGTGAAAACATTTTTTATTGCACCATTATCAAGAATAACACTGAATATGTGGTGTTTATCAAGGTATAATTGAATGAATAAATATGAATATCAGATTCATCATCCTTAATTACACTATCATCAAAAGTAATAGGGGGTTTTTAAACCATATGAAGTATATGTCACATATAAGTACCAATAAACCCATCCATTGGGTGCCCATAATGTCATAGATGAAGATGTGTGTTATATGACATTTGGACTTTTAGTTCCTTATTAGAATGGTATTGCAAAGGATTGTTAAATATTTTTTATTTATGGTGATCACTAGGCTATGACTCTGATTCTTTTGGAGGATCCTCAAATATAAATTTTTGGTCATTGATAATATCTTATATTTTGTGCTTCAAGGTGAAGCATCTACTTGTATAACATCCTAGTCCTTGATTAAAATTACAATAAACATTCAAATCATATACTTTGCATATAAACAAAATGATATCAATGTTGATAGTATGATGGAGAGATATAAGTTTGCACTATAGAAACCATAGGAGTAACGAAGCTAGGAACTCAGGTAAACATTTAAATTGTCTCCTTGGTGCTTTATATAAGACAAGATAATTAGGCTACTATGAAACTATGTTAACTATGGTGTTTTTTAATTGTGAGGATCAGGAGGTTTTACCTTATAAATTAGTTTAATTATGAATTTGATACTAGATATAGATGTAATTGGTGTGTTTGCTATATACTTGAGATTATTCAATGACATAAGCTTCATTTTACAGTCTTATATAATAGGGCATAAGTCATCAAAATATTTGAACTTCTTGAAAATAATGGACTCATGTAAACGAGCAAGTAAAATTCACTTGATTATATCTTACAACTCTTTATCTACCTTAATATTGGTCATTTTAGCTAGTATTTTATTATATCTCAAGACATACTCATTGGTTCCTTATTTGATTTTGTCAATTTGAGAATAGGAAACCTTTTTAGACATGTGAATGGAAAATTATGATAAGAATTGATTAGTAAGAGGTTTAAATGATTTTAAAAATTAGAGAGGTAAATAATAGAACCACCTCAAAGCATAGTCGTTGAAGATTTTTGGAAATAATTTGGTAAAAATTTTATCTTTGGAAGCATAGTCTAGGATTGCTACATAAAATGTTTTAATATGTTTTTTAGGATAACCCTTTACATAATAAAATGTGAAATTAGGTGTAATAAACCCAGTTGGCAAAGGGTGTAAAGATATTTTAAATGCAAGAGGGTTATGCAACACATCTTGTGAATCTATAACTTGAGGGGATTTTAAAGATTTTTGTTCAATGTTTGTAATTTTATCTTCCAAGGTTTTTATAAATTTAAGTAATAATTTAACTATAGGCTCAGTGGGATTTTGATTAACAAGTTCAGTAGTCACCAAAGGGAATGAAAACATGTTTTGAGTAGTAATAGGCATCAAAACTAGAATTTGTGTTGAAATAATGGGTAATTCTATAATAGATGCATCAATAGTGGTTTTAGGGAACAAAGGTTTAAACACATAATCATTATTCCTAGTAGATGTAGGTGGATTAATAAGTGTGGGATGTGTTATAATAACTTCTAAGGATTCACCATTACTAAGTGAGGCAGCCTTAGTTCTATCTTGTTTACTTATTTCATCTCTTGTAGCATATAAAAATGCATCCATTAATCCCTTGTTACTATTGAGATGAGTAACCAAAGGTTATTTATCTTCCATTTGGAATCATGTTTTACACTAAAATTTTTCATTTCTTCACAAATGATTTTTAAAAAAAATTTCAACAAATTATAACAATAAAAAAATTCTAATTTGTCATAAGGTTTGATGTTCAAATATCAAGTTCACCAAATGTTTAACCCTAAAATGGATTTAGATTGGGGTTATATATATTATTAAAGGGTTATATATAAATTAAATGGCACAAGGGTGGTAATTAGATCTATAGAAGGACAAATAGATTCTAAACTCATATATAAACATACACTAAATTTATTATGTCGAGATAGTCTAAATATGAAAAGGATAACTATGAGATATAGAAATGAAAAATAAGTGAAGTACTTATATTTTTATGATGATAATGTAGTTATATATCTAGAACAAGATATAAGTAGGTAGGAAGGAGATTCTAGAACAAATTTTAGATTCTATGTTTGACACGTATAACACTCGAGACAATAACATCAATCTGGGAAGATAGCATCAATACTATTATCTGAGTTTGATGCTAGTGTCTTGTATATAATATCTATTAAAATAGGTTTTGAGAACATAAATGCTTCTAGGTTTTGATTTGTATTTATTTTGGTGCATTCAGATCTGGGTCAAGGATAGTTTCTACTTGTGAAATGGAAAAACCCTAGCTTTTCATCTTCAGTGTGACCTTGGAAAAAATAGGTTAATGATAACATGGTGTTGAGGTGATCCAAATGACCCTAATGTTAAAGTATGTTTCCTACATAGAAAAAAATTTAAAGAGTCCTTAAAATAATGTAGTTCTCCCCTACGTGGTGTCTTATGTGTGAATCATATAATATGTGAAAACATGTATGATAATGACTTGGCTTGTAAATTGGAAAATTAGGATCTTGGGTTACTCATTTATTACTTTAGACCTATATATGTATTATACCTATAAATGGTATGGATATATGGAATATTTTTTCAATTTAATGCTTGATAGAGTGCTTTTGATAAGTTACCTTGGTCTCTTTGGTCTTTTATAAGTGTTGATAGGTAAGGAATGAATGAAGGTTGATTTTGTATTTGTATCAATCCCTTTGGATTAATAAATCACATTAAATCACTTAGGATAACCATTAGGATATAATTCATTTGTATCTTCAATGACTTTAGGGCATTAGACATTTGTGTTAAGATAGGACATTATTGTCGATGTTACTGTCTACCCTGAACGTTAGTGTTCAAGGAGTAGGAGAATAGTTACACCTCCTAAACTTGAAAACATGGAAGACAAGTACATTCTAATAATTATAGGTAAGATAGAAGACTTTGGTCATTAACATAAGACTAGTTAGACTATGAAATATAGGCCAAGGGGTACAAAGATAAAGTGTATGTGAGACTTACAAAAGAAGGAATGGTAGATAATTGAGTAGAACAACCAAGGTCTATATTTTCTAAGTGTAAAATTTTGAAGTGCTATATAATCATAAAATATCATGTACAATTTAATTAACCATACTAATCCAAAAACATATAAAATAACTCCATATAAAAATATGTAAACACATACAAACACAAAATGTCATAATGAATAATCCATAATCACACACATTGTAATGAATAAACACACAAGTATAGTAGGAATTATTTAAATCTGATATGACATAACCCTAACATGGAATAAAGGATCTTATGACACAATTGATACATAAATCAATAAAACATAATCAATGTAGCTATGTAATATAAATCAGGAAATATAGAATACAATAATGATGAATTAATGTCACAATTATCAAGATCAAATAAACATAAAGTAAACAATATTAATCTATTAATCAATCATTGTAAATATCTAGCATAACAAAACATAATATCCATAGGAAATAACACTCTAAAACGTAAGAACAATAGAAAATCATGTATAAACAACCTAACAACTCAACATGATCAATGGAATGACATAGAAATATATAACCTAAAAAGTGTACCAAGATGCCCCAAACATGGGCATGCCACCAAATGTGGAAATGTTGTACATGGGTGTGATGAATTTCATGCATCTATATGTCTATGTATCATGTGTAATTTGTATATCTTGCATATAAATCATACATACCATGAAAAACATGCTAGCATAAAATTGATATATAACTCACCATGTATATGATAAATGACATGAAAAAATGGTGTAACATCAAGTCAAGTTATGTATAGGTCTTGGTTTTGTATTTTTGAATATTTGGATGTTTTTCACTTTTTAAAAATATTGATATAAACAAACACTCAAGTTATGAAGCAAGATAGAGGGGTGAGGTTGTAAAAATAGATATTAGGAGGGATATGAACATTATATAGTATACTCAATGTATAATGTGTAAGAAGCATACTAGCAAAGTAATGAAAATAATACAATTGATATTATTCTACTATATGGTAAAGTCTTGTCTCAAATGAGCATATAATAAAACTTAAAATAGGTACAATCCCCTAGTGGGAAAGATTTGGTGTACAGATGTCATAAGATGTGTAGGCATATAAAAATCATGATTGTGTAAGATCAATGTGTGCCATGATAAAATCAAGCACATATAATCAATATGGATAAGTGGGCAAGTAGTATGTCACATCAAGGTGTAACATGCCTTAGATAATGGAATATCAATTTCAATCCATTATAAAGGATATATATGTATATATTATCATAGTATAACTAACATGAATGTCTAGATCGAGATAAGGAATCAAAATTCTAAGGATAGTGAACACATAATAAATCAAATACAAGGCCTAGAAGAATGATAAAATCAACATCATATGTACATGTCCAAATATAATAATGAAAAAATTAATAAACAAGTAAATATGTGGTGATCAAGTAAGAAAAAGATTATATATATATATAAAATAAACTATATAAAAACTAACCTATATCCCATCAACGTGATGCTAAAGTGGAGGTCATGCATCAGTTAATGCAAATATCACATGCCAATGGGTAGAATTTATATCACTATCAAAATCTAAAAAATAATCACACGCTATAAAATATTTGAAATCATAATTATGAATAATATAACCATGTATATACTAGATAATTCTAGTAGTCAAAGTAAGTTTTTGACTCCATTGTATCTTAGGATAATGTATTAGTGTTCTTTTTAGAACACACTTATAATGATATTTTAAGCATATCATAAGATGCATAAAACTAGATAATATTTGTTGAATTTGAATAGGTCACTAACATATAAGACAATGGATTATCAATCATATAGACAAAATCAATCACTTGTTCTAACGAAATTTGGATTATTTGTGAGGGTAAAACCTCTGTAGGTTGTACAATTCACTATTTTGAAGGCACATTAAGAAATGTATTAGGTTGGATAGGTTACTCACATGAAGCATCCAAAATTATAACTACTTTGTTATTATGGATATATTTCAAGCATTAATGTAATAATGATGTGATTGCATGTATCTTATGTATCCATGGTCATCTTAATATCATATGAAGTATGCCAATTTTGGAAAAAACTTGGAACCAAGTAGCAATAGTTTTAGGTCCTACCATAATTGGTGACACATTTCCTCTAAGAGGGTTTTGAATTTTTTTGTCAATTTTTGTGTTATTGTGTTTGTTGTACCAATAAAATATTTATGTGTATACCTAAGACTAATAAGTAATTCCATAGTGAATATGTTTTCACTTGACCTATTATCCACCATAACAATTTGTATGGAATGTGAATTAAAAAAACACATACAAATAAAGGCACATTGGTGTAATCATCAATAATTTCATTGTCATAAAATGTAAATGCAGTCCATTATGCTTGTATATTCATAAACTTACCAATAATACCATATATAGGATTAGCCTCCTTAGGTATAGGAAGATAGGAAGTGAGAATAAGTGCACATTGTAAGTCATATGTACTGTGGGATTGGTCTTGGATTTTTATGTCTTATGATTTATAAATAGATAAATAAACATATTAATCTTTAAACTAAGTTTTGAAACCAAATCATTAATTGGTGTGATATTATTGTTAAGCTCAATTATTTTATTCTCAATTAGGTCTTGGATGTTATGTCTCAAAATAAAAATTATATTAGTTTAATGTATTATGCATTTATTCCAATCATAATATGCACTAATATCAAAACTCTTAGGTTTTATCTTTGTCATGTCAATCTCCATAGGTGGAGGAAGGAATATGAGGTTGAAACCAAGTAATTTTTTCAATGTGTTATGTGGAGGTTATGATAACATGTAAATGGACTTTGTGGAGGAGTAGAAAGGATAAACATGTTAGTAATTTATGAAATCACATTAACTATTATTTTATCCTCATTCTTAGTATTATTAGTCATATTTTTTAAATGTGTTTTTATTTGAAATTTATCATTATAATACATTGTAGTATTTTAACCATACTTTAATTCTTTCATTACAATAAGATTGATCTCATGTTCTTTGAACATATGGCATATGTCATCAAAATATTGAAAACATTTGAACACATTAGATTCATGGATGGATGGAAGTGGTATGTATTTGAAAATATATTTTAAAAATTTGTTATCTATATTATTTTTAATTTTTTAAATCATATCCTTGTAGGATATCACATCGTGACTAATGGTATCATTATGTCCTTATTTGAGTTTTATCATACGAGAAAATGAGACATTATCACTAATTTTGATGGAGATATTAGCTAAATATTGGTCATATAAAGGATTGAAATCATGTACAAATTTAAAAATAAGGTCAAAAAACCATCACAAGGTATAGTAATTAATACTCCTAGGAAAAATATTTATTAGTAACTTATCATTACTTTCATAGTCTAAACATGCTACATTGAAGGCTCTAAGTTATTGTTATGGATCACCTTTACCATCAAATGGTGTAATATTAGGGGAAAAAATCATGTAAGGGATAATTATAAATATATAAGGAAAATGGGTTATAGAATAATTCTTGAGAGTTCATGGTATGGCTTCTCTATTAGAACCTAGTGCTAGTTGAGCAACCTTGGCTTGAAGATCATTTTTTTTGAAAGAGTGTCTAGTTACAAGAAATGGTAGCTACACTAGATAGTTACCTACAATAATTCTTTGATAAAATTTGGATTAATATTCAAATATTTTTAAATTTTAGTTTGATCTACATAATCTTAATAGCCATGAAAATCATTATTATATTTTGTGTTTTTATCTCTATGTATATCAAAATAAGAATTCACATAATTTATGTCTTCCATTTTATCCATATTAGGGTTTTTAAAGGTTTTATAAGACAGAAATTAAAACACTCATTGAAGAAACAAAATTAAAATAAACCCTAAGGGGGGATGAATTTAAAACCCTAAGAATTATTTTGAAACCCTAATGTAGAATGAACCTAGTTTTTTGTGCTTAAATCAATTATTGGGTTCACCAGAAATATTTTAATTATTTTACACCTTAGATATATATAATAATCTATATTGAAATGTGTTGATTGATATTACAATTACTTTATTTATAAATGACAAATAAAGAGAGAGATGATGTGGTTATCTAATTATACCTAACTATTGATTATAGAATATGTCACTAAATCTATAAATTTGTACGTGTTTTGTCAAATTTTCATAAATAACAACAAAAAATCCTACCTTCATGTTGCTAGTAAAGTTATATGCCTATGACAACTAAAACTATCAAGGTATACCAATAATGTCCATGTGATTAATGGGGTATAAAACTTATAGTATCCCTCCACCTTCACTTATAATTTGATTATGTGTATACACACTTATCCAATATTATGATAAAATACATGTTTTTTGGTTGCTTTCATCAAACCCTAATTATGCTTGATAGACCATAAGATGCTCTCAAAAAAGGTTAGTGTTTTGAGTCATAGTGACCCTAACCAATCCATATTGAATAGATAATAATTTATTACATTACAATACTTATAATAAGGCACAAAATACATGTATTCTCCCAATTATGTCTGTGTTTATGCACATGAAACAACTTGAACAATCTTTAATGTAATGTTATCTTTTGATCCTTAATACTTGGTTCCATGTAACTTTGACTTTATGTATTCAATTTTTTCTCTATATAATACTCTAGGGATTTTAATTAAAATTATGAGATTTGTATGTTCCTTTTGATAATGTTCCAAGAGAGTGATAGGTGATTTATCAGTGTTACCAAGACTTATCAATTGAATAATAACCTTAGTTTTGATTTGTATTTATAGACAACTCTTCATTAATTTCCTACTATGACTGACCCATGAAACTTTGCCTAGAGCCAACCTAATGGAGACTTCCAAATTTCAAAAAGAACCCTTGAGGGCTCTTTGACACTTATATCAAAGGGAGACACCTGGAGTAACTGACATTATTTGTGTTTATCAATACCAATTAGAAGTGAAAAATAAAGGCTGCACATATGGATAATGTCTATTTGAGATTCTAAAGGGTTCCTTTATAGATTCAACTAATATTGAATAGACGTTTTTAGTAGATAAAGGTGGATAAGATAGTATATGGGTATAAAAATAAAGGGAAAGCGTGTTCAAGAGTCAAATATATGTAAATTGTCTAAATGTGTCAAAGTATGTAAAAGTTGATGTTGAAAAATTGTCAAATACTAAATTTATTTGTCTAAAATAGTTTTAATGGGTTTTAGTAAGGAATTAATGGTGATTATATACACAATAGATGTAAATTATATGTAAATATCATTTATCAATAAAATTATCAATGTTTGAGATGGATGTGTGTCATGTGATAGTTGATTACTAGTGTTTGTGTGTTGTTTTGTTCATTCTTTCTATATTTATAATATTCTCTATATCAATGGGTTTATCAATGATCTCTTAATATTAATCAATTTAGTGATTAAGTCTTTGGGTCTAAGTGATAGGTAGGTGTGGTAAACTTTGAGTGTCCTATTTGTTGTGTACAAAATGGCCTAGGTAGGGATAATGAAAGGTTATTAAATAATCATAGCATTTAGTTTTAGTAATGGGACCCTATTTATAAAGAGTGAATAAATCAGAAGAGCATGTTTATAACACTATCATTGGAAAAAATGATTTTCTATTAAAACCCTAGCCATTATTTGAAAATGTTTTAAGACCTTATTTAAAATTGTAGTGCCTCTAAATTCATATCACTATTGTGGTGCCATGAATTTGGAACAACTAATGCTATACATGTTTTAATTCCTAAATAAAATTTAGTTATTTAGGAATTCATCATAATTAACATAGAAAACCCTAAATTTGATGAAATTTGTTGTGCATTAGAATATGAGGATAGAAGTATGTTATTTTCAAGAAAAAAAACTAGTTTTTATGAGTCTAAATTAAAAAAATGTCTATTATTATATTAATTAGAATTTAAATTATACATAATCGATGTTTATATAGGTTGAAAATTGTTGTATATCCTCAAAAAATCATCCATACTCATGTTTGACCTTCCAAACCTTAATTTGAATATATCAATGATAATATAACACCCAAAATTGATGTTCTCAAATTTCCTACTATAAATAAAGGAACTTGAGCAAGCTCTAGAATTTTTCATCTCATTTGATGTCCATGGGGTTATTGTCAATATTATGTTCTTATTGATAATCATCACCAAGTTTATCATCTACATCATAATGTAATAATGATCATCATGAATAGTATAAAATAAATGATATAGCATATTTGTATGCCCAATAATCCTCTTCTTGAACATAATCACAAAATTTCACATTAAGAGGTCGTTATGTCCTTCAACACTTGAACAATCCAATATATAAAACATCTCTAAGATGTTTTATGTGTGCCATTGTGATGTTACCAAGGTGCATGCCATCATCAAGATGGAAAAATAGTAACTCAAACTTTATCTTTTTCTTCTTCAAGATAGTTGAACATCAACATTATTTTTTGAATATTCACTACCAAATGTTACTTGCATATTAACTTTATTTCAGTGAAACATCTATATAAATCAACTTATTCATAATTGATTTCAAGATAACTGTAAACATCAAAATGTGGTATTATACACTTGGTAATGTTTGTCTCTACATACTTTTACTTTACATAAATTATGCATACACATATGGATCTTACACACCTTTATCTTAAATTTACATGCTTTCTATAGGTTCAAATTTTCTAATTTGCTATAAGAATTACCTAATATATGCCTAAGTTGTGTATTATCATATTTAGATTGTCTTCATATCATCATATCAGGGATTCCCCAATTTATGCATAACTCTAACAAACTTGTCCCTATGCCAAGTGGTAATCAATTTTTAAATTAAAAATATTCCCATGATTTAGCCCATATGTTTCACGTGTCAGTGGTGTGATAAAGTAACCAAAGATTCCCATATAAAAACATAATATGTCTAAGCCTATTACTTATCTATCATTATTAATAAAATATATCTTAATAATTACACATTCAAAATGACTAACCTAAACTTTTCAAGTCAAAAATCAATCATAAGGAGCAGGTCCTAGCCAAGTTTAAAACACCTAAACCAAGGCAAATTTTTAATTTTCAATTGTTTAAATATAGATTATAAGTTGTATTTATTAAAGGAGCACCATTTCAAAAATACACATAATAGGGAGAACTACATGTGGTTGACTTCTCTCTTTAGAGTATTGGATATGTAAGCAACACTCAACTATTTATTAGGTAGTAGTTGAGGTTAGATAAGCCCAACATTATTCCCATTTTTCACATCTTAACCTAGTATCATAAGTGGACTTAAGGTTTCAAAGAGAAGGAGATAGGTTTTCTAGATAATGTGCACATGATGAACCCTGATATCATACACAAATGAATTAAAAGTAGGTTTAATGTCCTATAAATAAAAAATAGGCACTATGTACAGATGATTTTGGTAGAAGGTATATGTTATAATCTAGTGAAATAATCATAGGATAGAAAATTCATCTTGATGCTCTAAACACCCAATTCCTATTTTAGTGACTCATAGTCTATTTACAACCCTTCTGATAACTACATCTAGTCTCAGACCTACATAACACACTAAGCATATTAATCCCTTAGGTCATTTCTATTTGTAACAAGTTTTAAATCACATAATGTGTTTTACATTTAAGTTTATGTATTATTGTCATATTTTATACAACCTGAAATAATACTTAGTGTTACCTTGTTTAGTTTCACTTAATCAAAATAAGGCAAAACAACATACACAAATTTCATTTTCCTCAAAATAAGTATTATCTCTTGGATTTATTCTGCCAATATGTCCTCCTTTCCTAATTTATCTATGTCCACTACTACCTCAATGAGGTTGTGATGAATCTATCTATATATAAAATTGAAAAAGATAATTCCTAAGTATTTACAAAATATAAAAAATTAAACAATTTTAAAATTCTCATATTAATATTTATGCTACTTAAAAATCCATGATACATGTATACTCACTAATCTAAATGGTCTATTTATAGGAGATGAACCTAGGATAAATGAATATTTTTATACAAGGCCTAAAGAACTATATACATGTGATATATGATGAAACTAGGAAAAAAAACTAATGCAAACTCATTTAAATAATGACATAAATGATTATTAAGTAAATATAATATATAACAAGTCAGAATCTTAAAAGTTAAAAAAATAATATCGTAACAAAGAATTTGATTAAGACAAGAAATAATAATGAAATGGCAAAGAAGATAGGAATATGACACACCTATTTGATGAATTGAAAATATGGAAGTGGATTTGGGTTGTATAGGTGATTTTTCAAGTCTATGTTAAATCTAGATGTCAAAATTTGAAAACATGGATTCAACACTTCAAGTATAAGCATAAAATATACCTTATGTGGATTTAGAAACTCATTGAATATATATACATGTATTTTATAAATATGTTCTAAGCCATTGAATATGTACTCTTATTTATTTTGGATTTTGATTTTTTATGAGTAGGCACACTGCCATGTAATGTATAACATTGTGCAATCACAATGCAAAAAGGTTGGGAAAATGTGTAGAATTCTCTTCTTTTTTATCCTTTACCTAAAATTTGACAATAATAGTAAGACAATTGTGTGAAAAATTATTTAACTCAAGAAATCCCTTGAGGAGTTGTAAGTACATATTTCACATCCTTGGAATCAAAGTTGGCATGATTTTATTGTGTATGCGTGTGGAATTTTGAGTGAGAGATTTGTTTCCTCTCACTAGTGAAGTGTAATGTAATTAAATGAAAATTCACATAATACCTATTTTGGTACAATTTGATGATATCACAAGGCTTTCATAAGTTTGATTTATAAAGGATAAAAATATGTCATAAGTGTAGCAATATATTTGATCAATGAAGGACCTAAATTTAATAATGGATAGGGATTCAATGTTTGCTCCACCCTTGAGTGATACTTTAACTGGGTTAAAATGATTATGAATTATTTATATATATGGATCTATAGGGAAATTGTTACAAATTCTGACCATGGAATATTATAATAAATGAAATTCATAGAATGTAAAATTATCTCAAGGAAACAAAGATGGATAAAAACATAAAGGGAAAATTCAATAAGTCTAGAAATATGACCCTAAAGAAACAAATTCCTAGAATGAAGACAAGCTACTTATAAAATGAATGACTAAGACATGAAATTTGAAAGAAAATAATATTTTTAGAGATTTAAAGACATATAGATGGCTCACATTCCATAGAGAGTCTAGTGTGGGGTAGGAAGTGTCCAAAATTAGTCAATTATATACAAGTGAAAAAGTGTGGTAATTTGGTAAAAAGAAAATATAATAGAGTTTTGTAAAAAAATTAGGTGCCAATATCATGCCATTAATTTGATATATACATGTGATGCGAATGAATGTATGTGTAAAATTAAAATATAAAAAAATTGAAGCACATACCTTGACTTACTTAGGGAAGGATGGATGAATTGAATGATGCTAAAAAAGTAGTGCACCCACATGTGTTGTTATTTCTTCGAAAATATAAAATTCTTGAAAGTAATGGCCTATTTTAACAAGTAGTCAATGTCATATCATATCATAAAAAATATAAAAAGGAAATAAAAATATGAACAAATACACCTAATGGTACATTAATCATGATTTTATAACAAAACCATATCTTCTCATGCTCTTCTAATAATTATAAAATTTAGAAAAAGTTTTGATAACTCTATTAAACTTATTATTCAAGTAATAAATACATGTTGTTTATCCATATTTGAAACTTTAATTTCTCAATTCCATTTAATTTTGATACATATTGAAAATAACTGAATATTTTCTCCCCATTTGAGGTTAGGGATGAAATGACCAATTCAATTTTCTTATTCAATATTAGAGATATACAATGATCTAATCTTATTATAGACACTATGAATTTATACCATTATATTAGTATTAATATATGTGTCTTACCACTTCCCTAACCTTTTTTATGTTAGTTAATTTAGTTTTACCAGTTACTATCTTAATTCATGTAATTAGTCTTACTAATTACTTTCTACCTAGGTAACTAATTTTAAATACTTAACCCTCCTTAAATCTAGTAAAATCTCCCCAAGTATATTAGAATTAAATTGTTTTTAACCTTTTAACAACTTCTCATTGGCCAAACTTCATTTAAAATAGGCTAGGACTAAGTTTAACCTCATTGATTGGATTTGTTTGAATGAATTTGGAAAACTTAGATTGGATTGACATTGATCCCTATGATCATTGTTGATCTTGTTAAGATCACTATCAATATAAACTTAGATCATCCTTGAGAAGAAGGATCCCCAAATTTAGACACTGAAATGCTGAAGAAATTATTCTAGAATACATGTGAAAGAATAACATACCTATATCAGTCCATCCCAACTCATTCAAAGATTAAGAATATCCCTATCAACATGATAATTATCTACAATATAAAAATCTTTCAAAGGTAAGTATATTGCTCATTTGAAGATATTTTGATTCCTATATTGTTTGATTATGTTCTATTTATTTCCCTTAGTCTTATCATATTATCATTAACTATTCCTAAATCCATTTCAAATCCTTTAAAGCCCACCTTTAGGCCCCATCTTGATCTTTTTTTCCCCAATATCAATATTGATGGCAATTCCCCACATGAATCATTCTCAACTAACATAATCATTAGTGATTATAAAATAATTGACATCGATCTTTATGTTTTTATTTTTTGTCTACAATCTAAAGTTAATTTAACAGTAAAAATTAATTTTAATTAGTTATTTCTCATCTTAAAATCATGAATACCTATTTGTAGATGACATTACCATGAGTTTTATGTGATGTGGTTTCTATATATGATTTTCCCATACTCCCTCACCCACTCTTCTTAGATCAGAGTGATTTTTTCCTTTGAGTTAGGACTTTATGCAATTGTGTTTGCCCTTACTCTAGAAGTAATCATTGAATAATTAAAAGTAATACAAACACAAGAATATTCAGCTATAACTTATTAGAATAAGCACTTTGTTAACATCCATGCAATATATTAATCCACTACATTTTAGTATCAAATTTATATTATAATATGTTTTGTTATAATTTATATTATTACATTTTATACTTAATTACTTCATATAATGGGCTGAAATCCTCTTAAGGAAGTGTACTACTTCATATAACTAGTCTAACATTAGGTAGTCCACTTATATATCCTATTAATAAATATTTTTTGAGTTGTCTCTCGTGTGTAGGTGATCCTTCCTAGCAAACAAAGAGTTCCCACTTCACTAGATCAATGGTGCACAACCTTAATCATAGGTATCCATTTGAAACCCTGTATCATAAATTCCATTTTTAGTAAGTTTATTTATTAATAAAAATGAACAAAAATATACTAAAACATTTTGGCACACCTGGAGATACCTAGGTCTCATTATTCTTGTTGTGTTTGATTTTGAAATTATTTGTTAGTTACATTTTCTTAATTATGTGTTTACATTCAAAAAAGAGAAAATATAGAAATTCTGCTTTCCTTTTTAAAGTCTAAAAAAGAATTTTGTTCATCCCTCTACTTGTTTAGATAATCCACATATATTAATTTATGTGGATTAATGCATCATGATAGTCACACTATCTCACACACAACTAAACCATGGTAATATTAAAAACAAACATAAAAACATTTCCTACCTAAGTGGACCTACTTGGATTTCATCACCAAGGGAAAACCAACTTGGTGTACTGAATAAGTATAATTTTTTTGGAAAAGAAGTATAAAATCTAAGAACCTAATGCACTTATCATTTTGGTGTGTGAAGTGAGGAGGTAGGCCCCAATACCAAACCATATACTTCCTTTTAACACAGGATTAAGCCTCAATGTACTTTTTCATAAATAGAGGTTCCCAACATTCAACAAAACTTGAAACCAACCTTAGAATACCATTTTTAGGACTTTCATTAACCCATCTCCCCACCACATTATAAATTTAGTTTGTTAAAAAAGTAAAAAAAACTTTAAGTACATTTAATAGAGTGTGTGTTTTATTTCACTAAACATGAGATAATCAAAAAAGAATTGTGTCTTTGAATTTCATTCTTTGTTTATTTTTCAGTAATACATGGTTGTAACATGACAATAGTCACTAAAATTAAACAAATCTCATACCTCATCCTCATCTATGGATAACACACCAAGTCCTCCTACTTCTCTTGAATCCATAGGGGAAGGCATTCCCTAATTTTATACATAAGGAGACCTAGACTTCACTAGTATATTGGGTTGTAATCCAATTTCCCTCAATCATTATCTTTGTACTCAAGTCATACGAATTCCTATTTCCACTTAACACAATTTTATGATTTTTTATATGGCACGCCCTAAGAGGGACCTAAAGTGATTACTTTATCCATGGTTTCCTCTTCCACCAATCTACCTCCAATCGGTTTTGATACAAATGTAACACAACCCCTAGATAATCAATCACCATTAGTATATAGTGAACCTTCTTCAACTGTTACCCAAACTCAAAATGTTACTACAACCCAACTTACACTTACTCCACCACCCACTACTTCACTCTATAATTTAATAGTCTCAATCCTTACAACTCTCCCACCTATCTAAATAAGCATAGCTTCAAATCCTCAAACCCAACCCTCACAACCTAAAAAACAAGTTCTTCCAAGTCAACCTCTTCAATAATATGTCCCCTTGACTACACAATACCTATCTCCCTCACAATCCCTTGTGACCACTCACCTTCACTCATCCACACAATAAAACATACCCTTTCAAATCGCATAGTACGTGGCTACATCTCAACCTATCATGACCACTTATGTTGGTTATCCATTTTCAAAACTATTTTCTACTCCACTCCCCACCTATCAACATTTACAATAAAACATCTTAGGGGGCATGCCTCAGTATAATACCTAACCTGACCTCATGCACATCCTTATGAATAGGATGGAAAATCTAGAGTCTTATTCTTTTGGGAAGAAAAATATGCTCATGTATAAGCAAATTTTTAACAAATATATCAATCATGTCATCCCAATTGGGCCATATCCCTCACAGTGGGAACTTTCTAAATTTATGAAATTTAAAAACAAGGAAGATCCCCAACAACACATTAGGGCATTTAGACATGAAACTTACCTTATACCTCATGATGATGCTCTCATTTTAAGGACATTTACTATGTAATTGGATATAACAACTTTAGATTAGTATAGCTCTATCCCTTAGTACTCCTTGTTTCTTTTAGACAATTGGTTCAAATCTTATTAGAACACTTCTCCATAAATATCACAAGTAAAGTAACATTAACTGAACTATACACCATTATAAAATTTGATGATGAGTCTATTGATGAATTTTTAGATAGGTGGTGAGGCCTTGTAAATAAACCAACCTTCCTTCCTCAACCTAAATTAATTGAGTTGTTGGCAAGATCATGCACTAAGCATATCTCATCAACACTACAAGTACAATAATTTAAAACTTTTAACAAAGCATTTACAATGGCCCATAAAATAGAAGTTTGATCCTTATAAGAAGGAAAATTTAAGTTACGTAATAATAATTTCAAACCTAAACCCTCCAAAGGGACCAACAATTCTAAAACTAAAGGCACAATAAATGTTGTTATCTTAAAATCAACACTTACACAAATAACAAACCAATCCAAACCTTTTCCCTCCCAAACACAACCACAAAAACCCTTAACATGATTTCCACCTCAACAATACACATCCTTAGGGGACTCATATGTTTCTATTTTAGATAAACTACTAAAATATTCCATTATTGAGCTTCCTCTAATCATACCCCTTTATGATTCTCACCCCAAACCTAGTTGGTAAAACTAAAATGATTTCTACATTTTTCATCATGTACATGGTCATGGGGTAAATAAGTGTAAATTTCAAAGGTTTAGTTCAAAACCTTATCAATAAATGGGAATTATAATTGGATAATCCTTAAGCTCCTCCCAATCAATCTATCAATATATTTAGGCAACCATTCCTCAATAATCCTTCTACATCTAGTTCTATACAAGTAAACACAAGAATCACCTTAGATTATGGAACCCATGTAATAGGAATAATTTGTGATAAAATTTTGCCTAAAAATGTTGATAATGCTTTTGAATCATATTTTGAAATAATAAGGATCCTAGATCTCCTTACATGAGATATTTTATAAACATCTAAAATGGCTAAATCTATTCCTAATATCCATTGAATTTTTCCCGATCTTATTATTTGGGATGCTCTTAAAGAAATACTACCTAAGCTTATTTAAGGCAACCAATCAAAAATAAAGGATGAATAAACTATCAAGGGGGTTATTTGTTTAGATATCCTAGAAAATACACATGCTACTCCTTTATTCACTACAAAAAAATTTCATAACATGGTCATAACCTCTATCTCACTCCCTCCTGAGATGTCTACCACATTACATTAATAGCTCCAAAACTAGCTTCCCTTACAACTCCAGTTGAGCCAAGTCTTGCAAAAGGGGAAAATAGGGGAAATGTTTCAAGAAGTGGAGAAAAATTCCTTAGGTAACCAAAAGGTAAATCCTTACAACATTCATAGATAAGAATTGATCTCCATAAAGAGGATATCCCTACTAATTTTGATTGATCGTAAAAAGGGAAAATGGTTATGCCACCAACTTGAACTAAAACATCCACATTTGGAGCTTATCCTTTTGTAAGGATAAAAGCCACAATTATGGAATCCTCCTCTAAGAAACATAAACTAGTACAAAAGGTTCTTCCCATAATAATGATGCTAATACATAATCCCTTAAATCCTTATTACCCTCAAAATCTTAGTATAAGATCTTATTCCAAATATAAAGTACCCTCTATTGGAAACATTTGAACAATTAATGTAAGGAATCAAGACATGAAAGTGAATTTAGTTCCCATGAAAATTATTAAAATGGTGGAAAAATCTAACCAAGATCCATTATGGGGGTCTTATTACATGATTTTTGATCAACTCCTTCGAACCTCCCTTATCACACTACTACCTATAAAACCTATTAACCTCCATACCCAAAAATTGACATGGTATCAAAAAAACAAGAAATGCACTTACCATGAAATATCAAGGCACAATACTGAAATTTATAACACTCTTAAAGCTATAATCCAATATTTATTAGCAAATTATCATATTTTATGAGAATAGTTTTATCCTAATTATTCTCATAATCAAACTACTAGTGTTTTAGTCTTTTTTGATTGATTTTTCTTTAATAAAATTAGCTTACTAAAAATGGAAATGATACATGGTTTGAAGAGGAATACCTATGATGGAGGATGCACACCATTGATCTAGTAAGGTGAGAACTCATTTTTGTGCTAAGAAGGACTACCTAAACATAAGAGATAACTTGGACAAGATTGGATTAATAAGAGAGATGAATAAGCTTCCTGGTATGAGACCAATCCCAAGAAGTGGTACATTTTATTGCAAGGATGTCAGCACACTATTGTATGCAATCAAGTGAATAATGTAATGATATAAATTATAATAAATCATGTGATAAGATATGATACTAAAATGAAGTAAATAAATCTATTACATAGATATTATCAAATCATTCATTCTAATATGATATAGCTAAGTCATCTTATTCTTAAATTACTTCCAGTTACTCAGTAATTGCTTCTAGAGTTGGGTCAAAGATAATTTTACAAACTCCTAACTCAAAGATGATGTTACTTTGATCGACCAATAATGGGTGATAAACTATGGGTAAGTCATGGATTGAAACCACATCATGTATAATGCCTAGCAAGGTCATCTATAGATAATAATGCATGATTTTAAGACTTGAAAATAGAAAATTAGAATCACTTAGGACTGTTAAATTAGCCTCAAGTTTTAGACAAAAATAAAAACATAAGGATCAATGCTGATTATCTCAAAAATGATTAGGATTATGAAATTAATGTCAGTTCATATAAGGAATCATCATCGACCCTAATAGAGTATACAAAAAACTTATAATGAAGCCTATAGGTGGGATCTAAGAGATTCTAAATGGCTCAGGAACTAGTTACTAATTATCTAAATAGATTTATAATAGTAAGAAAAATATAAATAGATAATACAATAATCAAAATACACTCAAATAAACAACATACTTACCTTTAAAAATGCTTTCTGTGCTATAGATAAATATCTCATCAACAGGGATGTGCTTAACCTTTGATAGTGGTGTTCATATGTAATACTCTAAGGTAATTTCTTTAGTGTTCTAGTGTGTAAATTTAATATCCTTTAGCCTGAGGATGGACTAAGTATAAATCAATGTTGATCCTAATAATAATGATGATTATCATGAGGATTAGTGTCCATCTAGTCCAAGTTTAATCTATTTATCCCAAAAACTCCAAATCATGGTATTAAATTCTGTCTAGGGTTGTTTTTAATGAGGCTCAATTATGGAGAAGTTATTAACAAGTTAAAACAACTTACCTCTAATAAACTTATAAATATTTTACTAGATTTAGGGTGGTTAATTAGTTACTTAGATAAACATTAATAATATGTTTAATTATGCAATGTAAGATGGTAAATGGTAAAACTATATCAACTAGTATAAAAATATGGGGAAGGGTTAAGACACATTTATTCATAATAAAAACTATATAAATTTATAGTGTCTACAACTAGATTCACAACCACCTAAGAAATTAGTACAATATCAAGAGGGTCAGAACAAGCTTCAAAAAAGGAAGTTAGAATATATGATGAAACTCATTATTAACCCCTCTTATACACTCTAGACTCAGATGATTCTAAAAACATAACAAACTAACCATTGATTAAAATAAATACAATACACGTAGCTACTCAATCCCAAATGCAAGGTCATAAAAGCCAAAATCCAAACAAAACCAAGGTGTTTATTGCAAAATCCCCTACTTGTATTATAGACAATCCTACAACACCTATCCCAAAACCCAAAGTTTATATTCTATGGAAAGCATATAACAACAATCCCTTAGAGTTGATATAGATATCAATTTTGAAATAAATCCACCAACTTCCCATTTAAATATCTTTATACAAACTTATTTAAAATTTTCTACAACATTGTGAAGCTATAATAGAGGCCTTCTAGGACACCCAATTATAATAAAATGAAAATCAAACTCTATCAACCTTTATTGGATCATTACAAAAGTTATCATCTATCACAATTCATGATTCTAAAATATCCCCATTACAACTCAAAGACTAGGACCCACTATTATTTATCACAACCTAAGTTAATCAAACATAAATCAAAAGAGTTATGATTAACAATGGATCTAGTATAAATATTATACTTAGATGCTTTTAGTCAACTCCAGTTACCAAAAAATATTTTGGCTCAATCTCTACCCATCTTAAGAGCCTTTAATGAAACTATTTACCCCACATTAAGTAGAGTCATCCTCCCCATCCAAGTGGGTATACATACCCTCCCAAAGTTATTTTACATGATAGAGGGAGAATTTCAATATAACATCCTACTAGGACATCCTTATATATGCACTATGCATTGTGTCCCATCTACTTTACATCAATTCCTTAAATATGAACATGAAGGTAATATACATGTCATCCTAGTATACCCATAACCATTCAATGACTTATCAGCCTAATGATGCTTTAATACCCCTAACTAACTCAAGCTCATTATTTTGGGGGAAAATGTTAGCTAGTTTACAATACCCTCATCCCATATCCCTAATTAAATCTCCCTTGACTTGGCATTCTAATAGCTCTCTTTAGGTGAGTATTAGTTCTTAAATCTTAACACCTTATCAACCCCTCAGGGATATGGATGCCCTAAGCAACAATTTACTTACCAACCCAACCTATGAGATATTATCCCCTTCATCCCCCTTACCTCCAAACACACTTAATCTATGGGGTAATCGATAAAATTTCTTTATATGTGGAAAGTTAAACATGTACCAAACCATTCTTGTCTAAATTTTCCTTTCTCTACAAACCAAACTTCACATAAACATATCTACAATAATGTGATTGGAAATGATGTGGAATAAGACATTATTATTAAATTTAAAATCACTAATAAGGGGGGTGAATCAATAGTGACAAATAATCCAATTCAATTTCCAAACCCTTTAAACACATAAGCATTCAATACAACCATTCTTGAAGAATACAAAATGTTTATAGTAATGAATAATGAAGATAATACAAGATCATAAACACAACAAAAGATATATGTGGGAAACCCTCTTAATGAATAAAATCCACTCTCAACCCTACAAACACATGGACTACTTGTACTATAAGATTATCATAAACATGAGACTATTGAAGTCATTTTGACCAAAATTTAGTAAAACACCTATTTAAAAAGGAACACCTACCCTTAGGATGATCAAGTCATTTTGAGCACATATTGGTCAAGTAATTATGAATAGATTTAGTGTAACACCTATTTCACAAGGAAAATCTACCCCTAAGATAATGAAGTTCTTTTGACCATCTTCAATCTTCAAACCTGCAATAGTATTGTCTTTGACATCAAAAATATAACCTACATGTCATATACATAGTCATCAATCTAATCTACTCTATAACCCAATCACTAGGCACACACCCTTTCCTTCACTGCACTACTCTCTCACACACCTCTTCTCTTAGGTCACTCTTAAATCTCTCTCATCTATTCAACAAGCCTCTCACAAGTCTCCTACAAGCTAGAACTTACAACATTTGATTTCACCTTTTATAGAGCCTCATGATCAACATATTCTTAGTCAAAATTTTGACTTTACTTAACCCTCAAGTCATATTACATATCTAAATACCATCCTCATAGTTCTTCCATAACATCCATGGGCCACACTTAAGCGTCTATGCCTTTTAATTAGGCCTTAATATCCCTTATAGGTCTCATAAAGACCTATTCCCCCATTTAACACTCTATTGAGAAAATCAGAAACATACAACAACTTACAAAATAATAGGTCCACTAAAAATGACTCCTTAGACACCATTAAATGAGAACAATCATCACAACACCCCTCTTCTAAAGCCAATTTTGCTTAAACAACATGTACACAACAACAACATGATCAAACACACTATCAACTTATAAGCGTTTGTTCATACTAAATATAGATTGGTAAAACCTAAAAAATCCATGCATATCAGCATTATGTAGTCTAAAACAATCTCCAATATCTAATTTCCATGTAAACATCCAAATTCTATCAGTAACAGCTCAAATATCCTTCTTGGGTCACTTACAGAACATGGTCAAACACATAGTCAACTTTAGAAATCATTATCTACAATTATACAAACATCCAAATATTATAATAAATATTTATGGATGTAAATTTAATTCATCCACATCTTTTATTTCTATTTCACCTTTTAATTCTGCATAGATCAAAAGTTATGGCTCAAAAACCATAGACTAGTCTTCCCTCGCTAATTCAAATATTTGAATTCTAATAGTCACTGAAAAACTGTTAAAAGTTGAACACTATATAAACATCTCATGTCCTCACATATTAGATCAAATATGAATCATTTATCTCTTTTTATCTTTAAAATATGCTAAACATCTATCACTTTGACCTTTTTGAATCAATACCCATCATAAATTTGTATCTGTATGAACACCTGTTCATCATTAGATCTTTATTTATTATTGATCTTTACCCTTTAAAAATTATTAAACTTAAAACATTTTTAAATCATCTTGTGCATTTTATAAATCTTGATCAAATGCATATCATTGATCTCTATGGATTAACTAGGTCTATATCTTACAGTGTTCACCATTAGATCTTTCTCATAATTCCTAAGATTATGACACTTGTCACCCTTACATGAATTTTAAGAACTTTACTAATATTCCCTTATGATTTTTCCACTTGGTAGTATCAAATTAAATTTTGACTCTTTTACTTGTCTTGAATCATTGATATTTGTCAATATGAATCATCTCTCACCATTGATCTTATACCAAACTAGCAAGCTTGTGACACTTGTCACCTACACATGCAACCTTTGACATGTTGACTTCATACTCACCATTGGGTAAAGATAATGAATTAAATTTCACCATTTTATCTACTAACTATATTAATTTAGACTTAAATGAGGTTTAACTTGATGGTCTCTGACCCATCATAGTCTTATAGAGCAACTTTGAAGCTTTATACTTGAGCTAGACAATACTTTAAGCCTCCAAATTTTTAGGGTAGATTCTTGGAAATATATAAAACATATTAATGTAAAAATTTGATTAAAAAAATACTTTATGCATACCTAAAATAAATATACAAACATACTGGTTCATACATAGCTACATGACATGTAGTGATAGTCTAAGTATTGAAACTACTATAATCTGCCTGGAAGGCCAACTTTGAACCTTAATAAATTTTAATGTGCTTAATTACATGATTTTAAATTTTAATGATTTGATATATTTATATATTTTAATCCATCCATATATCAATTTTCTCTTGGAACCTTCACACATGTGAGATATAACCTCATCAATATGTCTACTTAGATTTTTTGTCACAAAACCAACTATACCAAGATAAACATAATAAAGAACTAAATAAATACCATGTACTTAAAAAATATCTCTAATCATCCATGACCTCTGATAATACCCCTTGGATAGTCTCAAAATACCATACTCATCCTTAAACATCCTTAACCATGCCAATTCTGAAGATCAATAAGCCTACTTCAAGCATACTAGGACAAACACTACACACTTTATCATTGACACTTAGATTAACAAGACACTTCATCCAATCACTTGGACACATATATAAAATAATTGACAAATATCCAATAGTTAAGAATAACTAACCCATGAATTTATGATAAATTACCTTAGAAAACCACATGAAAAACATGGCCTTGGTTTCAAGAAAACTTCTGAAGCTAACAATGATAAAGTTTTACCATCTAGTATCTATATAAATATGGATGATGAAACACTATCATCCTCACTCATTTCTCATAAAAAAATCAATTAAACCATTTCCATCCCACATAATTTTGTTTTTGATTATCACCATTCACTTATAACCACTAACTTATAAAAACAATGAAAAAACCTTATACCTTCCCCTAACTTTTCCTAACCTAATAGATGAAAATTCCTTCTCCATATATGTAATGGAGTTTCAAGATGATGAATCCATTTTAAAATATATAGGGGTAGGGGATTCATATTCAAAGAATATCATACCATCTAATTCTCTTAGTATTTTAAACAAAGTTACAACTGATATTAATATAGGAACACTCGAGGTCTTATGAAACATTAAAGTTAGCCTATCCTTAGATTCTAAAGAACACCAACATTTCAAAAATTCTTTGATAATCATATCCAAGCCTTTTATTGGTCTTATAGTGATATGTTAAGAATATATCCTAGTCATCCATAACATCATCACCATTCCTGAAGATAAACTAGTAAAAAAAACTTTGACAAATGCATCCTCACGTAACACTTCTTATCAAGGAAGAATTACAATAGTTTTTATCCATTAATTTTATCCAACCCATTGATTATCCTCAATGGGTATCTAAAATATTACCTATCATAAAACCCATAGGGGGACTACACCTTTATACCAACTTTTGTGATCTTAACATTGCTTGTATAAAAGATGATTTTCCCCTTCCTAATATTGACCAACTTGTGGATCTCACTATAGGACATAAAATGTTGTCACTCATGGATAGATTTTTTGGCTATAACCAAATACTTATCACCCCATAATATTAAAATAAATCTCTTTTATTACTCCATGGGGGAATTCTTATTATATGGTCATACCTTTTAGTTTAAAAAACATAGGAGCAACTTACCAACATGCCATGACCTATATTTTACATGATTTAATTTAAAAAATCATTGAATATTATGTGGATGATCTCCTTGATAAATATAATTATTATAAAGATCATGTATCTATCATTTAGATAATATTTTCTCATTTAGTTTAATATCAAGTTTTTTTAACCCTAAAAGTTGTGTCTTTAGGGTTTTATCAGGGAAGATTTTGGGTTTCATCATTTCCCTTTGGGGAATTGAGGTTGATCTTGATAAAATTAAATCCATTATCGATATGTTACCTCCTTCCAACCTTAGGTAGCTTCATAGTTTACAAGGGAAAGTGTAGTCTATTCACCACTTTATTTCACAATTATCTGATCGATGTCAACCATTCCATCACCTTCTTAAGAAATACACCTAATTTGTATGGGATTAAAATTTTCAAGTAGCCTTTGATTCACTTAAGAAGTATTTCTTATCTTCCCCTATCCTTATTACATCAAGAGAGGATAAACCTTTTTACTTGGATATCTTATATATAGACCATGATTTAGGTGTCATGCTTACCCATCAAGATGAATAACATAAAGATCAATCAATTTATTATATAACTTGTACTTTGGTTGAGTATGAGACTCATTACATGCATATTGAAAAACTATGTTTGGCCTTAGTATTCTTAGCTTTTAAAATTCACCACTATTTGATTAATCATAAAACCTATGTGATTACCAATATTGATCCCCTTAAGTTCATGCATTCAAAACCCTATCAAAATAAATGAATGGTAATATGGCTTTTGCTTCTCATCATGTTTGATCTCAAATTCCTTAACCAGAAGTTGATTAAGGGATATATCATTGTTGATAAATTAGATGAGGCACCCCTTGATAATAATTTACCATATAATTTTGAATTTACCAATGAATCTATAGCCTCCAAATTCAAAGGATATCTCAAATATTAGATGATGTTTTTCTTTGATGGATCGAAATGTGAGTGTGGACTGGGAGCAATGATTATTCTAATACTATTAGAAGGCATTCTTATGCCCCTATCTTTCAAACTTGATTTCTACTATAATAATAATATGGAAAAATATGTGTTATAGGTATAATAAATGAGAGGGGGTGGGGTGAATTAGTGATACAAGAAAATAAACTTCAATTTTAATCCTTCAAACTCTTAACCATTCAACACAATCATTCATTAAGCATATAAACCATTCATTACAATGAACAAAGAAAAGCATACAAGATCAAAGAACATAACATTTGAATTATGTGGGAAGACATCATGGGGAATAAAACCCATTCCCAATCTTGTAAACACATGGATTATAGTCCTATAAGAGATCAGAAACAAGAGACTTTAGTGAAGCACCCACTTCACAAGGATCGCTAACCCCTAAACATGGATAAACATCCACTTTCCCTAGATGTTGATCACCCACACAACACCTTCTAATATAAAAACATCTATAACTTTGATTTCCTCTTAATTTTATGGATAAATAGTGAATAACAACTCTCTCAAAACCCTTCACACTTTTTCAAGCCTTCACATACAAGCAATGCATCCAAAACAAACTTTTGGATCAATCTATACCTTTTTGCTCATCCTCAATCATCAACCCTAAAAAACACTATTACAACAACATAAACATGACCACTAGGTCACATAAATATCTCTCACACTTTTCTACTCTTTAATCCATCTACCAAGCTTACTCACACTTCTATTTTCTTTGGACATTCACTCTAGAAACCTTCACCTTTGATTTTGCTCTTTATAGAGTCTACATGATCACCACCTTCTTGGTAGGCCACAAGACATCCCTTAACCCTTAAGGATTATATACCACTTATAAAAATATCAAAACCACCTACATAGGTCAACCATAGATTTTTTATATCACCCTTAAGTAGAAACAAATTTCAATTAGGCCTAAGTAGCCTTTTTAGGTTCATGAAGACCTATTTATCCCTTTAGCACTTCATTAAGCAAAAATAGAAACATAAGACCACTTAAAAGCACATAGATTCATGTCAAATGACCCCTAAGATATAATAAAGTGATTACATTCATCACTACACACCTCTTCATATGTAAAACCTATCAATCATTTTCCTTATACATGAAAACATCCTGAATAAACAAATAATCAACATCCAAGCAATGGTTCATACTTAATATGGATTGGTAAAACCTCCAAAGTACATATAGATGATTATCATGGAGTATACAATAGTTTACAATAGATAATTAACTATGAAACATCCAAAAACCATCAATAAAAACTCAAATATCCTTCTTGGGTCACTTTTAGAAGAAAGTCAAACGCTTAGTCAACTTTGAACCATAATAAATGCAATTATACGACTAGTCAAACCTCAAAATAAATTTTAATAGATTTTAATCAATGTTATATACCAATTTTATTTTAAATCCATCATCAAATACATCCATCATCAAAACTTATAGGAAAATCATTTCAGACTAGTTTTCCTTTGTAAATTCAAATATTTGAATTCCAACGGTCACTAAAAAATGCAAATTTGACTATGGAAAATGATGAAATCATTATGGAAGAGAAATTTTTCACTATAATAAATTTTTATATACATAATTTTAAGGTATAAAATTTTAAATAGATATTCTAGGCACAAAAATTAATAGACCCATGTGACCACTTTCTTTTGACACCTTCACATGTGTGAATTCTAATGTCATCAATCTGCTTACTCAAGAAACTTCCCAAGATGACTAAGATAAAATTGAACTTCACAATACTATTAAAATTTATTCCTTTAACTTAAAAAATTACACCAAACACTATTTACATCCCATATGAACTCTCAAACATGGTCAACACATCATCAACATCCATCATCTTGCCTAACCAAGTAAACACTGCAAGGTCCATGCATGATCACTAAGGCCCACTTTGTCATTGACCTACTAGCATATTTGATACCTCATGAAAAATATTGGCCACATTAGATACATTGTTGACAATAACTCAAAAATATCCCCATTTTTCATTGATGTCAACACTTTTAAACACCAACACAAAGCTATGCACATACTCTTTCTCCCTCTACAAATACTTCCCCCCCCCCCCCCATTTGACACAATGACAAAGTGGGATTACCTATTGATCCTAAGGACCTATAAATGTTTCCAAATCAAAAATAAATAATGTATATCCTCTAAGAGATGATATAAACTCCCCTTATTATTGTGCATATCATTTCTTACCATGACAACCTCCAACCTGCTCATTGATAACACTTTTCTTTGACCATACACTATTATATGAAGAAGTAATAAATAATATAACTAAAATGGAAGTGACCATACCTTAATAAAACTAATAATAACTCCCCATAAGTCACATGAACTTATTCAAACCTTAATCACCTTTATACCATCTCTAACCATGATGAAACTTCATAGTTGCCTTTAAATTTTCTCTCACAAGCCAACTCCATGATCACCAATAGATGTTAAATTCATTATTAAAACATTAATATGCTCAAAATAGATTGAAAAACTCATATGATAACAATCATACCTTTGTATTTTGGATAAAATGACCAAAAAGTCCATTTGAATCACCTAGCCTTGTATAGAGGCCTATTAGGCCTACCTGAACCATGTAAAGACCATAACTTTTTATGTAGATACCTTCATGACTTGAAATTACATATCTGATTAAAAATAATATTTCCTGTCATGAATACAAATTTTAATCATCCAAATATTCCTATAAACCATAGCTCCTTCACAAATTGACATGTTAATTAGCCCTCAATTTGCATAAATGCTCAACCATAGAACAAACCATACACTTTTAGTTGACTGTCAAGTAAATTTTGAGTACTCATTTGGCCATTTCAACATTTTAAGTAGCCTCAAACCTAAAATAATTTTGGAAGGTCATTAACCCATATAGGCTAAAACATTAGAGCATGAAAGAGAAATATGGTCAACTCACCATTTATTATCAATTCCATATCCTAAAAATTTTCTCACACTTGTAGGTCACTAATACACACCACTAGACCAATTATTAAGGTTTGATCCTTTGGCAACCCATAGAACCATGAACATGGTTTTTGTCCTACTAGCCCTTAAGTAGAGACTGTCATACCTGAGAGCCATTAAAATTATTTAACTTGACCTAAATAGGCCTTAAAATCCTAAAACCACTTAGATCACACCTTTATGGGGTAAACAAACCTTTCTATGCCATAAATTCATCTTGAACACTCACCAATCTTCATTTGAAACCTATAAATCTCATGATTGTGCTTGTAGACCCTATGTATACCCCTATCACTATAATAGAACACCTTAAAATGATTATGTGATCAATATCACACCTTTAAATCAGCGTTTAGATTTTTACACATCAAATCAATTTAGATTTTTACACATCAAATCAAACTAGCCTAAATCCTTGTTTAGATTCATAGAACTCAAAAACACCATTTTTTCATGATGATATCTCACTAGGCAGTGAACACTGAGCAAAATGGTCAAACTAAACAAATGGTCATGAATGGTTATTTTGACCAAATTAGCACATCTAAACCCATGTAATACACTTTTAAAAGTCCTATCCACACTCAAAATCAATCTTACCTTCATTATTAATGATTTGACCAACTAAACCAAGATTTAAAGATTGACTAATACTTACCTTTAAGACCAATGTCCTTGAATAGATTTGTTGAAGCTTTTTGTCACTAACCACTAGAAGCTCATGAACTTGTTTATATCCCTTAACTAATAACCTTATATTGATTTATACAAGGATTGGTAACATAAGATCATCAACTTTATACCATAAAGGAATTGGTCTTAAAGACCAATCAATAACTCTTCATACCTCTATATTGATTATAGCCTTTTGTATATCACCTAGAGCACACACACTTACTTCTACATATGAAATATGTCTCGTAAGAAGAAGAGGTAGAGACACCCACTTATCATAGAGAGACTAAAGGTCCCAAAACTCAAGAAATTCCCACATCTCTATGCTCTCACTTGGCTTTCAGTCCTACCTCATCATCAAATTGACTTTAAATGAGTCCTTAACTTCATTCTTTCCTTTAGAATTGGAGTCTTACTTGATTATTTTGTCTACTTGGTTAGATAATAATTTCTCTTTGACACTTGAACTTTTACCCTATTCTACCATGACAAATAATCCATTTTGAACCTATTTTTCATTCACCTCCTTGGGTCTCCATTCATTATGGCTCCTTTTCTTCATGTTAGGATTGACATTTTTTAAAGTAGAGTTAGGACCATTCCTACATAATGTTTTTATGTGACCTCTCTCTTGACATGTGAAATAAATGAAGTTTAACTAATTGTACATACCTTGTATATGGGATACATGATGGCTCCTTGAAGTTTCATTATACCATTCATGCACCTAATCATTTTATTTCCTGATGAAGCATTCCAAGACTTTACAATATGACCAATCCCTTAACACCTGTAGCACAAGATCTCATGCTTTCCTTGTGGACCAATTGATTATCTTGAGTGATGATATTATTCATTCTTATAATTATATTTCTCATAATTCCATGTAAATATATTACTAAGATATTTTATTTTGAAATCAATGATCTTATAACCAAATTAATGATAAGAATAATAATAACCATTGAAGGAGTTATCATACCTTATTACATTAGGTTACTTGATTTGATTTTATTTTTATAACTTTTGAAGTTATCCTTCTTATTCATATTGATATTCTTATTGTCTTTACTATAAATATCCTTAATATTATTAGTCTTTTGATATATCATCATTATCTTCTCAATATTATTATCCTTTTGAACATCTTCATGGAAACCTAGGCCTGATTTGTTATTTGAGACCTTTTGGCTTCTTAATAAGTCATTAAGATCAATTGTATTTTTCTCAATTTTTTGATATGTTTCAAGTTTGCTCATAGCTTGATCTAATTTCATTTATAAATACTCCATCCTAGATTTATATTTGACACATTCTTCATCCTTACTTTTTACCTCTTTAACAAGGGTATAAACCTGAGTTTCAAGATGTTGAGTGATCTCATCATTCTCTTTGACTTCATTTGTCAACCTTTCTATTATGTACCTAGGGATATGATATATTGATGTATATGGGTTGATGGAGATGCTAACATGTGGCATAAATCCCCTTAGTTATATGGGTACAATATATTAGGATAATAGAGTAGCTTGTGGAAGTAGTATATTAGGTAATGGTCAACCTACATTGGGATTAGGAGGTTATCCATCCTTGGGTTAGATATATATATATATATATCTAACCCAAGGATGGATAACATATATATATATATATATATATATATATATATATATATAGGAGATGATTATCATGGTAAAGATATCAAGTAAGCATTGAGCCTTCTATTGTAAGAGGATATTGGAGGTTGTCCCCTCAAAGAGACATTGTGGAGTTATTCCTTCCTAAAGGAGTATTATATGGTTTTTCCCTACCTTAAGGGTATTTCTACATATATTTAATCTTAACAGTGGTATTAGAGCTTCGATTTGGGCAATTTGTGGAGCGAAACCCTAGTTTTTTTTTAATCATCAATAACTTTTGATTGGTTGTAAATTTTTTCACAATTTTTTTAAACGATATGGATAATATTTCAAATAAGTCACAATAAAAAAATAGAGATTGTTTGATTCATTTTGAGGGAGTTATTGCTATTTTAGGGTTTATAATAATTTTGCTATATCTTCCAAAATATAGGGAATTTTTATTATATATTTTTAATGGAGATGTAAGCAGATATAAGAGAAGCATAATCAAAATTTTAGAATTTTTTGAGTTGTTTGAAGTGATTTGTTGTGATTTTATGGATCAGTTTTGACATTTTAGGGTTTCATGAACCTTAATTTTTTTGTGGATCATGAAGTTGTAAACATTTTTAGGGGAAGATGATATTGATGCTAGAAAATGGTGGCTCCTTTGGAGAATCATTTTACAAAAACTTTTGGGCTAAGATGATTACTTCCTTTTTTGTTTGGGCCTACACTACATTGGTTTGATCAATTGAGCTGTACAAAAAGGTTTTCTTCATGGAAAGAAATGGAACATATCTTTTTAGATCGTTGGGATATAAAAAAGGTAGAAAAAAAGGTAGTAGAAGAAGAAGAAGTAGAAAAAGAAGAAGAAGAAATAGAAGAATTAGTAGAAGAACAAGAAGTAGAAGAAGCAATAGAAGAAGAAGAAGAAGAAGAAGAAGAAGAATTGGATGATAAAAGTTCAAATTATTTGGCTCCAAATAAATCTAAGTCAAATTTTCAATTTCATGGATGCATTCAAAAGAAAATGGTTATTGTGTCCATAAACCCTACCAGTAAGTATAACTTCATCAACATGAATGTGTCCAAGCATCTACATGTTCAAGAAAAGAATATCAAAGAGGTTCAAGTAGATGGTAAGAATATTTCAATGTTTGAAGATTAAAAGCTCATTATGGAAAAATATGTTTTGCATTCATGGATATGGATGATGTGGATATAGTTCTTGGATATCCATGGTTAGAGACTTTGGGAATAGTAAATATTAATGTTCAAAAAAAGTTCATGAAGTTTTGGTATAAGAAAAAGAAGATCACTTTACAAGATATCATAGTGAAAAAGGCACCAATAACAATCCAGGTAGATCATGAGGATGAGATTAAAATAGGTGATGAAGATCATGATAAAGATTTAGATGATATAGATAAAGACACACTACAAATGAACACTTCATCTACTCAAGAGACAAAGAAGGAAAAGGTAGAAGAGGTAGAAGTAAAGAGGTATAATGTCAAAGTATTGGAAAAGGTTGAGGTATATAGACACTCACATCATCATGAGAAGAAACAATCATGGAATCAGGTAAGGAAGTGTCATAACAAAAATCATTGTATCTATACAAGAAATCAAATTTCCAATCATTTTGGATATGCATGGAATATAAATAAAAATACTATGGCACATGGAATGAATGGGAAAATAACTATGACTATGCATGGAAGAATACCTACTATGGTCATGGTTGGAATCAGAGTAGTGCAATGGAATATAGTACATGGAATAAAAAGAGGAATAATTATGCTTGGACACCAAAGTAGTATAGTTATGATCATGAATGAAATCAGAGGAGCATAATGGATTTTGGAAACAAGCTTGGAGAGATATCACCTACCAAGATCACATATGGATGGTTAGATGATTGAGATTGGAGACAAGTGTTCAATGATTTAAAGCACACTCATTATTTGGTTTCTTCCTATGTTTTAAGATGAAACATGTCAAAGAGGAAAGTAATGATATGTACCTAGGGATATGATATATTGATGTATATGGGTTGATGGAGATGTTGACATGTGGCACACATCCCCTTAGTTATTTAAATGGGTATAATATATTAGAATAATAGAGTAACTTGTGGAAGTAGTATATTGGGTAATGGTTAGTATACATTGGGATTAGGAGGTTATCCATCCATGGGTTAGATAGATGTGTGTGTGTGTGTGTGTGTGTGTGTGTGTGTGTGTGTGTGTGTGTGTGTGTGTGTGTGTGTGTGTGTGTGTGTGTGTGTGTAGGAGATGATTATCATGGTAAAGATATTAAGTAAGCATTGAGTCTTCTATTTTAAGAGGATATTGGAGGTTGTCCCCTCAAAGAGACATTGTGGAGTTATTCCTTCCTAAAGGTGTATTATATGGTGTTTCCCTACCGTAAGGGTATTTTTGCATATATTGAATCTTAAGACTTTCTTCAAAGAAGCAAATTTGATCCTTATAGGTCTTGATCAAGGATTCTTTATTTCTATTCTTGCCTTGTGTAATCTTTAATTTTTCCAAGGTATTTATATATTTGTCTTTAAGAGTGACTTGCTGATGTTATTCCTCTAAGCTATCTCCACCAAAGATATCTCTACCTAAAGAACATTCACCTTCATCATCCATAAGAGCCATGAATTATGTCTCATTTTTCTCATCATGATATGAATCATCACTATCTAATGTGTTTTTTTATTCTTCAATATATGAGTTACTATCTTCTTCATGCTAAAGACTTACTACCTTTGTATGACTCCTTCTTACCATTTTTCCTATTGAAGAATTTTTTTTAACTTTCTATGACCCTCATATTTCTTGTGCTCATCCTCAAGAGTTTCCTTATGAGTTTCCTTGTATTCAGACTTACCTCTATCAGGGCACTTAGATGCAAAATGACCAACTTTACCACATGAAAAACATTTAAAAGGAAGCTTTCCTTCATATTTACCTGATCCTAAATTGAATTTTATTGCAATCATGGCTTCAAGTTGATCTTAATTAAGATCAAAGTATTTAAGACTTAACTTGATCTTCTTACCTTTTATCTCCTTGATCACCTTGAAGGATACTTCCTTCTTTGGTGGTTTTTCCTTATTGACTCTCATCTCATAAGTAGTAAGAATTCCATGAAACTCATCCACATTCATCTTGGTGAGATTATGAATTTATTCTACATCAAAAAAATTTGAATCAAACTTGAAGGTGAGAGACCTTAATACTTTTTGTACTACATTAGCTTATTCAATCTCCTCTCTAATAATTATGATCATGTTCACCAAATCATCAACCCTTAGAATATAGGATACCACAATATATTCTTCGTTCATTTTGAGGCCCTCAAATTGCCTTCACTAGGTCTATAACTCAACCAATTTAACCTTTGAATCCCCTTCATAAATGTTCTATAATTTGTCTGAGATTTCCTTGGTAGACTTATAATGGATTACCTTAGTGAACTCAACCTCTGATAGGCCAAAAATGATATCTTTCACATCTTTAAAATTATTCTCACTCAATTTCTTATTAGCTACATGTTAGGTGACCCCTTATCCAACGAAAGCACAATTGATTACTTTCTTATAAGCAATTAAACATGGAATTATACCAGAATGATAAAGTAACTAGAAACTTGAGATACCAAAGAATTTGAGAGACAATACACAATCTTGTATTAGATATTAATAGAAGAAAATACAATAAGGAAGATGCCACTTCTTCCTCCACCTCAAAGGCTTGCCACACCTCAAGACCTTCTTCCCTCTCTCTCTTGCTCAACCTTAACAACTCTATAGCCTGAGTTATTATCCCTCCTTGACTGCTTTAGCTGATCTCCTTGACCTTACACCTGTAGATCTCCTTGACCTTGCTTGCTTCAATGATTTTACTTGCCTTCTTGGTAATTACAATACATGCCTCATGGGTCTTTAAATAGAATCCCATGGTTACAAAAATAGAAACCTAACTACAATAATTAGACACGCAGCTCGTGACTATAATTAATCATTTGAAATGCAAACACTCGCCTCACTTAACTGACTATTCATCAACAACAGTTTTGGAACACACAGGCGACCGACGTCGGTCCCTGCTTGTCTGGTTCTACTGACGTTGGCCGACTGGCTGCCGATGTCGGTTGCCTTCTGCACTGGTAATGACCGATGTCAGTCATGCTACCGATGCCAGTACTTTTGAAACTTAGCAACCTCTTCTTCGTGTCTACAAATAGTTGAAGCTTTTAGCTCCACACCCTAACAATCTCCCACTTGGAGATAAATAGCTGCTACTGTACCTATACCTATACACCATCTATTTTGCTCCTTTGGCTCTATATCCCTCTTCAAAGTCACTCTTGAAGACCAACCACCACTAAACCTATGATGCAATACCTATCACTTATGTCACAAGAATTTTTCTGCTCCCAAATTATTCATGACATACTTCTGAACCAACTCTACCCTTAGCTCAAAAAACTCCCTATATATGAAACCTTGCAACAAGTAACACAATACAGTAACAGGATAATGTAGCTAATATTATCTAACCTGGTAAAGATAAAACACAATGGTCAAACCTCCATTGTTCTGCAGCCTAATCAAGACCATATACCATAGCCTTCTGTCTCATGTGTCCATCCACTCTCTTCTCTAATATGGGAATCCATCCCTCTATCTAGTGCTTTCTTCCAGCTGACAACTCTACCAACAAATACTTCTTCTCCAAGGACTCACACTCCTCATCCATGCCAAGCTCCCACTATTTCTGGATTCTACCTGCATTGCTTCTTCCGTCTTCCTAGTTCTTGACTATCAGTCAGCAATATAAAGAAGGTGAACAATGAAATGAGGTTCACTTACCATTTTTGACCTCCATATGGGTGTTTGAGACTTACTAACAGCTAACTATCCACCCATCATCCATTCTAGTGACTAATCTCAGCCATCTCCCAGTCTACTCCCAATCGATGTCAGTTCCTTGCATTGACCTTGACTACCGACATTGTTTCCCTGGCTGACACCGGTGTCCCTCCTGCCGACATCGGTCCTGATGACCGACGTTAGACTTCTCCTGCCCAACCTACCGAGCTTGCTGGTCTACACATGATCGATGTCGGTATCTGGATGACCGACATTGGTCGCATGTGACTGACATCGACATCTGTGTGTTCTTGTAAGTGATGAAATTTTCATCCACGAGCTCTTCTTGGATCAAACCTCTATCCATACTGCCCTGCTCAGATTTATTTAGCCCCTGTGACTGATCTCTATCCTTCATCTCCTCCATAAACACCAAGGCTTCTTTGTTCCTATCAAAAGTATCAAATTTCCTTTTCCTACAATGAACTCTATCAATGCTTTCTGAATCTGAACACATACCTTTTGATTCAAGAATGTCCATTCCCTTCTTATTTATGTGACCAAGCCTATTAAGCCACATCTTCGAATTTACAGCTGAAGTAGATAAACTAGAAGTAGAATTAACAATACAAGTAGACAGATAAAGAGTATCTACTTTCTTACCTCTTGCAAGAATAAGTGCACCCTTGGTAACCTTCCAAGAATCCACTGTGAGGGTTATTGTGCATCCCTCATCACCCAACCTTCCTACAAAAATCAAACTCTGCTTCAGAATTGGAACATGCATGACCTCCTTCAACACCCATGTGTTGTCAATCTGCAATCTCATATGCACTTTCCCTTTGCCAACTATCTGACAAGGTGTACCATCCCCTAAATAGAGCACTCCAAAGTCTCCCTATTCATACTCATGAAAAAAATCTCTATTTGGGGATGCATGAAAAGATGAACCAGAATCTAAAATCCATGATCCTACCTGACTATCCAAAGAAAGTATGAGAGTGTCCTGTACCACAATATTTGCATCCTTTGCTTCTTCAATACCTGCATGTTGATTCTCTTTATTTCTTAACCAACACTCCTTTGTATGTCCTTTCTTTCCACAAAACCAGTAGTTAACACCTTTGGATTTGGATCTCCTTCTCGACCTTGATTTCCCTTACTCAACCTTCTCCCTTTGCCTTCCCCTACTTTCTACACTTAGAGCATTACCTGATGATTCACCTGTGTTTCTCTTGCGTATTTCCTCATTCAAGATCACACTCACAACATCATCAACTTTTAAGATTTTAGAAGCAGATGCAAAATTACTTACTACCATAACCAAACTGTCCCAACTTTCAGGCAAAGAACATAAAATCAAGAGAGCCTTTACCTCATCATCAAAAACAATATTGACTAAAGCTAATTGGTTTACCAAACCATGGAAATCACTGAGATGAGTATGTACCGATCCACCTTCCTGTGTTTGCAAAGTAAATAGCTGCTTCATAAGATATACCTTATTAGAAGCCGAGGGCTTTTCATATAAATTTGCCAAGGACTCTATCAACTCTTCCGTTGTCTTGCACTGTGATAAGCTAGAGATCATAAACGATGCAAGGCTCAACCTTATGGAACTGAGAGCCTTCTGATCAAGAACACTCCATTATTCATCCTTCATATCTGTGGGCTTGCATGCAACCCCACCCAATGGTAAGTATAGATCCTTCTGATATAGATAATCCTCAATCTACATCCTCCAGTGTTGATAATTCTTGCTGTTAAACTTCTCCATTTGTAGCTTACTTTCTTCTGCCATTGCTGAACTCCCACTCAATTAGAAAACCCTGTGAATGACCTGTAATCAAAAACAATAACCTGCTTCCTACAAATTGTAGCTCTGATACCAACTGTTAGGTGACCCCTTATCCAATGGAAGCACAATTGACTACTTTCTTATAAGCAATTAAACACATAATTATACCAGAATGATAAAGTAACTAGAAACTTGAGACAACAAAGAATTTGAGAGACAATACACACTCTTGTATTAGATATTAATAGAAGAAAATACAATAAGGAAGATGCCACTTCTTCCTCCACCTCAAAGGCTTGCCACACCTCAAGACCTTTTTCCCTCTCTCTCTTGCTCAACCTTAACAACTCTATAGCCTGAGTTATTATCCCTCCTTGAATTCTTCAACTGATCTCCTTAACCTTACACCTGTAGATCTCCTTGACCTTGCTTGCTTCAATGATTTTACTTGCCTTCTTGGTAATTACAATACATGCCTCATGGGTCTTTAAATAGAATCCCATGGTTACAAAAATATAAATCTAACTAAAATAATTAGACACACAGCTCATGACTATAATTAGTCATTTGACATGCAAACACTCGCTTCACTTAACTGATTGTTCGTCAACAGCAGTTCTAAAACACACAGGTGACTGACGCCGATCCCTGCTTGTCTAGTTATGCTAATGTCGGCCAACTGGTTACCGATGCCGGTTGCCTTCTACACTAGTAATGACTGACGTCAGTCATGCTTCCAATGCCAGTACTTCTAAAACTTAGCAACCTCTTCTTCATGTCTACAAACAGTTGAAGCTTTTAGCTCCACACCCTAACACTACATTAGTTAGAGGAGTAAGGGGTGTATAATACCCATCCATAATAGATTGCCAAATGTCAAAACCTAGAGACATGATGTAGGTATTCATCCTTTCACTAAAAAAAGAATAATTTGATCCATTGAATAGTGGTGCTTGTTTAGTAGACAAACCACCTTACATTTGATGACTACCCATTATACCTTACCTTTGAGTGGTTAAAATTACAACTAAGGTGTGGCACTAATACTGATTATTAGAGGTTTGATCACTGAGAGGGGGGGTTGAATTAGTGAGTCAATAAAATAAACTTCAATTACAATCCTTTAAAATCTTAACCATTCAACATAAGCATTCATGAAGCATATAAACCATTCATTACAATGAACAAATAAAACCATGCAAGATCAAAGTACATAATGCATGAACTATGGGAAACCCTCATGGGGAATAAAATACACTCTAAAACATGAAAAAACATGGACTAAAGTCCTATAAGATATCACAAACAAGAGACTTTAGTGAAGCACCCACTTCACAAGGAGCACCAACCCCTAAGCATAGACAAGCACCCACTTACCCTAGATGTTGAGAACCACATAACACATTATGATATAAAAACCTTCATAGATCTAATTTTATTTCAATCTTATTTAAAAATAGTGATTAACTACTCTCTTCAACCCTTTACACTTTATCAAGCCTTCACATACAAGCAATGCATCCAAAACAACCTTTTGGATCACTCTACACCTTTTCACTCATCCTCAATCATCAACCTTGAAAAAAACTATTAAAACAAAAAAATAATGATCATTAGGTCACAAAAAAATCCATCATATTTATCTACTTTTTAATCTATCCACCAAGCTTACTCACACTTCTCTTTTCTTTGCACATTCACTATAGAAACCTTCATCTTTTATTTTGCTCTTTATAGAGTCTACATGATCACCACCTTCTTGATAGGCCATAATACATTCCTTAACCTTTAAGGATTATATACCACTTATAAAAATGTAAAAAATACCTACATATTTCAAACATAGCTTTGATATATCAACCTTAAGCACCAACACCTTTCAATTAGGCTTAAGTAGCCTTTTTAGGTATATAGAGACCTATTCATCCTTTCAACACTTCATCAAGCAAAAATAGAAACATAATACCACTTAAAAACACATAGGTATATGACACATTACCCCTATGATATTATAAATTGATTAAATTCATTAGTATACACCTTCACATATGCAAAAACTATCAATAATTTGCCTTATACATGAAAACATCATGAACAGACAAACAATCAACTTTTAAGGAATGGTTCATACTAAATATGGATTGGTATGACCTCTAAAATCCATATAGATGATCCTCATGAATTCTAATTTTTTTTGAAACATATATTTAAATATTAAAAATCTAAACACCATCAAGAAATACTCAAAAATCCTTCTTGGGTCACTTGCTGAATAAATTCAAAGCCTCAATCAACTTTGAACAATAATAAATACAACTATATGACCAGCCAAATCTCCAAATCAATTTTACTAGATTGCCCTTGAAGTTATATACCAATTTTATTTTTAATCCATCATAAAATACATCCATCATAAAAATTTATAGTCAAAACATTTTAGACTATTTTTCCTTTGTAAATTCAAATTATTGAATTCCAGCAGTCACTAAAAAATGAAAATTTGACTATGGAAAATGATAAAATCAGCTTGGGAGAGCAACTTTTCACTATCATAACTTTTGATAGATATAATTTCAAGGTATAAAATTTTAAACACATGTTCTAAGAAAAAATGAATAGACTCATGTGACCAATTTATTTTGACACCTTCACATGTAATAATTTTGATGTCATCAATCTGCTTACTCAAGAAACTCTGCGAAGATGACTGGGATAACCTAGACCTTCAAAATATTGATCAAATGGATTCATTTCACTTATACAAGTACACCAAGCACTCCTTACAACCAATATTAACCTTTAAACATGTTCAACACATCATCAACATCAATCATCTTTCCTAACTAAGTAAACATTGTAAGGTCCATGCATGATCACTAAGGCACACTTTCTCATTGACCTAATAACATATTTGATACCTCATGAACACTCTTGGCCACCTTGGAGACATCATTGAAAATACCTCAATAATATGAACCCCTAATTATAGGTTTATAAACAACTTTATCTGTAGGTGGTAAATCATTTTATATTTTTGGGGACTCCTAGTTGGTAGTCAACCAAATAACTAACATATATCAATGTCATAATAACATCCTCCAAAGGTATAAGATGTTAGTAGAAAAATTAATATCCACCCTCAACCACTATGTCATCTAGGGCACTCCTTAGTAAACCAACAAGTTTGATGATACCATGGCTTCCTTGGTTTCCTTAATCCCATCTTCCTCTCAAGAATCTAAATTATTTGTCCTTATCCATAAGTTAAATCAACATTCTTATACCAAAATTGATCTTCCTTATATCCATATTGTAGAGTAAAATAACTTATATATATGGTACACATAGATATTCAATTATTTATCTAAAGGTATCATTCCTTCATATTTATCCAAAAATGCTAAGTATGATTTTCAGTAAATGAATACCTAGTATATAATATTGGGGTGTGTGTTTTATAAGTAGTGGCTTGATGGTATTATCCTCCATTATCTCTATAGCTATGAAGAAAATATTGTAATGAAAGAAACACATGATGGAATATATGGTAGACATTTTATTAGTTTAACTGTCATCAAGAAGATTGTGTGAATAGGTTATTATTGACCTAATTTGAATAAGGACTATTGTGAATATGTCAATAAATGTGTGAAGTGCCAACAACACACCAACATATACCATGTCCATAATCATGCGTTATAGGTAGCCAAAGACTTTTGGATATTCTCCCAATGTGGATTAGACCTTATAGGGCAAATTAATCCTGAATCTTTTGAGCAACATAGTTTTATCATTACTACTACCAAATATTTCACTAAATGGGTGGAGGTTTTTCTATTATTTTGACCAAGGCAAATAAGATCATTAATTTTGTTAATCATCATATCATATGTCATTTTGGTGTCCCATAAAAAATAATTGAAAATAATGGGAAATTTTTGAAAAGTAAGCAAGTTTAAAAGTTGTGTGATTCCTTCAAGATTAAGATAAGTTTCTCATCACCTTATTATCTCAAATCCAATAGACAAGCCAAGGCATCCAATAAAACCCTTGTCAATATGTTAACTAAATTGGTCAATAAGGATGGAAAGAATTGACATATCCACATACCTTTTACTTTGTATGCTTATCAAAATAGTATTTGAACCCCTACAGGTGCTACCCATTTTTCTTTAGTTTATGGTACCAAAGTGTCAGAAACAAAAAACAAGATGTGTATTCTCCCCCTATAAGTCTAAATTCATTCTCTTTGAATATCTCTTAAGGACATCATTTCTGAAGAGGATTATTGTCAAGAATGATTAGCACAACTAAAATGTTTAGATGAGCATTTATTCATAGGTCTTGATCACCTTCATGTATATCAATAATAGATAAAATGTGCATATACTCAACATTTAAAATAATGAGGATTTAATATTTGTGACCTTGTGCTTAAAGAAAATCAACATGTCACAAATATGGAAAAAAGTAAATGAGGAAATGTTTCCCCAAATTAGTTTAGACCTTATATTATCACTCACAAATATGGATTTGGGGCATACCACTTGGTCTCCCTTGACATGAAACCAAAATGTGAACCTATTAATGCTTTACATTTACATCCTTTCTACTATTAATATTCTTATTACAAGCTACAGTCAACAAAATTTCTCCTTAAATCTAGTAAAAAAACTAAAATCTTATCCCCTATCTCTAAACATACCAATAATGATAAAGAATCATGTGAATTTTTGGTAGTATACCCATTTTATCCTTAGATATGGACACCTTGACTCTGTCCATAACTTGTTCTCATGAATTAGTTTTGCTAAAAATAAGGTGGAGTTACAAATCACTATTTCCTAAAACTCATTCACCTTAAAAGTTTGTTTGAAAGGAATAAATTATTGTCTTATTTCATGGCTTGGTTTATGAAAACACCCTAGGTTGCCTTAATCTAATCCATGGCAAAAGGTTAATTTGGGATATGAAATTAAGAAAAAGATCAAAGTTGCAGACTGATCCCTCAAAGGATAACTATTATTAAAGAGTAAAGTTACAGATTGTTCCCTCAAAGGATAACTATTATTAAAATCAAGAAAAAGATCTAGGTTTCAGATTGATTCATCAAAGGACAACTACTAAAATACATACATATAAACATATATACCATTCCCTTTAAGGATGGCTATATGCCTATTTTTTAGGAAACTTCTCTTATTGATCAATTTCCTATTAAAAGTAAAATCTTTAAAATTCTATAAAATAATAATTATATACCACAAAATCTTCTCGCATTGATGAAATTTCATAAATTTATAGACTTCTGCATTGATCAATCTACATATATACATGGATTAGCTTAATATTAACCTAAAAATCTTAGAAACACAAAACAAGATGTGTATTTTTAGAGAAATAAGTTTTTCCCTCATTCCCTATAAACATAAAAATCCCCTTTTAAAGCCAAAGAATTGTGAATTTAGTTAACATGATATTTCTAAGGATTATCACTAACATTGGATAAAAGGACACATATGCAAAAGTGATACGAGGCCTAGATTTGGTTAGGGTCCAAGTAAATTATGAGTCATACATTCTTGATAAGTTAATACAAAACCATTTCATAATAAATTATCATTATTTAAAAATATTTCAAACCATAGTATAATCTAAATCCATAATCAACCATGACATAAAACCCAATCTATGATGTCCCACATAATCCAAATAGTATAATAATAAAAAAAACCATGTAAACACCATCCATGTAATATCAAATATATAGACAAATACATAAAAAATTCATAAGCTCATGAAATTATCACATAATTTAAAATCCATGATCCATAATAAATCCATGAAAACAAACATAAATATAAATCCATAATCAAGATAATAATTTAAACCTACATTTCATGATCTAAAATCCATAATCCATGTAAACACCATATAAACAATATAAACCATGATGTGTCACATAAATAAACTTCAATACCATCTAAACATAATCTAAACAATATAGATCCATAATAAAATAGTGAAAGATCATTTAATAAATATGTGGCACATAAAATCATGAGTATATATACATAAACTCAAATACACATCATAAAAATGTCATGATATGAGATAGATACAAATCCAATTCATATAATAAGCCATAGATATGCCTATTCGATAAAATAGTGTTGGCTTAGGTGGATACTAACTCTACCTCCTACACATCCTACATATTTCCTCCATCCTCACCTCCATCTCCTCCTTCATCCCTCCCCTCCCTCCCTCATGATACACTCCCCATGCTATTTGTATTAATCTGTGTCCATCATGGAATTTGACCTTGTGTGGTTATATGAGTGGCATATATAGGAACCTCTTATAGTTATCTATAATAATATGATCCTAATATTGAAGCTTTATCACGTCATATTGGTACTTGTCCATAATAATAGGACCTAGTAGTCCCATCTTCTTACTTGGTGTCCATTTCCTACTATATATCCTGACACAACTCCACATCTAGCCCCTACCAATACCTAGAGTCTCTCACACTGGTTATGATATATGTCCTGAGCCTAACATGCATCATCATAAATATCATGTAATGAATCAAATCACCACTAAAAATTAGTAATGTTATCTTATAAGTGATCCCACTCAAATGCAGCTCTAGATAATGTTGCCTATAAAACATGGCACTATGCCTACAATCAATCCCTAGCTATCACTACCTATATATCTAGCTCTCCCTCTACATCTCCTCTTCTCTCCTCCACATCTACATCTACTAACTCCAATCAAGGATGAATTATCCTCTGATTTCCTCTTCCTAATTGTTCTATCCACCATAAAAAGCATGTCATAGTAGTCCTAATATCATCCACATCCAACCCTTCTATCTCTTACTCTACCAAAATTTGAATACCTATCAACTATAGCTTTAGGAACTCCCCTTTAGAATCATATCTCCTATATACATATGGTGCCTTAGGTATATCCTAGATCAGCCCAAAATATCACTGTACGCACCCAAACTAAAACAAATCTACATGCTCTACATGATGCCCTCATAACCACTTCACTTGCTACCCTACCATCAACTCACTATCCATCCTTGACCATGATGAAAATCTAACATATTGCCTCCATACTACCTCTTCCTCCTCTAGCTCCTCTACAATATTTTGATATTAATCTAAATCTTATACTCTCCCATCTCCATGTGGATAGGCAAAGTCATATCTCCATCATAAAAATACCACACTAAATGCAAATTAGTACCATCCCATCCATGGTAGTCCTAGTGGCTGAACTAATTGTATATTCTCATAGGTATATCACTGTAGCTTGAATTTTGCATCTAGTCCAAAGCATCATTGTGTCCTCCATCCCCATAGCTCTCTCTCTCTCTCTCTCTATATATATATATATATATATATATATACACACACACACACAAAAAGTTTAGGAACCCATGTGAATGTTGTATGATGATCCTACATATCTACTAGTACCCCTTTCAGACTCCATGTAAATGTCCCACCACCTAAATTAGGCAATGCATAACAAGAGATAGCCAACATAATCATAGTAATCACTCATCTATTAGCTTAGTCTTGATCATATATAACATTAAAACTAAACCCTCTTATTATGAAAGCAATATCTATAGGATCCTCTCCATATAGATGTGTCATTGCTTCTACTCATCCACTGTAATAATGTCCACCCCCTGTAGTATTAGTCTTAATATCTAATATATATCCTCTAATGTCAAGGTCATCTCCCTAGTAGGTATCCAAAAAGTCCTGATAGTTGGATCCCATTACTCTAATATTTCCATAAATAGACTTTGGTATCTATGAACTTAATGATAGTGGCATAGTCCACCTAATCCTATATCCTCTAGATGCTCCTAATATGCATTTGTCATCACATATTGAAGCTACTCTAGTAATGGTGGCACTCAATCTTGTATGGTAAGTAATATATCTGCATATAATCCTATGAATCCCCTATATTTCTTTAGTTTCCTATCCACTAACTCCATATTTTGATTTTTTTCTTCTACCACCTAGGAATTGACACTGACCCTTATATGATCACCACCAATTAACATCCCATCATCATTGATTATTTGATCATCACCAATCCATAAACAATCAATAGTTTCTTAGAGGCATCATTATTGATCCACTATGGATTGATATTAACTCATGATAACTTACCATACCTTTAGAAAGTGTTGAAATATCTAAAATATAAAAAATAACTACCAAAAAATAAAAAATAAAAAACACAAAACAAAAAATCACACCCTACCTCATCATGTGATCATCTTCACCTTTGTTGACCACTCCTAATAGCCTCCATAATATATACTTTACTAAAATGTGTATATAGGTGTCAAATTTTTCTCTATTACACACACGTTCTTGAATCACAAATGAGCTTCCACCATGTCTAGAGTACTATATATAGTCCTAATAAATTGATCATGATTATTTTATGATCACCATCAATTCTATGATAATTGACATCAATTAAGGAAATCAGGATCAATTCGATTCTCCTTAGCACTATTTGTTTTCCTTAACCCTACTATCTGTTATGACCCAAGACCACCATAATTTCTATTGATATCACTATCCCTTTATTCTCCACCATATACCCTTAGTTAGTGGACATAAACCCTCTATTGGTCCCACATCCTTTTCAAAAGACCTATATTCCCTTCAAGACATTTACCCTATGAACTTTATAATGTATTCTATCCTACAAATAACCATCTGTAGGTCACGCCCATGACCCACACACACTAGATGATTTAGTCAGTCCACCCTAGCCTTGGTTCTCTTGATCACCTTTTTTTAAACATACTTTTTCATATTTATAACAATCAATTATTTTCTTACCTTGAGCCATTATTTCTTGTATTATCCTATGTCTCAAAAATGCATACTTAGTGTTATTCTTTCTATTTGGTTGCTCATCCTAGTTTTTACCCTATACCTATAACATCCATTACCACTTCAAACCCATCACTACTTTATTTTCCTACACTAGCTCTTAGTTTGAGGGGGGATATCTCCTCACATAAACCTAGGGCAATGGACCCATCCTAGTTTTTGTCTTACGATAGGTTATCACAAACCACTCAATAAAAAGGGAGAAATGTAGATACTACAAATTTACACCATTATATTGGTATGAATATGTTTCTTACCACTTCCCCATACTTTTTTATGTTAGTTAATTTATTTTTACCAGTTAATATCTTACTTCACATAATTAGTCTTACTAATTACTTTCTACCTAGGTAAATAATTTTAACTACTTAACCCTCCTTAAATCTAGTCAGATCTACCCAAGTATATTAGAAGTAAGTTTTTAAACCTCTTAACAACCTCTCATTATCCATAATTTGTTTAAAATAACCTAGTACTCATTTTAACCTCATAGATTGGATTTGTTTGAATGAGCTTAGCAAACTTATACTAGATCAACACTGATCCCCATGATCATTATCGATCCTATTGGGATTGCTATCAATTTAAAATTAGACCATCCTCGAGTAGAAAAATCACCAAATTTGAACACTAGAATGCTAAATAAATTGTCATAAAATACTTGAAAAATAACTAGATACCTATCTCAGTCCATCCCCTCTCATTCAAAGAGTAAGAATATCCCCATCAACATGATACTTTTCTACAATATTGGAATCATTTCAAAGGTAATTATATTACTCATTTAAATAGATTTTGATTCTTATATTATTTGATTACATTATGTTTATTATTCTTGGTTTAGTTAGATTATCATTAAATATTCCTAAATCCATTTTAAATCCCTTAAATCCCACCTTTAGGCCCCATCTTGAGCTATATTTCCCCACTGTCAAGATCGATGATGATTCCTCACATGAATCATCCATGATTAATGTAATTATTAGTGAATATGAAATTATTGAAATCAATTCCTATGTTATTATTTTCTATCATAATTCAAAGCTAATTTAATAATACAAATTAATTTAAATTAGTCTTTTCTCCTCTTAAAATTAGTAATCCTTATTTGTAAATGACATTACCAAGAGTTATACATGATGTGGTTTATATCTATGATTTTCCCATAGTCCCTCACCCACTCTTCATAGATCAGAGTGATATTTACATTTAGATAGGACCTTGTGTAATTGTGTTTACCCCTACTCTGGAATTAGTCACTGAACAATTATAAGTAATATAGGCATAAAAAGATTTAGCAATAGCTTATTGTAATGAACACTTTATTAACATCTATGTAATAGATTAATCAATTTCATTTCATTATCACATTTATATTATCATATGCTTTGTTGTAATTTATATTATTAAATTTTCTATTTAATTGATTTATACAATACACTAACATCCTCTTAAGAAAGTGTACCACTTCTTCGAACTGGTCTAGCATCAGGCAATCCACTTATATAACTTATCAATAAATCTTTTTTGAGTTGTCTCTTATATTTAGGTAATCCTTCCTAGCTAGAAAGGATTTCCCACTTCACTAGATCAATAGTGTGTAACCTTCAACATAGGTATCCCTTTAAAACCCTATATCACAATTTTTATTTTTAGTAAGTTTATTTATTAATAAAAGTTAACAAAAATCACTTATAAAATAAAAATTATATATTATGATATTCTAACTGATCTCTCCTACATCTCCTTGACCATACTAATTTTTTGGGTGAAGTAGAACTCATATACACACAATAAATTATCTTACATAGTACTAATTTATCTAATATATCTCTAACATTATCCCCAGTAGGACAAACATAGGGAAATAAAATAATACACATGTACTAGAAAAAACATGTAACTCAACATATACTTTGATGGATGGGAACACATCAACTAATCCACATATGGGAACACATCTCTAATCCAAGTATGAACCAAGTCACACATATTAATTCATACTTAATATATGTGTGAACAAACACATTATTTTTGTAACATCCCCATTGGGATCTACTTATAGATATATGATTTTTTTAAAAATTCTAAACAACATATTCTTTGATTAGACTACACCATGAAAATCTGATTAGTGATCTAGATAAAATACTCTAAGTATGATAACTATAAAATAATCATGTGACATCTATCCATCACTAATCACTATCATCATATGAAACACAACATAATTAAATATAGAAAGTGATTATAGATTTCCATCCATGACTAGTTCAAACATGAAGCCACTATTGTCATGGTAAAATAAGTAAAAATTACATCTCATTAGGTATAATATCTCAATATTAATAAATAAAGTACAATGTACAATATACAAGGATCCATAGAGCTTGAGTTCCCCAAACTCTAGTACCTATGGTAATCTCAAGTGTAGTCTCC
>JARHVA010009964.1:0-32500 GCA_037957365.1 Torreya grandis | reverse complement strand
TCACCAACTATAAATATCCATGAATAATCAAGTAGGTTTTCATAGTGAAGAATTGAGATGTGATGTTGGGCCTCTAACCCATTAATTAAGGTATTCACACCAACATGATATCTAGCTAGGCACAAGATGATAATCTTGTTAAGTGGTTAGCTTGTGGGTTTTGCACCAGATGGTAGGTAGCTAATGATATTCCATATTTTTAGGGAATCATTAAAGATTTGAAGAGACATGGTAGGTATAACATGGGGATCATAGAGTCATGAAGTTGATGGTTATGATTACAAATTTCTAGCTCAAAACTTAGAATGTAACTTCCACCCTAACAAAGATGAACCTGAAGGCTTATATAAGGAGTATGAGCCAAAAGATAAGGAGATAAAAATAACTATAGTGAAGCTCTAGTGGAATGATTTGAAAGCTTTGTAGACATTGCTCTAGTGGCCATTAAGGCTTAGAAATATTATGGAGGCCAATCTAAATGCACTTGTATGTGCCCAAGCTCATCTATGAGCCTCTGGGTTGTTAAGCATTATGATAAGAATATACACTCTATATGGACTTTGATCAATGACTAATTATGTCACATTAAATGAAATATGTGTCAATTTTTACATATCTTATAATTTTACCAATGAGATGCATATGTTTGTAATGTCATACTTTCAATTTAATTATTATGTTAATTAGTGTTCATGCATTTTATTGGTTCAATGATTAAATGGAGTCCCTATAATTATCATGACATCATCATGATATGGTATGGAGGATAAGTATATATTTGTGCCAAGAACCCAATCCCCATTTAAATTACATCTTTTTAGTATGAGTAAAATTAGTCTAATGACTCCTTAAGTGCCTATATGAACCCAAGCTTAATCCAAGAAAGGCCTACACCTATGGATCTACATTATGTTTTCATTGAATAATTGAAGTCCCCTAATTAAAGCCTTATGTAATGGCACAAGTAACCCACTACAATCCCTAATTCCTTATCAACTATGATTAAAGTGAGCACATAAGGCCTATGCCTTATGTGGATTAATGTTGATGCAATAGAGTTTAATTATTAAGTGTAAATGGAACATCTCATGCTTGCTCTTGGTTGTAACAAATCAATACCTTAGAATTTTCACAAAATTTTAGTTCTATTATTGAGACTCATGTTGAATTTTATTTCTATAATATTATGATAGAATGACGTACCAAATTTCTATCAAAAATATCAAGAATTGGATATAATAGGTAGAAGATATCTTTGCATTGAAGCATCTGACCTATAAAGGACAAAATTCAAGAAAATGGGTTCATGAAAACCTATATGATGCATTGTACGAGGTCATTTTCTATGAGTTACCTGAGCATGTGTATAGGTATTTGGATGAATATTCAACCCAATAAAGAAGAAAAAGCTATGGACATTGCTATGAGTTAATAAAGGATCACCTAGAGAGGCTAGAGACCTTGGATGTTATTTGGACTAGAGCAGTGGATAAATGGTGTCAAGGATCTTTGAATAACTATGTACTTGAGTTCATAGTATCAAATTATTTATGTCTAGAGGAAGGGAGTATTAGTTTTTGTACAACCCTAGAGGCACATTCATGAAATATTTAGGCCCAGGGCTCAGAAATTTAATGGTTGATTATAGTTTTAAAAATTTAGGGATAAAAGGCTAAAATCCTTTTGTGTATGATCTACATAAAGGGGAAGAAAGGAATGTTTAGGTGAGGCATAATGGAAGGGGATGAGAAAATTGATACCCAAGAGCTTAGAAGATGGACTTATAATAAGAAATAGCTCTGACTAATGAAGGATATATAACTTGGAAGTGCCAAGAGGACCCATAATAAATGAGAAGGGCATGGGGAAGGATATCTTGAAATAAAATAGTGCAAATATGAGAGATATAATGAAGTGATGGACTAATCTCGATACTTGACAAGTGTGGAACTCACTGAGTTCCTACAATATTTTGTGACTATAGATATGCTTGATGTGCCTACCCTATTTTATCTTATAATGAATGATCACATGTTAGATACCCTACTGAAAAAATTTATAAAATTACTTATTAACCCTACTAACACCTCAAATTTTAGATATTTTATAGGTTTAGATTGTAAATTTGTGATTGAATAGATTATTCCATACAAGGAGGTGAGTGTAACTACCTCTAGACCATTGGGCACTAGCTCACCATAATAGAACTTGAATGATATCATACCAACTTAGCCAATGTTATAAATGTAATGTGGGAAATAGCCTTCAAAAAGTAGTTCAATACCACAAGTAAGTAACACAACACTAATGACATCAACTATGCCAGTAGTAATGATGGGACCAACACCTAACCCCATGGATAGAGGAATTGGAGGACCACCTCCAGGATAGGCATCAAGGGATAAGAATATCAAGTACCAATTTACCCCCATATCATTTCTACTATGAGATAACTATGTAACTCCCATAGTATCACAACATGGAAAATGTTGTAGAAGATGTGCTAAAGTATGAACTATAGTGGCATGCATGAGGCATAACCTAGTTAGAGTGTAAGGACACTAAATTTTCAACCACTTTACTTGATCATACCCACATTTGGTACAAAAAATTTACTCTCAACTAGGCCATGGTTGACTATGATACCTTAAAGGATACTTTATTAAAGGAATTTGACATCCTAGAGTTTAAACAATAGAGCATCATCACACTAAAAAAAATCACCCAAGGAATCTCATAGAGTGTGTGCTTGTATTATTCAAGGTTCAAAACTCTCCTATCAAAGCTCCCATATGATATTCACCCTTCCCAACATGTGAAGTGGTTCATTGGGGGGTTACTCATGCCATTCCAAAGGGTGCTTTCCATGAATACTTTTATAGACCCTCAAGAAGAACTAGAAGTCATGCTAAAAGCTAAGGTAGTCAAAACTATAGACATCAAGATCAATCCATTTATGGAGGCATATATTGTATCTATGGCCTCCTAGTTCCAAAAGCTTACCACCAGCTCTTTGTATGATGCCCAAAGTGGACTATGGTACACCAAATACACATTAGAAGTCCATAATAAAAATACTTACCCATGAATGAATGTGCACACCCTACTTATAAGCTATGAATTCTAACAAGAAGTATATGACATCCAAAACTATCCTTTATTACAATGTACTAGCCAAGTCAACATAATGATCTATTGTAGTTTATGTGATGCCTATACCCATACCACTATTGATTGTTGGGTGAATGATAAAATACATGAAAATATGGAAAGAGGCATACTAAAGGCTATAATAGTAGTTGGTGGACAAGAAAACTAAGGGAATGATGGCTATAACCAACATAATATAAGTTTTGGGATGTAGTAAGGCACCAAATGGCAATATATAGGATATGGTGGTGGAAGGTTCCCACCATGCACTTGTTATAAGTGTGGCATAATAGATCATTACTAGTGTGACTATCTTATACATCCCACATGTGGGTCTTATTGAGAGCCCCATAAGGTCAAAGAATGCCTTGACATTTATAAAAATTTGACCCAAAGTAGGTCTGGCATAGACAAGGGACATGAATGATTAGGTGTGAGTAGAAAATAGAAAAATAGACCCCAAAAGCATAGCCTACACACATAGAGGTAGTCAAATCATAAATAAATACTCATAGTGGATTCACTAATTAGTTGTCAATTGTGCCTATACCTGAGTTATGCCTTGAGTATGGGGATAAGGGTCAAAATGAGTGCATAATGTGGTGTGAACCAAAAGTTACATTGTACCCAAAACCAATGCACTATAAAGACATATTATAATAGGCTATAAGCATAATCCAAAAATTTCAAGGGGAGATATAATTAGTGTGAGAAATAAAGCACAAGATGCCACCTCTTGAAAGGATTAGGATAGATAATAAGTTGACGTACAAGAATTAACTGAGATCCTTCACTTCTTAAAAATAGAAGGAATGATACCCCTATTGAAGAACACAATTTTGGAGCATGTAGGTCAAAATCAAGTTGAGGTTATTTTTCCATGCATGGAGAGGGTATGAGAATTATGACATATTCAAAATGCTAAATATGACTAAGAACTCTTAGTGGATGCCATTATTGATGGATGTTCTATCTATGAGGTTCTTTTGAACGTAGGTGGCAAGGTCAACATCTTGACAAAGATTTCTTGGGAGAAAATGGGTAGGCTAGCCTTGAGACCCTCTCCTCATGTACTCTTCATGACTAATAAAACCTAGGTACAACCTATCTAAATTATAAAGAGTGTAGTTATAGGTATCATGGGTGTTAAATTATGTGTTAACTTTGAATTCATAGAGTTAGAAAAATAGGACAACTACCTAATGCTTCTAGGAAGGTTATGGTGTTATGAAAACAAAGTAGATATGTGTGTTAAAGAGTGATACATGATCTTTGAAAATAGAAAGGATAGGGTAGTTATATCACTTTTAAATAACTAAGGAACCCTCTGTGTTTATATTATGTACATTGAGGATGAGATCAACGATATCTATAACGTCATAGTGCAAGACACCGAGACTCTAGACCTAAATGGTCAAAGAATCCTCTTAGGAAGATAGATAGTTAGCATCAGACACTATAGATGTTTCTTGCTACTGATGAGTCAAGGAAGCATATGAGACCACTGGTCGATATCACCATTTGGTATGAGTGAAGGTTTTAAATCTATTAAAGACATGTTGGATATAGATTGATCAAACTCCTAAATAATGGGTCCCTTACACCAAGAAAAGAGGAAAAATAATGTTTTTCCTCGGTAAGGGTAAAGTTATTATGATCCTAAGATATGAAAGAAATAATCCTATGGAGGACTATTTATGTGACATCAAGTCATACATCTTAAAATATGTGGATAGAATGGGTGCACTAGTATACACATTGAAAAGTAATTCCAATCATTAATGGGTGGCATAGAAGCCTAGTTTACCAACTTGGCAATATGTGAAGGCAGCCATTTTCACTAGATTAAAAAAAACAACAAAGACCTAGACATTTCAACTTACTTTGTTGACTCTAAACCCATAACTCATGTACATCTTTGCAAATAAACATGAAATATATATGGTGAAAATTCCCCAAGACATCTATGGGTGCACACCTTCTATCAAACCTTAAAGACTTGGGCACATGCATGGTATGTACTCATTGAGATGCATCATAAAATAATATATTTGGATGCCCTTAAGGAGTGATTTTTTCACACCTTCTCCTTTTCTTCACAAAATCTTGAACTAATTGAGACATTATAGGTAGTTTGAAGGTTAGTATTTGAGGACACTTCTATATTGGAGGAGTACTTAAAACACATGTTTAGCAAAAAAGGGTTATTAATCCCAACCTTATTTGAAGAGAAAAATATGAATAATGACTCTATTGATGAAGATGATGACACATAGAAGGTGTGTAATTAGAAGAATTTGATAGGTAAAAGGAAGTTAGTGTGCCAAGTTGAGGATAGTGCCCTAGAATAAGAAGACCCCACCCATATTCAAGTAAAAAAACCAAGGGTAGTAGATAAGTCAAGGAATTCACACCAAGAGAAGAATTAACCCTACCAAGAACCATTAATAACTACCAAGGTAGATATCAATTTAGAGGGAGAACCTAAAATTACCACTTTGGTCGCTTACTAGTCTAACACTAAACTAGCATGTATTGTTGATTCCTAAAATAGTTTCAAGACCTATCCCCATAAAACTATAAATTTATGAAAGGAGCACACCCATCCTTTGGGAAGATGAGTAGAAAAATATTCGATGGTGTAAGACTTATCAAGCAGTGGCCTTATAGGATGAACCCAAATATTTTTACCAAGGTCAAGATAGAGATCAATGACATTCTAGCTACAAGCATCATCTACCCCATGTAGGAATACTAATGGGTTATTCCCATGGTTATTATCATCAAAAAGGATGGGCACATTTACATTTGTGTTGATTATAGATTGTTGACCACCACCTACATGGCCAACCCCTTTCCAACTCCATTCATTGATAAAGTATTAGATAAAATCATAGGTTATGAGATATACACATTTATTGATGGGTTCTTAGGATACCATCAAGTCCATATCAAGGAGAAGGACAAGCCTAAAATCACATTTTCAACTAAATGGGGGTGTTTTGCATATAACATGATGCCCTTTAGGTTGAAGAATGTGCCAACCATTTTATCATAGGTGGTGGTCATTACATTTAAATAATTCATTCGTAAGTTCCTCCAAGTGTACTTAGACAATTGAATAATGTATGGGTTAGTGAAGGATCACTATGACAATCTATGTCTAATGTTTTAAAGGTGTAGGTGGTTGTAAATTTATTTAAATCTCAAAAAGTGTGCTTTTTCAATGTTGTTTGGAACAATGCTTGAGCACATCATCTGCAAGGATGGTCTAATTGTTAACACTATGAATATTGCAATCATCCTTTAGCTTTGAACAACATCAATGTAGAAAGACATTTGTGCCTTTCTTGGACATTATGGGTATTACAAGAAGTTCATAAGGAATTATGTTAAGATTGCAGTGCCACTAAAATAAATCTTACATAATGATAACCCATTCTATTATGGTGAAATGTAAGAGGATGTTTTTGAGACCCTAAAGCTAAAAATAGAAAGTGAACCAATACTACAATTTACTAATTGGGAAACTCCCTTCCATGTCCATGTTGATGCCTCTATTACCAAAATTAGTGCCATTTTCACATAGCCAGGTGAAGGGAAAATGGATCATCCTATTTATTTCATAAGTAGAAAACTAACCAAGGTATAAAAAAATTACACAATTAAGCATGAGGTGATTACCATGGTCTATTCTCTATATAAGTTTCAATAATATTTGTTGGTGACACCTTTCATCTTCTTCAATGATCATGATGAACTTAAGTACCTAGTGAATAAGCCCTTTTTGCATAGATGCATTTGTCAATGGATTATTTTATTTCAAGAATTCCAATTTATTATGGTAGTAAATACTGATAAATAAAACTCAGGACTAGACCATCTATCCTACATCAACTCTAGTAATGTGACAGTGCCAATTGAAGATGCTATGCTTGATGAATAACTTTATAAGATCTAATACATCTAAAAATAATTGATAGATATTGCCACATTTTTGACCTCTGAATCTATGTTTTAGACCATGACAACTAAGGAAAATAAGTAGCTTTTGGTTTGTGTTACCCCATTTCAACTCATTGGTGGGAAACTATACAAGTTGAGCCATGATGAAATCATGCACTGATGTGTCCTATAGCATGAATGGGACTTAGTATTATAAGAGGCACATGACGGCATTGTTGGAGGCCATTGTGTTAGAGACACCATGATGCATAAAAGTCCTATAATCAAGCTTATGGTGGCCAACTTTATTTCATGATACAAAATAATATCCAAAACATGTGATGTTTACCAGCACATTGAAAAACCAAAGCACCAAGATGAGATTCCCCTTGTCCCCACTTCCTAGGTGTCATTTGAAAAATGAGCCATTGATTTTGTTAGTCCTATTAATTGCACTACAAGGCACATAGGCATATGATATGTTTTAGCTACCATAGATTACTTCACCAAGTGGGATAAAGTAGCATCAACCAAATAATGTACAACTACTATAATATCAAGATTCATTTGGGATAATATTATCAATTGATATGGATGCTCACTTAGCTTGACTAGTGATTATGGAAAGGATTGGGATGAATATGTGTTAGCATTATTATGGGCCTATCATGTAACATACAATACCTGAATAAGGATACACCATTCCAATTGGTCTTTAGCATAGAGGTCATTTTACCAATGAAATTCTTAGTGCCCTCATTATGTAACACATGTATTGGTTGATTAGATGAGCAAGAGTCTTTAAGTACATACTTGAAAGATTTAGAGAGGTTAGATGAGACATGTACCCAATCATGATGGAGCCACTAGATAGATAAGGCCTACCAAAAGCTATGATATGATAATCACATCAAGCAAAAGGTGTTCACATAATGTGCACTAATCTTATTATATGATTATAATTACCTCAAGCACCTAGGCAAGTTACATATTAGGTGGATGGGACCTTATGTCATCCATAACATCTTGGATACTAGTGCATATAAGATGCACATGCTAACTGGTGAAATTCTCCCTAGGCATTTAAATGTTAATATATTGAAAGCATATCATCACTAGGATGACTCTCATTCCATTTAACACTGGATTTCTAGTCAAAAATTTGTCATTTTATCTTGTGACCATAATAAAATTAGGATAAATTCAAACATTTTATTTATGTTTATTTATTTTATGTTATTTGAATAAGCATGGTGATTTCAATCCTATAGTATAACTTTTTTGGTGCTTACACCCATATAAATCCAATTAAGTGAGTCAAGCCTAGTCAATTTTCAAGTTCTTAAAGCTAGACACTTATGTTTTTAGGCACATGTGAAGTTTAATAGGATCAATTAAAGTGCATAAGGTTTTCATGTTTAAGAGACTAAGAGGAAATAATGAGGTGATGGCAGACTAGCACAAGGATTTGTATGGGGTAGGGGATGCCAAAGTAAAAGATAGTAAAGCACAAATAAATCAACCAAAAAGGAGATACATACTTGAAAGGAAGCACAACACTAAGAAGAGATGGAATTTATTAGGATGAATCATGTGCATGTGAAGTGATACACCTAGGTAACCATAAGAATGATGAAGGTCACATCAAGTTGACTAAAGTACAAGATAATGACCATTGAAATAGGTAGCACCCACCCAATAGTCAATAGGAAGTGACCATATAAATCACTTATCACTTCACTAAAAAAAATTTTAGTAGAGTTAATACTACAAAGGTAGAAAAATAAATATCTACATTAAATGAGTAGTTGGTGGTAGATTTTAATGAATTTCATGAGTTTAGCAGATTTTAAGAATCTAAACACTGTTAGCTACCAATGTGGTAGCTAATAATAGTGTATAAAAGGGTAGATGGTAGAGGATGGAATTTTATTATCATTTTCAAGTGTTCAATTAGATCAAAGAGATAAAGCCATTAAATGATAAAAATTCTACCAAAAGAGAGAACAAGTTCCCCCATAACCCCCCAAGCAAGAATGAAAGACTAAAAAGAAGATTGCATTTTGATTAAAGATAAAGGGAATCAAACAAAGGGAAGTTAGTAGAGAAACAATGGATCATGATTTTATCAAAATGACTAGGTCATCATTAATGGGGTAATAAAATCAAAAGTTGAAAGCATAATCATATTTATAATGATTGTAAATCATGCTAGGCACAATTTTAGGATTTGACATAATCAACTAACAATGCTTCAATAATAGCAAGTTCAAGATGGGAAAGAAATGGATTAGTATAGGTCCACCATAAGTGTAAAAAGATGTGGATAAAGTGTGGGAGGTAAGGGAAACAACTATCATGAAATTAGAGGCATAGATGGTGGAAGGAGTAAGCATCATAGAGATAGATCCAACCATGAGTACAAATCTCACTTATAAAGAGATGGAGTACCTACCAGAGGTCATGGTGGGGGAGAAGTGGATGTCTTCATGTATGTTTGAAATTTTAAGGACTATAAACATAGGATAGGTAGTAACATAAATGAGTTAAACAAGGACTATATGATAGACTGTAGTAAAAAGACCAAAGTAGGCACCATGATTTTCAATATCTCCATTAGAGACAAATTGAAAACCATGGGCACCACACAACTATTTGAACTACCAAGCTTTGGTAAGTAAAAATACTTGGTACATTTCCTCCTCTCATGGGTACATAGTGATTGGTTCTACTTTACTAGATAATGTATGAGTATATATACATGCCTCATTATTAGAATCATAGGGCTACTTGGCATAAGAGTAAACATATGAGAGATGATGGAGGATGAGGTGGAGGTAGAAAAGGTTTTTAAAACTCATATGATATTAAAATTTAGGGTTTGCATTCCCCATTAAATACATATAAGACCCTGACATAAGGGAAATAATGTTCTTTGTTAGCACCAAACTTTGACCTGGTGGCTAGTGATCCGATATCAGTCAGACCTTCTTGTGCATTTCCCACCATATGGTGCAAGAAGAAAGGTTTAACATTTTCAAGTTCATCATAAAAAATATGATGAATAATTCATAAGAGTACCACTAAACACATGAGATCTTTTAGTGGGGGTTCATGTTAATCCTAATAGTGATGGAGGAAATAAGTGTGCCAGATGGTGATGATGACCACCTATGGGTGTTCCCTTTAAGCCACAAGTACCCAAAAATGAAGTATCAAGATTTCATCTTCCTATCTAAATTCTTGAAAAAATATAAAACTCGGGTGTAAAGGTGGTTTTAAAGGTATTTAGAAGCCTTTGGGAAGGAGTGGCACTTCCCATAAGAACTCCCTTAATAATTGTTAAGAATGACAACCTTTGCCATAATGCAACACTTCTATGTGGTGTGCATAGTTCTCATAGATGGAATCTATCAAGGTGGTTGTAGTTACCTTATGTGTTTTTATCCAAATACTTCATGGTAATGCTTAGGATAATCCCAAATATACAACAACTTGAGATCTAGACCAAGGTTATGGATCATGATAGAATAATGATGAGGTGCCAATTTGTTCACCCGAGAGCCAAGGCCACCAAATATGAGGAGGATGATAATGATAGGCCTAACATCCATCCCCTTTAAAGGGTAATAATAAATGGGAGGATATTTAACCTATTATATGAGATGAAGCTATGTAAGAAGGGTGGATATCCTAAAATGATGATCACCCCCTCTTAGTCAATGATTAAGGGAAAGCTACGCTAAAGTTCTAGGTGAAGACACTCCAAATTAAATGGGGTTAGAAGTTAGAAGAGATAACATAGCACATAAATTAAAATATCCTCCAAATAATAAATTAAACCCCACCATACCAATCTAAAGAAGCACGTGACGTTCATGCAAGAGGGTGATTCTTATAGCAAGAAGCCAAATAAAAAGACTAAGGGACCTAAACCATTCCATATCATAACCCTTGCATATATGGAGAGAGGAAAACCTCATTCCCATAATAGAGGAGGATATTAAAGAAGATAGAGTATAGACCTATGTCTTACAAGTAGGATAAAGAGAAGAGATCTTAGGACCATAAACGTATAAGAATCCCTGCAAAGTGGCATGACTTATATGCTACAGGTAATAGAAGAAATGGTGAGCCTCACATCCAAAACCACCTCATTAATGATCCCATTTAGGAAACTGACACTAAAACCTAGGGATGAGGCCCTCCCTAGTAGCCCCTTAAACAATAGAGGATAAAAGAGTGGCCTAGAGGAAGATGGGATCAAATGATGAAGATATCAACTAGTATTTGGTACTTTAAGAGAAGTGGAAGCTTGATTGGTAATATAAGTAGTCCAAGATATAGATAAGGGACCTAAAATTTCCCTAAAGCACAATACCAACAACAAAATTGGTCCAATAGGTACCAAGTGACCCAAATATACAAGTAGAAGAAACTACACAAGAGGCATGCCCAAGTAGTGAGGGAGTGTCTCAATATAAAGAAGGTGATAATGGTACTATAAAATGATAAATAGAGATGATTGAGGAACACCAACAACAATAAGGTGACACTAGCATTGAGGGAATTACCTTGGAGGTAAGTATTGAAAAACCCTAGGATGAAAAAGTGAATGAAGAGAAGTCTAATGAAGCAACCCCAAAGGACCAAATAATTAAATCCTCAAAGGAGAGTGTCAAAGAGAGTAGTGACACCATTAAAGATGAACAGGTAAAATAGAGAAGGATGTTGTCAAGAAGGATGATAGAGAGTTAAACATAAGGGAGATGAAATAGAAGAACTAAAAGGATGAAGATCTTTACATGTATGAAACTATACCCCCCTAGGTAACCACTACAAGGATGCATAAATAAGTCTCATTTGTGTTAGACCACTATATGGATGAGTCCAAATTTTAGGTTCCTATAACATCTAATTTCAGCCTAGAAGATCCTTAAAAAGGACAAGAATCCCTTATTATTTACCTATACACCATTAACTCAATCCAATTAGGGAATGCACTAATAATTATGGGCATAGAAGTAACACATTGAAACATCATCAATAATGACAAGGTGAGGAAAAAGAAAACGCTCCTCAAATAAGCCAAAAATGAGGTGGAGTCCAATGGGTTCAAGCTATAAAAATTTTGTGAGCACATGGAGTTGTCCAAACCATATTTTTTGGCTAGTGTCAACACTTCAAGACTTTTAGAGGTCATCAATATTTGTGTACCAGTGGAGCATATGCTCCCAAGACTATAGCCTGAGCTGGCACAAGAATAGGAAGACCCCATCATCATGTTGAAAAAAGAGTTATATGATAAGTTCCAAGAGGTAGAAAAACTATTCACAAAGTTTTAAGAGGGAACAAAAACAATAGACACCATTTTCTTAAGCTTCTCCAACTAGGCCCTAGTAATGGATGCATGCCTAAAGTAGACAAAGGATGAGAAATACCTTAGAAGAACTTTTTTGCACTCTATAGACTAATGTTTGTAAGAAAGGAGAGATATTAGATGGGAGTGTGTCAAAGGTTGAATCCAATACATAATCCTTCCAGAAAGAGTTGGATAAAATATATGTATTTTCACTCACTATTACAACCTCTGAGATAGATAACACTGCACAAGAAATCAAGCTATCCATTAAGGGCTTTGAAGACTTCAACATCAAACTCTATGAGAATTCACCTAAGTTTTGCACTTCCACAAGTTTTATTCTTAGTCCAAAGGTAGACTAGAGTTTTTGTATGGTGTAATGTTGGGCCCCTAACCTATTAAGTACGGTATTCATGCCAACATGGCATCCACCTAGGTGTGAGATGATAATTTTGTCAAGTGGTTATCATATGGGTTTTTTAATATCTAGATGGAGGCTGTAGTGAAAATATTTCACCAACTAGTAGGTGACTAACCATCTTATGGATTTTTTGGACATCATTGAAGATTTGAAGAGATGTGATAAGTGTAGTGTGGGGATCACATAGTCATGGAGCTGGTGGTTATGATGATTGAGTTCTAGCTCAACACTCATTATTTAACTTTCACCCTAGTAAAGATGTTATTAAAGGGTTATATAAGGATCTCAAGTTATAAGAGAAGGAGAGATGGAAAACTATATCTAAGTTATATAAGAATTATTTGGAAGATATGTATACATTGCTCTAGTGGCCATTAAGGCTTAAAAATAGTATGGAGGGCACGTTGGTTCCAATTGTATGTGCCCAAGCGCATATGTGAGCCTCTGGGTTATTAAACATTATGATGTGATTATACACTCTATATGGACTTTGATTAATGACTAATGATGTCACATTAAATGGCATGTGTGTTTGGTTTTACATATCTTATAATATATCCAATGAGATGTGTATGTTTGTAATAACATACTTTTGATTAAATTATGTTAATTAGTGTTCATGTATTTTACTTGTTTGATGCTTTAATGGAGTTCTTATAATTTTCATGATGTCAGCATCATATGGTCTGAGGATAAGTATAGATATTCACCAAGAACCTAATCCCATTTAAATTACATCTATTTAGTATGAGTAAAAGTAGCCTTATGAATCTTTAAGCACATATATGACCCCAAGATTAATCCAAAAAAGGCCTACACCTATGGATATACCTTAAGTTTTCATTAATTTTCTTAAGTCCCCTAATAAAATCCTCATGTCATCGCGTAACTAGCCCAATGTAGGCTTCGGTTCCTTCTCAACTACACTTTGGGTGAGCACATAAGGCCTATGCCTTATGTGGATTGATGTTGATGTAGCTGAGTGTTTAAATGTTAAGTACAAAGGGAACATCCCATGCTTGTGCCTGGTTATAGTAAAATTAAACCCTAAAATTTTTATAACATGTGAGATCCTTCTCCCTACATTTGGTCATCATCCTGATGACACTTATTCAAATATTAGTTCTAAATTAAAAGCATTCTTCAACATAAAAATAACATAGTATGAAGTATCAAATCAAGCAAATAAATATATCAATCACTTATAGAGCTCATCATAGTCTTCCCAAGTAGCAATATCATTATATTATTTGTCCCACAAGTATTTTCACTATGACATCTCCCTATTTCACAAATGAAGTTTGTAAGTGTCAATTACTATGATTGGTTCTACCATGACCACCTTGAGATCAAGAACCTACAAAGCAATATAATCCAACACATGTGAAGGATCAACTATATACCTTTAAGATAAAAAACATGGAGGACATTATGCAATAGTTTTAAGGTTGGTGGTAATTCAATCCTATATGCTATAGGATTGGCTACTTCCAACACCTTGAAGGGTCCCACATATCTCAGTGAAAGTTTTGCTAACTTCTTGAATTTAATCAAGCTCTTCTATGGCTTAACCCACAAGAACACTTTATCACCTACTAAAAACTACCTATCTATTCTCTTGAGATAAATATAACTCTTCTACCTATCATTTGCCTTGACCAATCTCTATCTAATTAATCTAACTTGATCTTCCATTTTTAAAAACAACTCAGGTCCAAAAACTACCTTGTCCTCCAACTTATCCCAACCGATTGGTGTCCTACAACTTCTTCCATATAGTGCCTCAAATGGTGCCATATTTAGATATTATTGGTATGAGTTGTTATAAGAAACTCAACCAAAAAAATATAATCTTCTCATTTGTATTGCCAATCTAGTTTGCTCAATAATTCACCCTTACAAATAGAAAGATTTTTGGCATTTAAAGATGACATACAACTAGAATATATCTAACAATAAAATGGGATATTGGACCCATAATGAGACTAAAAAATTTTAAAATAAAATAAAATTAAATGAAAAATTAACTATGTAATAAAAAAAATCTAAACAAAATTGACAAATCTTAATAATATTGTTAAACTATAATCTAAAACCTAATTTCTATGCCATTGAACTTGATAATATCTATGGACTTACAACAAACTTAATAAAAATTTAATACATTTATTTTTAAATTTTGCTAAATATTAAACAAATAATACATTATGTTTAATAAGTATTATTACATGGGACAAAACCATGACATTAGACTAATTTAGCATATCATACTACAATACTAGAAAATGGAATATTGGAACTATGGAATTATAAATGTGGAATGAATGAAAATTACAACATTTCCCATGTAAATAAATTTAATGTTATAAATGTATGTCATGTTGAGCTTGAGAAATCACTGAAAACATTGAAAAATTAGAAGATATATTTTCAAGTCTAAAGTATACATAGGGAGAAGTAGAACTATTAGAAAACGTAAGTGCAAAATTGGATTGACAACCTCTTCAAGTTGCCTAGAAATGACATTTATATCCACATGTACTAGGAGTTGATAATTGATGTTAATTAACTAATAGTCATTTATTTTCACTTCAACTATCAATGATGTAAATTTATGAATGTTAAATACTAGTGAATGAAGAATAAAAAAATGTAGTATATAAGTCACATCTGATTTGCGCAAAAATAACCACTTCACATGAAGGCATGAAAAAAATGATGCATGTATATGTATAATCTATAAATCTCACCAAATTTTGTTGAAAATTACTTGAATAAATATAAACATATACAATTTTATTCTTTCAAACAAATCATATGCCATATTAACACTCATAATAATCTCTATCTTTGATATGAATTGAAATGATCAATTCAATTATCTTATTCAATATTAGAGAGATTTTTTTATATAATGATATAATCTTATAAACCATGGATCACATAATATCCGATCTTAACTTGTCTCTCCTACATATCCTCACTTGAACTAATCTATTGGGTGAGTTACAACTCATGTACACACATAATGGACCATCATATGTAATACTAACATATCTAGGGTATATCCAACAAGGGATTGTAAAATTTCTTATTAAAATCACTCATCTCAAAAGAAAGATTTAAATAGACCATGTGTCATAATATAATATATTCAAATCTTGGTAATTTTTTTAAAAATTCATGCAAACACATGTATATAATCAATGTAAAATGTTGTCATGTATTGATCACTAGTATGAAGAAACCTCATGTGAGGATGAGAAAGATATGGGAAAATAATATGATCCATTGTAATAATTGTATGCATTTTGTGTGTGTGTGTACACACACACGCACACGCACACACACACACACACACACACACACACACACACACACACACACACACACACACACACACACACACACACACACACATAATTTGATAGGTAAAAATCAAGTTATAAGAACCTGAAAATGCTTTTGAAGCCAGAGCTATGAATCAGACAAGTGAGGGTTTTGATAGATGGACTCATAACCAAATGGGCTTGAAAGGATCCCAAAATTGTAGAAGATCACAACAAGAGGGTTTGATGGATCCCAAAACCATATCACAATAATAGGGGTTGATGGCTCCTCCAACTGACACAATAAGAGGGTTTGATGGCTCTCATAACTAACATAACAAGAGGGTTTGATGGCTCCCACAATTGACATGAAAAGAGGATTTTACAAATCCCCCAACCATAATGAAAGGTTTTAAAATGATCCCAGAACAACCATTACAAGAGGGTTTAAAGGATCACACAACCTTATCAAGATAACGAAGGTCTCTCCTTGACAAACATAAAATAAAAGCAATAGATAACACCCTTCGATGGAGCTTCCTTAAAACTTTTGATATAAAACCTAAAATAGATAGACACAAATTATCTTTTACTAATATTATATCTTCTTGAAACATATACATATCTTCTACACAATTGCATCATAACAAGTGGGCATACACACCCACTGATCCAAACAATAGCTAAATCAAAGCAAGGTTTCAATAATCTAGCTACAACTTGATATAAAACATTTGAAAAATGAGAAGGTTTTCAGGATCCCAAACCCATATAACCAAGAGGGTTTGAAGGATACCATAACCATAGCATAGACAACTCCTCAAAAAATATAAAATTTCCATATTTTGGTTGAGCTTCCCTAAAAACTAGGAGTAGATAATATTATAGTCTTTTAAATTCTCTAAGCAACTACACAACCTATGCACAAGTAAATATATAATCTTCAACCCATCATAAATCTCCTTTGTTTCTAATTTGGCTTTAAAAAATTTCATCAATATGTATACCATAATCTCTCTTTCTATAATGATTGGAATGATCATTGCACAATAGGCCAAACAACACATAGAGTTTTAAAAACAATTCTTAGAAACTAGAAAAGATAGGGGTGAAATCCTCTAACATCCACCCTTCCCAAAAAAGAAAAAAAAATGAATACTCTCACATCCATGAAATAAAGGAAGGGGTAGATTCCAATATCATCCAACCAACCCCCAAAATTTTTGACAAGGAATCCTCTAACTTCCTCTATCAAAGCCCACAATGTTCCAACCCTGAAAAGGTAGATAAATTCAAAGAAGAGTTATCTAACATCCACCTTTAAAACTAGTAAAATCTTTGGCCCAAGTCATGGGATTCCCATCAAGTAAAAAAGAGATATACTCCCTTTGGATATCAAATCTAGATAGCTAAACCCTCAGTTGTGTAACATCAACTTTGTACATGGTATAAACAATAGATATAATAACCAGGCTTCCTCCCTTTTCCAATAGTAAAAGGATAAAACTTAATAATCATCTATGTGAAACTAGCTCCCTTATGATAATAATAAGATAAAATAATAGCATAAAGGGGAAACAAAAATAACCAAACTTACACATAGAGTAGTCTCCTAGGCCTTTGGTAGATAGCCTCCATTTTGTTTTTAGGGTTTTTACCAATCCAAAGTATTTCAAAACATAGTTTGAAACTTGTAGATATGTCGCTTGTATATTTCAAATCATCCACTTTGGTTATTTTAACAAACCCCCACATAAAATATTTACACTATTTCTATTATTCCCTATAGACCTTTTCACCCTCAAAACTCTAGCAAGATATGGGTTTAGATCATCCTCTTCACCATCCTCTTCATCCCACTTAGCACTTGAATTTGAATTCTTTCCCTTGTTCCATATCCTGCTCAACTCCATTATTATGGTAGAGCTTCTATTTTGATGCAAGATTTCTACTAGTCCAAAGTTTTTCCAAACACATTTTGAAACTCGTATATCTAATGATTAGATTATATAAATCATTAGCTCTAGTTTTTTAACAAACCCCACATAAAATCTCTAGCTTCAAATCTTAGGGTATGCCAAAATTTCACTCTATTTATTTTTTTTCCCTACAAGCTTTTACACCCTAAAAACTCTAGTTAGATATGGGTCTAGATCATCCTCTTTACCCTCATCCTCTTCTCGATCAGATCTTGAATTTGAATTCCTTTCTCTGATCCTTTTCCTACTCAACTTCATGGTTTTAACTAATCTTAACTTATACTCTGGTTAATTTCCACCATATAGGCATTTCCACCCTCAAAACTCCATCTAGATCTGCATTTGGATCATCATCTTCATCCTCCTCTCTCTCTCTCTCTCTCTCTCTCTCTCTCTCTCTCTCTCTCTCTCTCTCTCTCTCTCTCTCTCTCTCTCTCTCTCTCTCTTCTCTCCTCTCTCTCTCTCTCCTCTCTCTCTCTCTTTAACACACACAAAAAAGTATTGTAGATATATGTAAGGGATCAATACCCCAAATGGAAAATAAAAATAAGGAGAAATAACATGCCCCTAATGGTGTAAGTATTCTTGTAAGAGAGAAATATAAAAAAATAAAACACATGTAAAATAGTAGCATGCCCCAATAGATGAATCTTATAAACCTTCAATGTGTAGAAATCAATCATAGTAATAACGTAAAAAAATAATTTGCATAGTAAGGAGCATGAAAGCAAACATAATTTATTATAATAATCAAACGCAAGTATGTAACTACATATAAGACTTAGGCACACACATAATGTAACAATGCAATAGTCACAATGTAACCATGAAAATGTAGATATCCATGTAACATGTAATATGAAGGCACTAGAAAAATATTATATTCTCAATGTAAGTATATCCTTATGATAAATGGAGGACAAGAAAGATATCATCATAAAATATGTTGTATAGATATTTCCCTGATGCAAGGCATGTACCACCATGCCAATGTCCCCTAGGGTGTGGTCATGAAAGTAACTATGAAACAACTTAAAGCCCTTGTTCATATGAAATATATATATACCAAATTTCACTCACTTAAATAATACCATTATAATAATGTGTGTAACATTAAAATGAAAAACCTATAGGATAGGTAAATAAACATGATAGGTATCAATCACTAAAGATAAAGGAAGATATTTTTTTGATTTTTTGATGTTTTTTTAATATTTTGCATTTTAAAATATTTTGAAAATAAATAGTTAGATATATTAACATAAGGATAAGGGGTGTATGTAATAATAATCTCAATTAAGTAAAATATAATCCAAGGGGATTAATAAAGAAACACATGCACATAGGCTAGCCAAGGGAAAAAATAAGAAATGGATGAGAATAAGTAGGTCAAAGGTGCAAAATCAACTTTTTTATACAAATATATAGGACAAGGGGCTAAAAAACAATAAAAAAAACAAAAATAGACAAGCCAAAGGGCACAAAAAATAATAATAACAAGAAGAGGAATATTCTAAAAATTCTATAACTTCCTTCAAAACTCAATGCATAGTAGGATGGAAGGTTTATATATATATGAAATCATCATTAATAAATATACACGAATGTTTGAAATATGGTTAAAAATAAAGGGGAAAGGGAATATGTAACATAACAATCAAATAAAACCAAGTGGCTAGAATATTGTGGAGATAAATGAAATGTAAAACATGTAATTAACTTGTTTTACTTATTTGCAGTTTAGGACAAACTAAGTGACACACACAAAAAATAAAAGTCATGCACAAGGGAGTTTAGAATATATCAGTTAAAAATATTAAATTGAATCTAACCTCATAGATTAAAATAGTAAATAATTGAAAATTAAATTTATTTGACAAACAATAGATAATACAAAAAGTAAAAGTCATGAAATAGTAGCTACAATTGTATAATCTTAAAATTCTAAAAAATGCAGTAATGGTCTAAAAGGGATAATATTCTATATATGAAGTTAAGACTATAAATTAGGTGTTTGAAGAGTTTAAAAAATGTAAATTAGTCCCTTTTTATTCCAAATAACAAAAAATAAAGCATGACAATACATTAAGACCAAACACTCTTTCCTAAGAACTAGGGAGAACATAACAAAATAAGAAAGATCATAAAATAGAGGTAAAGATAATACAAATTTATTATCTCCTTTATCAAATTTGATGCTTAATTGTTGTAATAAGAATTTTCATGTTCAAATTATGATAATTTGATTCTTTTAGCAATGCTCTTCCATTATGGTAGCATCTCTCTAATAGTCACTTGTGGCCTAGTGTGAAGCTTGGCATAAATTGGGCATTATAACACTACTCAAAGGATTCAAGAAGGTATTCTAGTAGAATAAGCCTTATATACAAATCTTCTTGGAATATAGTATGGTTAATTTTATCTATATCTAAAATAACTAACTCTAACCCCTAGGGAGGTTAGGTTAAATTCTAATTTTAGTTAAGTCTAAATTAACTTAGGTTGAGTTAGGCTAACCTTGGGTTGGGTCAAATCACTCATAAAATCTTGACACCTCCGTTGTAGATATTTATGAGGCATGAAAACTCACTTTAGATATTTTGTGAGATTTTTGACTCATAATTTTAGAAATATTTAGGACATAATAAATCACTTTATTATCTCTTTTGACCTTTGACATCATATTTGGCTAAAAATTTCCTTTTTTGGTAAACAAAATTCATTAGTTTGATTTGGAATTTTTGTTTAGAAAAGTTAATTAAGATTTAAAATGTAATTAACCTTGATTAGTGCATTTTGGATTTTGGAAATTATTTTAAATGTTATGAATTAATAGCTTGACAAGCCAAAAGTTTAAAAATTACTAGGTTGTAATTTGACATGGTTAAAAATTGAACTAGGTTTTTGGTGCATAAAGGCTAGTACACCAAATAATCTAGCCTTGTCACATTTTTAGGAAATTAAATCCCTTACGTAGATGAAATCGGGTAATTCAGACAATTTCTAGGCTTAAAATGGGTTGTTTACTAGAAATTGAACTAAATCCTAGTTTATGCATGAAATTAGCCAAAACTAAGTGCCTATAATTTACCCCTATTTGAGAACGCAATTGTGTGACACATGCAAAAATAACATATTTTTAAATAATGAAAATGTTAGAGTATGTAATTCTCATGCTTGATAGGTTCTAGCTAGGTTGTTTATCTTTTCCTAGTTTTGTCCTATGTGAGGATTTATCCCGCATTAGTTAGTTAGGCTAGTTTTTGCTTTTTGCCTTGCCTATTTAAGCAAGGGATCTCCATTGTATTCAAAATTTTTTGAATATCATTTGATTTTCCTTGTCTTTGTATTTAATTTTATTTCAAGCTTATCGTGTTGTTCCTACCTTCAATTCTTTCGACTCCTATCTTGGAATGATATTTTTCTCATTCCTTTCATGGTATCATATCTTTGAAGGGTCACAACCATCCAATAATAAGTTGATATTCAATTTGAATAATCTGCATGGTCATTTTTTATAAATTCATTTTTGGGAAAAAACTACTTTTTTTTACTAAAACATGATATATTTTGATCAACTAATCTTTATTCTTAAGTTATTTTAGGAAACTATTTCTAGGTTATGATTTACTCTTCTCAAAGATCTATAAAACATCTTATGGTTTTAAAACTCTGATGAGTATTAATAAAGTCATGGTCATTTCAATCTGCTATTTTAGGTATTTTTTATTGACGTCATCTACTAAAAGTAAAGTCATTGGGGAGGTTTGTGCACCTTTAGAACTACACTTTAGCTACTTTTTTGGCATCATTTGCTTATTTTCAGTGTTAAAAGTCCTTTGACATCCTCCTTTTTTGAGCATTAAAGGATCAAATTTGTCTTTATTTGTCATTAGAGATTATTTTTCTAATCTCGAGAAGATTTCATTTGTCTATAAAGGAAGGTGGCTATCTTTTTCTATGTTGGATCATTTTTGCATTTTCACTATCTTTGTTTGACTTATTTTTATTGGATAACATTGTGTTTTGAGCTTGACATTGTAAATTATTATTTGGACTATGCACTTCTTAGGGGTTGGAAGCATTGATGTTTTTTAGCATTGAAAATTGAAAGATGTGCTTTACCATTTTCCTAGGGACTGTACATTTTCATCTTCCAAGGTCAATGATACATTCTCCTTTGAACTGCATGTTTTTATAGGGAGATGTTGGAAAACTAAAGAAAATTTTACAGGCCTACATTCCTTTTATTTGGATAGTGGCATTATGAACTTCATTTTTTCTTATTAAAATATTCAAATTGTAAGGGTCACTTAAGGCATGGTTTTTTTTTTGTGTTGTAGCATGGTAAAGGGAAGTTTTAATCTTACAACATGGATTTTATGAGTAGCATTCCACCTAATTTTAAGATTTTCTCCATGGCATCCTAGAGATGTGAATGAAAGGAGAATACAAGCATTGATTTTTTCCAAGAGTGGCACTAGAATTTTGTCCTTAGTTTGCATGGAAAGTGGGAGAGGTACATGGAGCAACATTGGTAGGAAACTACTATTTTTTGGTAAATCATTGGAGGTGTTGTGGGAGATATGAATATTTTTTAGAGAGCCTATATAGGCTTAAGACACCTTCACCAGCTATAATCCACTCCTTTATTTCCTCTTAAATAATAATACATTCATTATTTACTTTTACATGCATATATTTTTTCTTAAAAGAAGTCAAATTCATTTGCACATACACCAAGTTCACTTAAAAGGTTATTTTTTCTTTGGATTACTTGATAACATTTGTGGTTAGATTTTAGTTCTAATGAGTGTTTTTAATCCTACCTTAAATTCTATTTGGTCACTGAAATAAGTTTTTTAGTGTAATTTTTATTATTTTTGACCCATTTATGAGAATTCTTAAAACCTATAACTTTTTGAACTATAACTTGAAATTGAGTTCCATTTTTCAAAAGTGTATGGTTTTCAACTATCTATCTATTGGTGTCATCACTTTTTAAAAATACACTATTTTTATAAAAGGACATATTCTCACATGTGTGGTAGTTATAAGGGAAAATGATCACATGGGTTTATTCATCTTAGTCCTTAGTTGCTATGTTCTAAGTTTTTGGTCATCCATTAAAATCATGATAGGATTTATACATGATCAAAGTTGGATCCTTAGTCATATTTCACTAAGTTTCCATACTTATCCATTTTTGAATTAGGACGTCATGTAGGAGCAAATAGACTAGCCAACTTGTGCATTTAATATCTTTGATTAGAAAGCTTTTCAGATCAATAGATTAAATAGGTTAATCCCTTTTAGTAAGAATAACATCTCCTAAAAGTTTGGTTGCCTCCACGATTCACGTTATTTAAGATATAAATCTAAAAGGTAAGTTAAAATAGGACCTACAACATAAGACATTCACGCTAACATCCAAATAAATCTTGGGTAAAAAATCTATCTGTGATTAAATTTAATGGTTTATAGGATGTCAATTACAATTTTTAGACTGAATGATGGTTAATAGGATGTCAAATTTTAAGATAGAACAAGATAAATCCTATTGAGCTTAAATTTCACAGTCATGTGACTATTAATGATGGTCAAGTGAACATCATTTGATGGGAGTGAGGATGTCAATTTTAGGATTATAAACTAGCCATTGGATTTTAAATAGTGGATCTCATTAGATTGATGCTTGGCATTTGATCAAGCTTTAAGATCTAATAGTGGGGTGGAGGTCAAAGGGTTAGCAAAACTCAAGGGTGATTATGGGCATGATAAGTTTCAAGGATCTGTTCAACTAGTAGAGGATCGATGGTTCGTAGGAATTCATATAGATTGAAATAAATGGAGCTAGATGGTTAATGTGTTAATGAGTTGAGTTAGATTTTGACAACCAATTGGAGCAAAGGTGAGCCTAGGGTTTTTGATGAGGGTTGAGAATCCATTTTTGACCATGGAAAGCAAGGTTTTGTAGATTTTTCTTGATGCCATTGAAACTTGTTCAAATTCCATGGAGTGGTCTAACTAATATAGTCAAGTATGAAGAATATATAAGGGACCATCATTAGAGCTTAATGAACACCACTAGTTTAAAATTTTGGGCTTGCAAGGTTTATTATTGTGACTAGTTTGCCTTTTGTAAGGAAGGACACATATACAATAGACTTTTGGATCCTATAGAGATAAAGTGGGTCTTTTTGGACCATATGGAGTTTGAAAGAAGCTATGGTCTATGGGTTTGTTTTTAATATAATGACTCTAGGAAAACCAATAAATTTAGATTGGTTTTTCATCTATAGTGGACTATAATCATTGGAGTAGATATAAGTGATAAATGGAAAAGGGATTATTTATCAATATGGCTCCATCATCATCAAAGTAGGTACTCCATCACTCATGGTAATGTCATGATTGTTAGTATTAGGATTCAAAGATTTGATCCTAATAAGTACATCAAGTAGACTTAGGGTCTTGAGATTATGAGTTGGTGCTTGGATAGGTAGTTCGGGGCATTTGTTTTTTGCTAAAAAAACTTATTCATAATGTAACAAAACCCTTATCTCTAGTGGGATATTCTCAACCTATAAGAGGAGCTCAAGGACTAATGGGATAAAGGATATTCATTATTGATAAAGGCATGCAAATAGAAAGTAATCAAGTTTTACCACCTCACTTCTTGATTTCATGGACCCTTTCTCCATTATCCAAGTCATTTTTCCATCTCTCCTTCTCCTTTCTAATATATATAAAGGTTTTTGAGCCAAAAAATGGATCCTATCAGTGTTTTCTCTACTCCTCTCTTGGGCATGACCAAACTCTACCAAGATGGAGCTTGTAACCTCTTAAAATGAATAAAACTCTATTTTTTAGATTTCATTATTCTAGTATAGTGTGTACATGTTAGATTTGCATATGTAGTATAGGTTTATACCTTTTTTAAATTATGATCTCACCTAGTTACTAGTTCATCTGGTTATGCAGGCCATGTTTAGTGTTCTATAGCTCTTGATCAAAGGCTACATGTAGATACTGTGACTGGTTAGTATCTTGTTTTAGACCTCTCTCTTCATTTCCTTTAGCTTAGATCATTTGGTGGACCTCTTTATGAAACACTGATATATGAAAAATATTTAGGATATTAGATCTAGTCTTTCACTTATTTCATTCATGTTCTAAGAGTCAAACAAGGTAGATCAACCATAAATTAGGTGCATCACCACTATTAGCTTAGGTTTCCCTTTCATGTTTTCTCTATCTCTCTATCTCTCTTTCTCTCTCTCTCTCTCTCTCTCTCTCTCTCTCTCTCTCTCTCTCTCTCTCTCTCTCTCTCTCTCTCTCTCTCTCTCTCTCTCTCTCTCTCTCTCTCTCCCCTTTTCCTTGGTCATTAGTAGGTTTTAGTAGTGGTCAAAAGATAAAATATACATTAGAGGATTCATCCTCATTAAAACTTTTGGAGGTCTAATACCATTATAAGATATCCATAGCTTGGGGTCATTCCAATGTTGGACGAGAGTTTGAGTAAGGAGGCTTGAATAATCTGTTATTTAGCTAGGGTGAAAATTAGTCTATAATCATTCTAGCATGCATAGTGGGATAAGTTCTAAAAGAAGAGGAAGATTGTTAGTGTGTCTTTCCTCTATCAACTTTTGGAAGCAAGCACATTAGCACCAATGACAACTCCAAAGAAAAGACTTTGGTTATGAGCAGACCATGTATAACTTAATGAGGTTTATAATTAGTTTTTTTACATCTCATTTGATATATGAGGTCAATATGAATAAATATGGTGAATATCTCTATTATCCCCCTCATCAATATCCCAGATATGATCCTCATGATCCTAATCAGCCCTACCAAGATTTCTATCAAATCTATAAGGAACCTTGGTAAGTTTCTCATGATCCTTTTTATTAAGGGAATAGATCTTACCTTCCTCATAACCCCCAATAGAAACATGAGGACCCATTTCAGTCATATATGCAAGAATATTACCCTAATCCTCTATATTAATAATAATTCTATCATAATACTACTCATCAACCCTATCATGAGCCATCTATACTAGCACTTAAGTAGACTTTAATAAGACTTGAAAAGTATGCACTGAGTTGTGATAACTAAAGAAATATGGATAAGATGTCCCTAGTCACCTGATTGATCATGTGAGAGAGTCATAACATCAAATAAATAAAGAATGGACACCTACTGAGAGAGAAAATTAGAACAATCTCATAGGTGAGTTGACGGATGTAGCTGGTTACATTTAAAGAATTGAGGAAAATCTAAAAGGGCTTGAGGAGCAATAAGTCCAACCTCACCAACCTTTTGTGCCTTCATATACACCACCTTAGCCTTCTTATGTACCATCTATTTCTCCTCAAGAGACCATTCTAAGTGCCCCTTTGAGTATGCCAAGTTCCTCATGTGTTTCTCAGACCTTTCTTTCATGTATTTTTATGTAAGAAATCTATCAAAGAAAGGAGGAGATTATTATAGAATAGCTTATTGTTAGGGGTCCAAGACTCCATCCTTCCTCAAGAACCCCTAATGAAGTCTTTCAAAGTTCCAAGATGCAAACAAGTGGTGAAGAATTGGGGTAGACCAAGTGACGCAGATCTAAATTTGAGAACCCAAGATAAAGGAGGATCTGAACCTATACAAACCTCTCTCATCCCTCTTTAAGAGCCTTCTTGTCTTCTTGACAACCTTAAAGATAAGATATTTCAAAGAGAACATAGAAAATCAAATAAAAGATTTGGATTTGAATACAAGGAAAAAGGAAGGAAACCAAGATAAAAAATCAAATGAAGTACCTCTATCTTTCCCATCTTGGAACCAAATCATGTAGTCAAACACATCTAAGGTCACTCAATCCCCCACCCACCCCCTCCTCAAGAATGTAGGTCATTTATATCTTATAAATCCATTAAAATTAGTAGGCAAAGGAAAGAGGAAGTGGTGATTATGAAAGTCAAACAAGAAACCATGTAGCCCTCCACCCCTTTCCCCTCAAAATCCTAGGGCTTTTCCTTCATGGAGAGCCATTTAACAGGTAAAGAATCAGGAAGAAGAGGTGAATTTGATCCAATAAGAGAAGCTTCAAGAGTAAAATCAAGTACCTATGATAAATTATTTAGACTTATTTCATCTTGTTGAATATTTTCAAGGGTTTGATATGCCACTCTTTGAGAAAGAACCTCTCCTCTGTGAGGCAAATCAAGAAGATACAACTAAAGAGCATGAAACAAAAGTGACTTGAGTGACTAAGAAGAAGAAATCATGATTATGACACCTCTTTGTAGGGTAAAACATGTTTTAGTTTTCCATGATGATGTAGATATGGGACAAGTATAAGAGAGAGATGAGGTAGAGGCTAAGATAAAAGTACAAGAACAACTACATGAGGAAGAAGTTGATGTACACATTGTTGACCAAATTTGACTTTTTAGTCAAAGTGGGGTACCTATAGGTAAAAAATTGACCTTATAGGTATATATAGGGTATAAATTATTGTCATGGTGTGTTATTATATGTTATTTTATGTTATTTAATGCTATATTAGCTTTGGTCTTAGTTTATATTAGCCTTTTTTATCAATTTGAGTCATTAAATGTGCTTTTAAAGGTTATAGATGCAAATGACACATTTACCAAGGTGTCCAAATGTAAGTTTATCATTTATAACATCCAATAAGTTATTTTATATGTCAATTAATTTATTTATATCAGAATGTTGTAGGTTCCCTAACTAAAATTTGAGAAAAAGGCTTAATAAGAGGAAAAAATGGAACTTGTACGACACATAAGGAAGTGTGCCACATGTGGAAGATCATGGGGGTATATCATCCTTATAAAAATAATATCCATTATTTGGTTTATTTTTAAGTTTAATTTTGAATCCAAAACCATTCTGCTCTAGTTTTGCTCCTTTAGACACACAAAAGTGACACTCAGGTTTTTGCTTGGTGCAAACAACACAAGAAGTTTCAGGAAAAATGATTTTGGGAGATGATATTAAAATAGGATACCTTAATTTTAATATATTTATTTTGAATAGTGGTCAACTATACATTATTAATAATTGCTAACAAGTTGACTATGTAGTTTTACCTAGCTATTTCATGTACCCTATAGGTTTTGCTCAATTTTGGCCAAATCCATACAAATGAATTGATGATGTTGGATACAAAGGATTTTCGATTCATTATTAAATGGTATCCATTCTTGGTTATATGATTCATGATGTTTTAATAAAAAATCTAAGTCACTTTGAAATAAGGTGTCATCATGTGTAGTTTCTGCTACGATATATTTTTTTGGTTGAGTGTGTTCTCCTATAAGGGCCTCATACATCTAGTAAATGGTGTTCCACAAGTTCATGGGTCATGTGACCACCTCCTTCCATGTTTTGGTTTCACTATGTCACCTCTTGGGTTATTTCCAAACTTATTTTCCTCCATTGTTAGCTCTTTACCCAGCTTCACTTGTAGTCACCTATATCAACTTATTCAACTTATCCATTGAGTTAAAATTAGGGTATTATAATTATACAAGCCATCATGAGTTGTATAATGTTCATATATATGCTTTTAAAAGGTGAAATTGTAGTCACAAGCTCATACACCATGCTTCCTTAGTCATGAGATGCCCATGTCTATTGTATTCAATGTATATGCAGGTGTTCTTCAAGCTAAAAAAAAGTGTCTTAAATTTATTTTAGAGGTGTCAAAGCATAGAGGCCATTTTTTTAAGGTTTAAAATTCATTTTGAGTTGTTGTGGACCTATTTTTCCACCATTGTTTGCCACATCTCATACCCTCATTGTCTACATAGCCAAAACTTACACCTATAGCCCATTACTAACGTCGTCCTTGGGGGTGAAAATATTGACATGTACTCTAAATTATTATAGATGGATAAAGTTACTTTATGGTGTATAATTGGATCATATAATACTCATATGCATGATATAATGTGAAAAGTCACTTACACAAGAATGACTATTGTACTCAGGGGTTTGGGTCTCTACAATTACAAAATAATGATCAGGGAAGTTTTTGTGATTAACATATGACAAAGGTACAAGGAATTTTGAAACATATAAGTGGTTTGTTCTAATATACCCATCACAAGACAAGACCCTTGCCAATTTTCAAGATCAGATGAATAGAGGGAAGGTGGTTTTCAAAATGCCTACAGTTGCTTATAAAAGCATTGAATTCAAGTATAGATATCTACATGACTAAAACCAAAAGTGACCTTATGCTCTAGAATGAATGTTTTAGGTGATACCAAATTTGATATTGGTTAAAATTATTCAAGGGACACTCATAATCTAAAATGATCTTCAAAGGAATAGATGGATTTTTATCTAGCTTTCATGGACACTCCTAGTCTGTACACTATATATATGTTGATCTACAGGTAGGGTTTAGAGGAGGAACATCTCAGTGGTAGGAGATGACCTTTGTTTTTAAGGCTAAAAATGGTTTTTAAGGTTTAAAAATAATATTTTTGGTTCAATAACATGGTTTGTAACTTCAAAATTGACTCAATGAACCTTTCACTACAACCAAGGTCCAAGGAGAAAAAGATACATACAGGGTTTTTATCAAGCCCAACACAACTAATTGTGTTGATAGAGATGAGAAGGTAAGGTTTATTGAAATGGATTTTATCCAAAATAAATAATTTATAATTGACCTTAATGATTTATACAGGGTATTTATACACTAGGGACCAAAGTCCAACTGAGCACATAAGCACCTACAGGGGTGAAGGAGCAAGGTGTTTCAGTTGGAAGATAGTGGAGTACCTAGTCTTGTTAAAAAGGTGTATGTGAAGGGATAAGGAAGGTTGGAATGCCAAAGTAGGTAGTGAATAATATAAATTTATACTAGGATAAGTTTCACAATCCATTATCATAATGAAACAAGCCTTTTTAGGCCCCTTATGACCCTAGTGAACACCTACAATAAAGTAAAGGGTAAGAAACCTATTTTGATGCTAAAGTAATGTTTAATAATTATCAAACTTATTTTTTGAGTGGATTGAAGGTTAAATAACATGAATATATGATCATTAAAATTTAAGGAGGTCATTACATATCGTAACCCAGGTTGAAAGAACCAATGTGCACTTATAGTTAAGCTTAAGAGGATTGGGATGAACAATAAAGATAAGAAGTGTGCCTAAGTGATGATCTAGGGTCACTCAAGGAAAAAATTATGGTTCAAGATCAGTTTTAAATTTTAAATATTTTTTTATGAATAATCCAATAGACTTGAGCTCCAATTTCTAATTATGAAAACACTATTCATAAACTCACTTTCCTAAGTATATAGGGTAGTATACTTAGGCCTAACTAAGTAAAAGACACAGTCCAAGATGCATATACAATTGATAAGGGTTTATAAGCATGGTGAAAACTTTGGAAATGATGGTGATTAATTATTGACGACATTCATCTCATGGAGAGTTAGAGAGAAGGGTTTTCGTGATACATATATAGTTCACTTAGAAAAAGATCCACACATAGTCATCACCTGACTTCTCTACCTTGAAGTTTGAGGTCTTTAATGGATCAAAGGAACTAGTGGACGACTAAGTTTTTGTGTATATAATTATTAAAACATGGGAGACACATATAATGATAATTTTTGTCTGAGGAGGAAAGGGAGTGCCCTTATTTTGTCTTAGATGGAGGGCACTCCCCTTAAACACAAAATTGGTAGATTTGAGGGTTAGTAACATAAAGTGAAGTCATTGAGATATAGAAACCTTATAGGAAGGTACAAAAATATTTATGACACCTAGGATAATCATGAAAACCCATTAAAATATTATTAAGTTTGATAGGGTGGTCAAAACCCCTTGAAAGTATAATTAAGTTTGTTAGGCAAGCGGTCATGCCTAAAGGCAAATAAAAGGTCATCTTCAGGACTAATAGGAAAGGAGATTCCCCATGAATTGATAATTTTTTATGAGGTCATAATATATGTGTTTTATCTATTTGGAGATAGGGGAAGCCACTAAAGGTCATTTTGAGCTCTGTGATGTAGTTAAGCTTGATGGGCATGCTAAAGTCTAAACTTTAAAATGAGAAACTAGTCACACTTTCAGCATTGAAGATGAGGTATAACCTATTTAAGTATGTTAATATGGTTATTAAAAGTTTGTTTCATCTTATATCTTGTACAAGAAACATCAAGGAGGCTATTTTTGGCTCAAAAACCAACTTAGGCTTGCAAGAAGGGGAGAGATAAGCTTGATAGGCCATCTTTTGAAGCTCATATCTTTTTTGAGGATATGCATGGGATAAAAAGGAGTTTAGGAAAGTTATTGAGGTATTTGAACATAAAAAATAGTGAAATTTTTTGGAAACTTGGATGACCAACTTTTATGAATGAAGATTAAAAGGGCAAATAGGCCTAAACCCCTTGTTAAACCCTTAAAGGAACTAGTTTGTTGAAATGGAGTTGGAAATGAAATATAATTAGATATTTAGACAATAATACATATTTTAAATTATATAGGACTCCATTAGGATAATTCACATGCTAGATAGATGTACAGACTTGTATGGATTGGGGCCAAAATAGGCTATTTTGATCATTTTTTTTGTTGTGTAAGCTAAAAGAAGAGTTAGTAGATGAAAAAAAGTTTGGATGGAATATTAAGAATTAATATAACCCTAAATATTCATTTAATTCTTTGAAATAACATATAATTTCCCCATCTAGGTGACTAGATAGATGTACAGGCTTGTATGGATTGGGGCCAAAAATAGGCTATTTTGATCATTTTTGTGTTGTGTAAGATAAAAGAAGAGTTAGTAGATGAAAAAATGTTTGGATGGAATATTAAGAATTAATATAACCCTAAATATTCATTTAATTCCTTGAAATAACATATAATTTCCCCATCTAGGTGATTCAACTCATCCAGTCAAATCTGGGATATTGGGCAAGCTAGTAAAGAAGATGGAAAACTTCAAATGAGCTCATTTTAAGGTGTGAATGATTATAGGGCAATGGATGGTATTTATAGGTGTATTTCACATCCTCCCATGTTTTTTCATGATGAAATAAATTCATTTTGGAATCCAAGAGTGCAAGGTGTATGGAAAGGCAATTTTTTAGACAATAGATGATGATGGCTCACTTTTAGGTGATTCTAGAAGACTAGGCATGCAACCAATGTATGGAGAGTAATGTATGATGTCCATACCATGAATTATAATAATTTATCCTGGTAATAATTAGTTATAATATAATAAAATAACCCCAATAATGAAGTTAATTTTTTTGTAA